>JABAKD010000008.1:5432171-5743391 GCA_012845835.1 Undaria pinnatifida
TCATTGAAGTCTTCAATCGCCGTGGTAACTCTTCCCTCATCCGTGTTGTACTTCACCAGGATGTGCACCACTCCCTGCGCATACATTTCAGTTGCAGTAGCACAGCAGGGGGCAGACTGGGCAGTGAATACGGATATGTGTTGAGCCGGAAATCGCTTCTGAATATATTTAAGGTATCCTCCAATGGTTCAACGACAAGAGCAACGAGTTGATATTTGTCGAATGATTTTGCCCGTATCAAGTCTCGATCTCGCCGAAATATTCACGACAAAGAAAAGCGAAACGTCAGGATTTCGTGACATATCCCGACATTCCCGCCGTAGACTTGTCAGCCTTCCCGCTATCGCCACAACGTTTTTCCAACAGAAGAAGAAAATCAGGTAAATGGCCTGGTCGACGTGTGGTTCTACGGTAGCCCCCCCAACTTTTGAAACCAGCTCCTGGCCGTAAATCATGAAATACGGTCCCCCTTACCACCCGGACGCCCATCGTTTGATAGTCCTCCGCAAACAAAATGATATATGCAGGTACTCTTTTCATAGCATCCTTCCTCGTGTCGAGCAGCCATGAAACGTTCGTTAAAGAAAACCGCTGGTTTTGGGGGGGGCTATCGTAGAATCAGTCCGACATAGAATGACACTTGACCCACTCCAGATGCTTTCGTGCCTTCTACTATAACGGTCAGGGTAGTGCCCTGCATGAGGAATACGCGCCGCGAATAGGGCAATGAGCAACGTAACATTGATGTGCGCTGCGGTAGGCCTGGACTTTGGCCATTAGAAAAAAAAGACATCCCCCTGTTTGCTGGAGTGTGTCTAGGGCACCAAATAACGTGGGAAATCATTTGTTCATATCCGAGTTTCGCTCAAGTGTTATGACTTTCGCGGTAGTATATGTACGGTCGGTATCTCCTCCGTCAACAGTGGCACCAAAGATTGTTTCCTAAGGCGTCGTCAAGCGTTCTCCATCCCAAGAAGGTAAAATAGCAATTAGTTGAAAAATAGCGTAAGGTCTTTCGTTTCATATACCGCCGCAGCCTTAACCACGCTGGCTCTATAAACTCCAAGACGCAGTTTTTGCATTGTTTTTTCGCCTCCGAGCTTCTCGAGAGGGACATGAGCCAACACGAGGGGCCTACCTTCTACGATTTCCACACCACTGGCGGGTCATTCACAAGTGCCGTTTACGACCTCTAATTACTACATGTATATCTCGTCGTAAACGTCTATCGTGACTTTGATTGTACGCAGTACCGGTTGACGGAGCGGGACAGCGACTATCGTGACCCAATTTTTGTTCGTACGCCAGGGAGGCAAACCAACCTCGCGAGTGGGGCTGATTTTTTTCTTGTTACTCACCCGTTTGTTTCCTGTGCTAGCATTTATTTCGCCCGAATTGGACGTTACACGGATAATTACAGAAACGCAATCGGCATTATGTTTTCAATTTCAACACGTACCAGTTGGGCGGAACGTCAAGGAAGCTGCACGAACGCTCCAAAGAAGCAACTAAGACCGTCGCGACGACATAGGGGTAAAGGAGAGTGTTTATGGAAATCGGCGATTGTGTATAATTGTACCGTCACAATATCATAAACGGGGGTTGGAAAGCGCTATGCACTTGTCCTCTGGCCTGCGCCACGAAACCGTTTATCTGTAGGTCACAAGTGTTGCCGTTTTCGGTGTGTGCGCGAGGGTAGCGTTTTTCGTTTCTCCGAAACAAGGTCAACTAAAACCATGTGGCTTTGTCCGTATCCGCACACCCAACACGCCGAGCCACGAACGCCCAAAGCATATGCCACAATGCACATTTCCACGCCGCCGCAGAACGCAACTGCCTGTCATACCTACTTGGTAACCAACAACTATCTAATAACGACTTGCTGTAACACAACACAAATGCCTAGGCGTGCGCTGGAAGGACCTACACTACCAACTACACCGATGACACCATGCGCTCGGATATTTTATGTTTGTAAACCTGAGTTGTCCGGGCCGTACCGTATCGTACAGAATGGCCAAGGTTCATTAATCCACAGTCGATGTATCACTACGTGGTTTGGCTTATGACCACAGAGCCTGTAGCTGTTAAGATACACGATCGAGTCAACACGGACACTGGGTATGCTGGACGTTGATCAGTAGAAATAGCGGATGGTATTGAACATCTAGCACCAATAGCACCCTTCCAAACACGTTTTGCGTACCTCAGCAGTCCCAGAGATGGTGCCAGAGGCGACGATCAATTGATTGCGAGCTTTCGAAGAAGGGTTTGCCAGGTGAATAGATGAATAGAAGCTTTCCGGCACGAGCTTGTCTCTAGGGGCGGCCAGCCAGCCCCTCTCCTTGTCCGAAGTGTTGGAGACAGACGTTTTCGTGTTGGACTGCCGCCCAACGAGTTGAAGGTTGTAGTGTGAGGTAGAGGGGCAATGACGGCGGAAGGCGGGGGGGGCATGACGGGGAGTGGTTTAGAAGTTGACAGGAGGGGGGGTTGCTGAGAGGGGGGAAGAGCACTGTGTCTGAAATCGAAGAAAGAAGCTGACATTCTGGACGGCTAGAAAATTTAATGTGCGCGATTTCGCATCACCCTTGTTCACAAGGGACTACATTTAACCACGCCTCTGGACCCCAACCGAATTTCACATACCACAAGTCCAAACCCAATCGACTCACCAAAGAACACGTGTTAGTGGTCGCGGTTGCAGGGGAGAATGTTGACGTCCAGAGCCACTTCGAGCGAAGCGACATTTCCTCGTCTCGGGTCTCTGGTTGGCATGGCCTCCAGGAAGGCGATGGCTCCGTCGAAGATGGAACAGCCTCCAAAAGCACCGGCTGGCGTAGCGACACAGCTGGTGTTGGGGCAAACTCGAAATCCCCTCCCGGTGGGGATGCGCCCGGGTGACGCAATAGACCCGGCGTCATGTCCGGAGCCGCCAACAAGAGTGGGCCAAGGGTAAATAGCTGACCGCTGCTCGGCGATGGGAGGTTTCGCCTGTATCCCTTTCATCGCACGAAGAGGTTGTTCTGTCCACGCCGGGGTTGGTGCTGATGAGGCAAAGAGAGGCACGAGAGCCGAGTATCTAGCCGATGCCACAGTTTCGATTACCTCATTCATGGATACGTCGGCGAATGTGGATGACGCCACGGGGTATTCAATCGACACTAAGCTCGAGACCACCTGGTACTTTGGCCCTGACACGTCGTTTTGGATGGGACACAGCGTGTCGTAAAGCTGCACGAAGGCGTCCCAGATCATCAGCCTCACGTCGTCGGCGAACATTCTAAACCGGCGATGGCGCCTCTGCCTTCTGCGGGTGCGTCGGTTCTTCCTGGCACGTTGGTAGTAGCGCGGACGCCACCTACCGAACACAAAACCAGCAACAACGTCCGCGGTTATGACCTCCGCGAGGTACATGAGGGCGTGGGGGAAACGAGCCATGAACTGGTCTGGCAGAAGAAGGGGCTCATGCCAAAATCGCCCCCATCTGGATTCCTTGCTCTTGTCTTCGTGGTCTCTTCCGCCAACGTTGTCCTGGTATGTGGCGGTGATTGACATGTGAGCCGCAGCTATGTCACCGGTGGTGGAGCTGGTGGTGCCGGTTGATGTTGCAGTGCCCCTGTTCGTGCTGCTCACCCTCTTTCCAGCAGGGGTGGTGGTAGTCCTGAGTACGTCTGTGTTCCTTGTGAGCTTGGTAAATACACCAGTCGGAAATTCTAGCAGTGGCGTAAAACCACCAACCGAGCCCATGGCGCGATCCCGAAGATCGTCTGTCAAAACCCCGTTGAAGGAAGCGTTGACCATGAGGCAGGGCGTCACGGTCTCGTCCGCCATCCACACGGCGTTGGCCCCGGTAATGGGTCGCGTTACGGTTCCAGTACCGCGGGTCTGCTTCAAGAAATCGCAACTGTAACCGATCGGTTCGAAACCGAGCGGAGTACGCAGCAAGCATGAAAAGGAACAGCGCACCTCACGTGATGAGATATGACGCGACTCTGTGAACCGAAGGGCGAAGCACCAAGCTATTTGTATTCTGTCGAATCGCCCTTCGAATGCATAAACAGTAGGTACAGTGACGGCCAGAGCGATACGAACAACGGTGGGAGGTGAGCCATGGCGACTGGACGAACACATCTAGCGGGTATGTCCAAGACGACAATAGGCATCGTGCAACTTCGTACGTGGGCATCAATATCTTCCATTGGTAATGGATGCCTTGTATGGCGTCAGATTAGTTTGAAGTTTTCAATGGCGCATCTTAATGGGGCGAAATGGAGTACAAATTGAGAGAGCATGAGACTAATAACGTGCAGAACTTCAAATCCCCTAAGGAGAGGAGAAGACGCAGATATCCTGTTTCATGGTTTCCAGATGGAAAAAGCCTGAGGTGCAGTGTTACAGAGCGGGTATGCGACTTCAAGCAGGCGAGTACTAGTATATATTCACGGACACGCGGGCTGGGAGCCTGTCTCTTCGCCTAATCGAAAGAAAGGTGGCTACAATAAATAGCCTGAATACCGTCTAACATGAATCAATCTACGATAGTACTATGTTAGAATCGGTGGCCAGACAATCTACCGTTGCCTGGTTTTGCTGCGGCTTTTCGGGCCGTGATCACGTTATATTGTCCAAGACTGCAGTACACGCGCTCGGAACAAAACGCATATTGACCAGACAATAACCAAAAGGTACAGGAGGCACGGCTGCCTTGCTATCGCGATAAGACTGTATCGGCATACCATACTGTATCGTAGTTGGTGAAGCAAGTTGAAGGAGGCGGGAGAGGGTTATTACTATCTAGACCCGTTTGTGATCTGCCAAACCTCATCTACACTACGATCCACGTTCGTTCCCCCAAAGCCCTGTTGTGCCTTTCTGCTACGCTGTGTCTGTGTTAATGTTTCACTTTAGTAATGTGAGATAAATGTGGAGAAATGATTCGGCACTGATGCAATGGGTAAACACAGCCTCTATAGCAAGGGAGATACCACAGTGGCAGCCTCAGCGCCACGTAGGTCAAGACCTGGAGTTCGTGCACATGAATTTCCGATGCCAACCGACGAGCAGTGAAGAAACGCAGTTCATATACGCCAAAGCGGCACGTGTCGGGGTGGAAAATCATGCCAAATTTACCACGTATTTTCTAGGATACGTAAACTAAATGCGCTTAGAATGCAAGCAAACGTTCCAATGAGCGTATCGTGAGCAGCGTGGAGAACGCTTATGCGGTGAGGATCTTGTTATGACGAGCCCGCCATAGGTGTTGGCGGGCGCGGTGGAAGAATGCTTGCATATGATGTATCCATTCAGTGCAGCATTAGCTATCAAACCCGAGCGAAGCATGCTGCGACGTACATCAAGCTAGAGGGAGCGAGGACCGCAAGAGGCATGGACGTTATTGAAGCGGACCCACCGAGGTGTAGCGTTTGGGCTATAGCAACAAAAGGAAGATTAAATCATTTCGAAGAGAAGCGCGTGGGGTGGAAGGCGGGCGGAAGCGTGCACAAGTTATAATAGCATAGCGAGGCGTTTTTCTGTGTGTGTTTTGTTTAGGGTGCGGTTCAGTTGGATGCAGGCTTACCGCAGGTACCGCACCGTATGACGGCCTCCTGAGCACACCGCAACGCACCGTTTAATCGCCAAGAAATCGAAACCCGCACCCGCCCCGAATCGTGAAAATAGAACTGAACCCACACCACGCCGCACCATATGACAATGCAAGCGACCCTCAGCGCGCAGCGCAACGGCGCCAAGAGTGAACGATTCCCAAAACGCTAAATTACCCAACCGCACGATGGTATTAGTACATGTTTAACACGCAACCGCGCCCCGGGGCGATACCCTACTGTCGAAAGCGTTCAGCCGTATGTTGAGAGGTTACAGCGAACGCACGTACGGTTACATGAATAGTGCCATGTGCTTTTGTTGGTGCATGTAGATTAGCGAAGTAAAGCTCTGGTATCGTGGACGTAAACCGATGGGCAGTCAAGACGAAGAACCTTACGTGCGACGCGAATAGCTGACGATATATTCGACGCCGAAGAAGCAAAACATCGCTCTCAATTTTACGACAGTCCAGCATAGTCTGCGGCACAAGTTTCTACAGATAGATGAGCAACTACTTCGATGCGGCAATCATTTTTCCCACGTGTGATCGAGAAGAAACTGCTTCAAACTCGCCTCACTTCTGTACCGCTGTACACTTTGCCGTGAAAGGGCTTGCATGGAGATTCTGTTTTTTCAAGGATGCAGTGCCGAAATTGATACCTCGAAAAATCAACTTTCCCACGACGAGCTACGGGTACGGTCGTACGCTTTCGCAGCTTCTTTTCCGTTACTTTTCAACAGTGCGGGGTTACCTGCTGCGCGCACTTGCTATCGGCGGTGCTATCGACGTGTAATGCTTCCGGTGTTTTGTCACATGAATGCCTGTTACTAGTTATATGGCGCACATAGCACTATATATCTAATCATACCCAACCTGTACTCAAGTTTGGCCCGTATTGATATCAATGAAGTATAGCCGTCTTCCTGGATAACCCTGTTTTACTTCAACCCACGACTTTTGTTGTTTCCCCCCTCTTCTTCAGACGTTGTGAATGGCGAGGTCAAAACCGTGGGACAAAATGCAATACACCGGCCCCTGGCTTACCTTACGTGAACATCGTTGGAAGCCGTCAAACTTGGCGTAGGTTCAATAGCGCATAAGGGCAGCACCAGCAGTGCAGCAGCCGCTGCCACCCTGGCAAATACGCGTGGTGGTGACCTCTTCATAGTTTCTCAGCTATTTTTCTCTCTGAAAACGCTACCGAACACGCACAGAGGAAACACGTAAAGCGCACGAAGCATATGTTTTAGAAGTATACGAAGTATATATTAGTCTATATGTACGGTGGTAGATTGGTGAAACATAAGCTGGCCGGCACGTTGGCATAACGTACGGTCACGCTGCACACGATAAAGTTACACAGGTTTTATTTTGCGTGCGATAACACACGATCTCGGACGAGTGTCTGTCGACAACGCGGGGCGTGTGTAAGCCCACCGACACCTCTACGAAAATACTTGGACGAAATATTGGTGACTCTCTTTCTCGTTCTCATTGTCCGTGCGACCGTCAGGCATTGGTGCGGAAATCGACATTAGTTTGCATCACAGGGTGGCTGTGTGCTACCTTGTGCGTGCTGTACCTAGCGGGGGGGGCGTTCAAGAACAAAATCCGGGTTGAAGTGTTTTTTCGGATCCCAGAAGGCGTGTACGAGTAGACGAGTTTGAAAAATATTACTGCGTTGTTTATCGCCGGTGTAAACCTGTTGACCGAACGCCGGAATATACCGGAAAGCTGACAGAACCGGATAGATTATCCGCAGGCCTTTGAACATACTAACACCGTTACCGGTCCCTTTTCACGTAAGTAATTTGTCACCATGCGATGTTGATTTTTTTCGGAAATTGGTTAAAACGAGGAGCGCGGAGCGTGCAGTGCTGGGCCATTTTTCTTGGTTTTCCAAGGTAACAAGGCCTCTTTACTTAGGATCGCATACGAGGGTAGGGTGCCTCGAATTACATTCTCTGTGTGTATGTGTATGTGTACGTGTATGTGTAAGTCGATATTTGTTTCGGTCACCTTTGCCCGCCGCACTCAACGTACACGGCACCAAGGCCAGTCCCGACGGGTCCTGTGCACGCACAAATGACAGCTTAATCTTCTTGAAGCTTGGTTTTCGATTCAGTAATTCTTTGATAGTTCGTCGCGGGCAGGTGCGGCAAAGTATTGGTTTTTTACCGGCACCCAACCTGGGCTCCTATGCATGTTTTTCAAGTTTTTCACAACGTCGTAATACAACGGCATTTTTTTCATATTCGAAAATTCAATTTTACCGAGCGAGCCTGACATGTCTGCCTGTCTGCCACATTGCCATTTGACTCGTATCCCTGAGACATGCTGCAAAAATGTATGGTCACGGATGGGGGACCGAGAAGCTCCGTTGTAGACACCACGATTGTGCCTAGAGTACGTATCTCTGATGTTGGATTTCTTTTGACTATCGGAGATAGATAGATGCAGATTGTTCGCCTTCAAGAATTAAACCGCAAAACAAACAAACCACTGTTGTACGTAGCTTTTTTCAGGGGGGTGATCGAAGAGACCCACGCACCGCAACGCTGACCCGGCCCCGGTCCCGTGTGCCCTGCTGCTGCTGTTGCTACCGCGTCTACTGCTTCTGATTCCGCTGCTGCTGCTGCTACGAGTATCACAGCAGCAGCACTACGACGACAGAGTATTTTGTTCTGTCTGAACACAGAAGGTAAGCATCCCAACAGCGTTCGTAGATGTTCGTTCGTGTTGGGTTTTGTTTAGTTCACATCTAGGTATGTTGCTGTTATTTTGCAGTTGTTGTTCAACTTGCTGCTCTGCCTCATGAGTGTTTTTTCTGTAGTCACCCAGCATCGCAGGATGGACTAGTGCAGGTATTGTGGCCGCGCGCCTCATTATATACCAATTGCTGGTAACCGGCTAAGAACACCCGGTTTTTGGCTGGGCTTAGGTTTTGAGAAGCACACCACGTTATCCCTTTCTTTGTTTTTGTCGTCCTCCCCGAAAGTGGTGCCTGTCTCTGGTTGTGCCGAAGATAGCTAGCCGAAACGTGACGCAAAACAGAAAAAAGGGCGTAGCAGGTACGTATTCCTCGTACCGAAGCGTGTTGGTTGGATGCTGATCGAGAAGCAACGAGTGAGCCCCAACGAGCCCGAACCTCACGAGCGCCTACGAGCGTTACGTGAAGCCTAAGCTACCTGCTGTCTGTACGATGCGACAAGTTTATGAGGTCAGTACCATCAGGAGTCCGTAGTACACGAACTAAATGCACGACGAAAAAAACACAACCACACGCATACATCACACCCAAACCAAGTCAAACACAAACCGAACGAAAAAAGGGTTGCCTCTGCCAGAAAAACATCTTTCTGCGCCGTGGCCGGTGTCGAGTGAGCACAGCATCGAACCGTTCGCTCGCCGTGTATACTGTGGTACGCTGTACAGTCACACCATCTGAGCAAGTACTACTGGATCTAGCAGCGCAGTGGCTCGCAAGCCAGAGCGTAGGCGACATGCGCGAGTTTGCAAGCCTTTTCGATCGCCACTAAGCTACCAGGTACCGCAATATTGCACCGACACAACACCGGGTAGATACACGATCAAAGTCGCAGCAGCATGCAGAAAGGCGTCCACTATTGTCATAACCTCAACGAAAATCTTTTCTGTCGACGGCGTGAGTGGGGCAGCCAGAAGCCAGGGGTAGCTACACCTGCATTCATCTAGATGGCCACCATGAGATGGCGACCACCCCTGGACTGATTCACATTCAAGGACGTGGTAGTACTTGAACTCTCGGGATATCACACCAAAGCCACAGGTTGTTTCATCCATGTTATGAGCAAGGACTCGATTGCGAGCAAAACGTTATCGTGTGAGAGCGAAATGCTCTGGCCACGTGAACGGTGCGAACAGGCACCTACAGCAGCAGTGTAGACTCATGCTATTTGTGGCTACCACCCATTCGACCCTATGGTTGAGAAGGACTGCTGTATGTGTATAAATGTATCTGGGCTACACTTTGCCTAGAAGTCGTACGCCAATGAAATCAACAAGTGTTTCAGATAACATCATTCCTCGGCACATTTCTGCAGTCCGAGCCGCCTCGTACGACAGTGCGCGTTAATACATGGTGCGTGTACAACAGGGTGAGGTCGACAATGCTTCTTGGACGAATCTACTCCATTCGTGGTACAGCAGTTGTGATGCCTTCACGGCGGTGGCATGCGCCAGCCGGTGATACAAGCACGACATGCGACGACCCGCCGGCTAATCCGCACACTGCCTCTGCAACTGCCTCGTATCTGCGGCCATCGACTTCATAGCACCATGTTTGTTGGGGACCCGAGACATACTCATTCAACTGACGCGATAGAGAGAGAACACCTCCCAGCTAACCACACACACTTTCTAACCGGACGGCACGTTTCTATCGCCTCACCGTAGTATAGAGCGCAGAGTCTTGTGTGGTCGCTCGAGGCCGAGAAGGGCTCTAGCTAGTAGTAGCTGTAAGCTGAACAAGGTGGGTAGAAATCGTTGTGTGATGGATAGGCACGGTCGCGAGGTTTTCCGGGCATGGGACTGATGATTCTGGTTGGCTGGTGCACCGTAATGCGGCGTAACTCGGCTGGACTCATCATGTTATTATGCCTTGACTCTTCCAACCATTCTTCTGGTGAGTTGCGTCTCGCACAGGATTGGATATAGTCTAATCGTTTCACAATGTATCCGCCAGTTTTTCCGGGCATGGACCTGATTGTTCTGGTGGGCTGTTGCACCGCAACGCGGCGTAACTCGGCTGGAGGCATCATGTTATTATGCCTTGACTCTTCCAATATTCTTGGCGAGTTGCGTCTCGCGCGGATTGGATAGCATCGTTTCACAATGCGTCCACCGGTTTGCGAACGGACCAATCATGGAGTGCAAGACGGTCCTCGATCACCCGAGGTGTTGAATAACCGGCAACTTCCCTGTTCTACCTCGAACTATCTTCTCTAGTTGGTACGTTGTTGGGACTCGTTGGCGGCATGCGGTGTAGTCGGCTTCAGTTGTCAGTCTTTAACGCCAGTATGGGTCTGATACGCGCAATGTTTTGATTTCCTATTTCCCTTATTAGTTGATTATTCTCGACAGATTCACCGCTCGCTGCCACCTGTAATATGATCGTGTTACAGGCTGGTTCATGCAAAACAAGACAAATTTTCCCCCCCCACGAATGCCGCTTGCAATGTCTAGTCAAAAAGCGAGTATTTGGTATAGGTCTAATGCTGGCCCCCATGACCACGGGTAAATGGTGACATGGCCAGGTTTTTGTTTTACGGCCACGGGATGTCTCTAGGAGCGAAACTTGTATCGACCAATGGCAGGCCTTCAATTTTTTGCAATAACATGACGGATTTCTCCAAAGCAAAGCCGAGGAGAAAAACAAAAATGCGCCGCATTTTGCACGGTTCGGTTGGACTTACTCCAAGGCATTTCAGTAGACATTTTCGCGCAAACACTCGAAAATCTGACCTGTCTGTTTCAAAATATAGTCAAAATCTGGCGGAAAAACTAGACCCTGCCCGAAAACCAAGCTATTGAAGGAAATGACGTATCTTACTCATTTTAAGGCAATGAACTCTAAATGTCCAAGCCGTTTTTGAGGCATAGACCCTTGAATTTTGCACACGTCTTCTACATGCCCATCTTGAGGTCTGACCTTCAAGGGTTTTCCTTTTTTGTTTATTTCTGTCGCCGAAAATATTTGAGCTAGTTGGTCCACATTTTCCGAAAAATCTTACCAGACGAACAATCAGAAAAAAACGAAAAAACAAAAAACATCCGGGTGAGGTCTTCGCAAGGGCACTTAGAAGACGTGTGCAAACGTTCACGGTCTGAATCGCTAGAACGGCGTAGATATTCGCCGGGGAATATACCATATTTGGGTTTGTTTAACGTGAACCAACCTGTGCCACTCTTCAGTTGTTTATATATATATTCCCTGAGGGTCCTTTCACTCCAGAGTGACTAGGGCTTGTTCCGAGATCAGGCATATGATGCTGCGAAAGTGTGTCAGAAAAACAACGGCGATCACAACAACCCCAACAACGGCAACATCCACAACAATAGCAACCTCGAATGAGCTCCGACGATGTGTGTTAGACCGTTTCGTTGGACGTGAAAGTCTTTTCGTGGCTCCTTTTCTGCTGTGGACCAACCACACAGACGTTCAACCTCACCACTGGCACAAACAGCAAGAGCTCGAAGCACGGCCGCCGTGGTACCGCTCTCTGCTGTGCTGCTGCATACGGTCCTGAATGTTTTGCGGTGTGGCTACGCGGCTCATTTTTTCATCTTTTTTTTTTTTTCTGTTTGCCCATCGAAGGACAGTACCCGCGCCCCAACCGAGACCGATGCGCACAAGAGGTCACACACACAGAAGCACCGTCCGTGGCTATCACAACGGAGAGGGGTGCCAGGGCCGCAGCTGTTGTACGTAGAGCCTGAGAGAGTCATGGGTGGGCGTCAAGCAGCTTGAAAAACCTAAACAATAGAGGCCATCCGCTGTACAAGAACAGACAAGACTGTAGACCAGATCCCACATGCCGCTGGTTTTCAAGTGATTCGGCAACTGTGAGTCGTTTTGTTTTGTGGCTTTCCATTTAAAGAGGACTAAAACCAATATCTCGATTCACGTGATCAAAACGATTTCAACCGCGCCCGAATAGACCGCTGATACTTTATGTTTGCTGCTGCGGAAAACCTACATGGAACCGGAAGAATACGACAGCACAGCACTCAGCCGACACGGGAGCAACCGCAGCAGCTTGAGCAGGCTTTGCGGAGTACAACTTACCACGTCGAGCCGCAAGCCCGGAGCACAACCTTAGCACGGCAGCATTCGGAACACGCGGAGAAGCCCGGTCTTCAGCGGTACCTCGTCCTTGGTTGTGGTTACTACACCTTAGCTCTCGGCTGCATGCCGTATGCTGTATCTACCCTCGGCCTCGGGTGTTGTGCGCGGGGGTAGAGGGGTGGTGCTGCTGCCTTGGCACCTGATATTGCAAGCGCCATGGCGTCAGCAAGCGGGAGGGGCGACCCCTATACCCAAGTTTGTTTACGCTCTCGTCGCGCGACAAGACGCCTCCGAGCAGAGACGAGTGTGAAGGGTTACGGAACTCCGAAGAAGGCGGGACCCGGCAGCGGGCGGATCAACGTAGTAGGCAAAATTCCTTGACGAAGCAAGACTTCGGCCCTTGACCTCGACGGCAGTTTTCTGTCCAGCGAGCAAGGCCCTCTTTTCCCGACCTGCGTTTCGGAGGCGGGCGTTTCTGGGACGGTGGCGGAGGAGGGGGAGTAGGCGGGGGATGGGGGATGGCGAGTACACTTAGATTGCTGGTATTGGTGCTGTCACGGATGGGACACTGTCTACCATTAAGAGCGCAAAGGAACAGGGTTGTCACTCGCGCAAGTGACCCCGAGCCCCATATAACAAATATCCCCAACGTGAGCACCGTACCGTAGCCTTGGTCCCTCTTTGGTTTCGACGTCGGTCAATACTAGTCGATGAAACGTCGGATTGCACCCTTTCCGGGTGCGCTTCTGAAACACCCGGGCTTGCACTCGGATC
Source organism: Undaria pinnatifida (assembly GCA_012845835.1). Lineage (NCBI taxonomy): Eukaryota > Phaeophyceae > Laminariales > Alariaceae > Undaria > Undaria pinnatifida. Next base: position 5,445,377 of record JABAKD010000008.1, read on the forward strand.
AGAGAATTTCGCGATAAATCATGCTTCTTGTTGCTGGAAGCGTGGCAGGCTTACCAACAGAACGGACTAGGCGGGGGTGATGCGTCCACAAAACCAACGGGAACACAGCATTGAGCTATGTCCGGAGGTTCATTCAGTCATCAACTCTTGTCGTCAAGGGACAAATTGAGCGCGCAAAGCTGCGCGAACACCACTGAAAACACCGATAAACCGAGGGCATTCCTCGACGAGTTTGACACAACAACAAAGCCGACATACTACTACAGCTCCTTGCTGCCATCAAACACCGCAGTTGCTGCATCATACTTCAAGCGTAATTAATGATAGTACTGGAGGGTTTGTTTGGATGGAGACATTCTCGACGTTGTCGAAAGGGAAGACCTGGCCTATTGGAACACGGACGCTGCAGTCCACTAGTATCTATTTGGACCATAGTCACAACCCTTGGGTACGCTAAGTACCATATTCAAGAAGCAGAGGAGCACAACATGCGGGAAAGTCCCACCTCGGTCACTCCTCACGTTTCCTTCTCCCCTTACATTTCGTTGCGTTTCCATTTCTGCATCCCCCTCGTTCTGTTTTCTACTTCTTTGGTTTTCATCCCTTTTCCCCACATAAGCGCCACTTTCCAAGCTATCTTATCATTTTTTCATCACCCCAACCACACGTCAGGGCTACCTTTGCAGCTCATTTCACCGAGTCAGGGCCTAGGTACATATCATTGTAAAAGGGTACGAGCCCCGCCCTTTCACTTACTGGCACCACGCAACGGCGTCCCGCTGAGCTTACCAATCGTTTCCGAGAACGTCGATAAATGACCTGCATTTTCTCAAGCGCGCGTAATGTTCGGACGTTTCTCCAAGAAGCAAGATCAGCCTCGATACATGGACATCACACCTACGAGAACACGAAGTACATCCGTCCGTATTGTTCGAGAGAGGAGACTGCTTTCACGCCCTACGCGAAAACGAGGTAGGAAGGCGTCTGGTTATTTCACGCGTCGTGCAACAGTTATGGAGCCCGGGTTCTCGCTAGCATACGCGCGAAGTCGTCGTGAAAGCCTCTTCTTCAACTAACAAGTAGTGCGAAGTACTTACAAGGATTTATTCTCGTCAAAAGGTCATAAACGAGCGACAGCACCAACAGCTGTAACGTGCGGCAAGGTCGTCGGCAACTCGGCTACCCAGCCAAACGATGGGGGCATTACCTCCAGCCCAGATGGTGAATTCTGCATTATCCGACATCTGCGTTGACGGTTAGAAGTACGTGTCAGGCTCGAAGATTCTCCAGCATGTACTCCCACGCTAGAAGTACGTATGAAACTCGGAAGAACGCCACATTGTATCTCGACGTTAAGTTATGTCACGTTTCCACACACACGTCGAAGTATGTTCAGCTTCTATTACCCAACCACGTGTACAGCAACGTCTAGGCTGCTGTCAAGCTACCTCGCAAGCAGCAATGTAAACGGCCATCATCACGGAGGAATTACTCGAAGTGCAATCATGCGTGATGGGCCTCTGCTCACAGCAGAAAGGCGTCCCAGCGTGTGTACATCAGTTGTGATCCGCTGCTGCGCACAGTTCGGCACGCACAGAACAGAGCAACACGACCAAAGCACGTTGACGGTTCGGGGGGAACGGAACAGGGCAATCGCCTTCACACTTGTCGAGGCCTACTACATGGCCAACTCGACATCATATACAGTGCTCGAGCCAGGGCCACCATCGACAGAACGTCACCAACCTTTACTCATCGTGCTACTACTAGTACATCCTCATCACGACGACAGGGCAACGGCGTCATTGCACGCCATCAAACTACAACAGCTAGGGCAACAATATCAGATTCATCAGCTACCAGGTGTCATTAGCGATTACTCGTAAGACAGCAGTACCTGCCACGACAGGAGCAACGCCATGTACAACAGAGGCTACCGCTCCAATAGCGACAACAGCAACATCTCCACCGTCAAACAACACGGGGCTTGCCTCTAGGAGGCGTCCTAAGCGTTGAGCTGGAAAATATCTCACCGAGCTTCCACGAGCAAATTACACGCGCAAAAATGTCCTCATCTCTAGATGGAGGCAGACAACACCACCAACTACCATCTCACACAAATGCCAGCTCCCACATCACCATCGCCAGAGGCTCCAACATGCAGATGACCGAGGAAATCTCCAGCAGAATCGACACGAGCTGAATCGTTCGTTAGTTTATGCAATCCCATGCCTATAACCGGCGTTTTCGACCCTACCGAAAGCGCTTTGAATACTTCTCAAGCGAGAGAGATGCTGTTCGGTTTGTAGCATTCACATTTGGGTGCTAGGGACGCTTTGATAGCACCATATGAGTTACAGCTGCTGGAACCCAGCATCCCCAACACAACATCGGCAACCACATCGCCAACTTCTGAGGCTGCACTCAACGAACAGAACCAAGGCGCGACGGTCGCGAGAGGGCGGCCGATCATCACCATCATCACCATCATCACCAAACGCTTTCGCTCATACCATCTACAGCAGCAACGTCACCGTCTACGAGAGGTCTTTTTCCACACTTCAAACGCTACGAAGAGCACGAAGATTGCTTTCAGCATCAGCGGCCGCAGCAACATCAACAGCAAAACGAACACGAACTTAGCTTTTGCTTTTGATTAATATTGTTTTTGTGTTGGCGAAGCGTGTGCTGTTTTCTAGTAGAGACTTCTTGTTTGATGCTTCACAGTACGTAGCGAGTTTCAATTTTGTACGAGTACCACTTGTACTGCTCTGGTACTGCCGTACGATACGTATTATCGTTACGGTGCTCGACTTGCGTGGGTAAGTTTTTGTTAGCTTTGTTTTTTGGCTTTGCAGTCTCATCCCGAAGCATGACACGAAGAACAAATCATGCAATCAGAAGTATACCATGATGTTTGCGTACTGGACTCGACTTGTCCAAGTTTAGAGTGATTTCTTGGCTCTTAAGTATCTTTCGCTTCGGATCATTAACAGCATTGTTTCAGCTAGAAGACAAGGTTGGGTTTTAACGACTGCTCGCCATAATAAGCACGTATTAACGTAGTGCAACTTCGCTTCGGTTTAACGGTAGTTCACGATAGCATCAGTAGCAGCTCTGTTGTACTGGCGCACGTAAAGTGTTTTTCCTTAGTTTTACAAGCACATCGTGCTCCCGGACTGGAGGTGGCAGATGCACAGTGCTGTATAGTGCTGGATACACGTACTAATCCACGGTTTTGACTTTCTTCGATTTACTATTTGCCCTACGATTCAGTTGAGAGGCCGTAGTGACTATACAGCTCACACATTCTGACGCTTTCCCTACTTAGGATGTACCTCGCTGACCAACAAAGTAGCATCACGAGCAGAGCTTTCGCGGCAACAATATAGACACAGTATATTACCGTACGATCTACGTCGGTAGACTTTCTTCCCAGTACGTACGCACATACATGAACACGGAATAGTACGAATATTCGCTGCATGTACTGGACCAGCGTCCGTAGTTTACATTCATTTCTATCCATTTCACGCAGCTCTGGGTGGATATACATTCAGGGGGCGTGTTGAACACCCAGCGGACTGGTTTGAGTTTGTTACCTACAGGATCTCTCGCTTGTAATTTCACCACCCGTAGTATTCTAGAACATGGTTTGATCCATATTACAGATGATAACATAACAGAACTGCATATTGCGTTGTTCCGTTCGTATTTTGATTCTCTGAGTCGCATGATTACATACAGAATGCCGCTGCTGTTTATACACAGAGGTCTGAACATGACGTATATTTTGTGTCAATTTCGTTTGAGTATCAAGTTCTTCTACAGTAGCTACTGACTTCTCGTCAAAGGGGGCGTTTTGGAACATGGACTTTGCAGTCCATTTGTGCATATTTGAATCGTAGTCGCTACACTGAGTGCACAAAGTGTCCTGAATGTAGATGCAGAGAAATACAATATGCGAAGGATATCGGTTTGTTACTTCTCGCCGGCGTATTGAATACTGACGCTGTACGTAACTTCCTATCGTAAGTATCGGGGAATGTTGCAGGCTATCTTGCAAGGAACTTCAATATAGGACAGTCGGTCGGTCGGTCGGCCGGTCAGTCGGCCGGTCGGTACGTTCCACCACTTGTAGAGTACATCTTTCCATAGCATGGGCATTGTGCCGTACTGTTCAGGTCCTGGCCAACCTAACGTCGGTCACTCCTTACGTGACCTTCTCTGCTTACACCTCCATGCGTTTGTGTTTCTCCTTTCTCCTCCTTCTATTTTCTACTCGCATGGTTTTCATCATTTGGCCGGACAGGCGCCCTTCTGCAAACCATCTTCTATTTGTCTACTCCATCACAAGTGGTACTTCGATGCCACCTTTGTAGCTCTGATCACCGAGCCGGAGCCTCTATACACACCATTAGCAAATGGCTCGTCCTGTCCGAGACATGCAAGAAAACGAGGTTTGCGTGAAGGAGGATACAACGTACAATGTCGACATGTGGCCCACAATCATGCATAAAGCACACAGATGCACATCGTACATTGTTCCGTGCCATACTATCAAAATATCGGTATTTGTAGTGCTGCCAAATAATGATCCTTTGTTGCTCGACTATATGGCGAGCGGTACAAAACACTAAGCGGACAATCTCAACCGGTTTGACATCGCTATCGCTCACCAGCTTTGATTCCATCCCTCCACTGCGCCTTTCACACACACTATAGACGTGGGGTAAGCACCCATTGCGTTAAACATGCGCCGAGGGTTTATCAGCGCAGGCGTTTGGATTACGGTTGAGCAACAGGATATCGGTCGCTGTTTCGAAGAGGTGGCGTCTTATGCCTGGCGTAACCCTTGTGGCACAAGAACGTGTCCTTGTTCTCACCGCAGTGGCTTCGCGCTCTCCCTCAATTAGGTGAACACATCATTGGTCGACTGAATTTTGCCGTGTTGGAAGCGAGATGACGTCCTCCTCGACGATCTACCCTATTGACAAAGATCTACTGATGACGCGATTCGCATTGCAATATTTCGAGTGCACACACGTGTCGCACGTAGTGGAGTTTGCACCGCACCAGGACGGTCGTTGTTCAGGCGATGGAACGCTCATTAGTCCATGGCATGTTCAGGTTGGTCAGTATTCGTCTACTTCTTGGAAACCGGCAAAAAAAACGGTAATGCGTTACAGATGAGACGTGTTTACAACGAAGTCGTCATATTTTCGTTGAACGAAACACTCATAGTGGCATACATAGGCTACGCCAGCGACAAGTTGGTGAATGCCTCGATCGACGGCTAAAAGGCAAGAAACCCGTTCGTAGGTGGAGGGAACTTGCCTACAAATATCCAGGCCATTGCTAACCCCGTGTAACGTTCGTGTCAAATTCTGTACGTAGAAAGAGGGGTCTTGACAGCTGGTCACCGGTTGTGCCGTCTGGAATTTGGAAAATGGGATTTTGTAGCGAGCGAGGATGGTTTTGCGAGCAGCCAGTTGTTAATGCCAACGCCTGCCTGCGTTTCGGAGTTTCCCCACTGGCAGTGCGGCAGAGGTATGTGCCCGGTAGCGGATCATGTGCATCGTGGGTTTAGTCACAAATCAAGCAGTAGGACGTGGCTGGTCCTAAGCCGCCCCACAATTTCCCGAAGCAAGTGCGCTACAACCATATTGATCCGTGTCATGTCCGTTTGGTCATGGTTGTTGCGCAACCTTGGATATGAGGTACCAGGTACTACTACGTGTTTGATTTAAATAATGCAGTTTAGGTCTACACTAGACTGCCTAATGGTATGTCAAACGTCATGTACATTTTTATCTATGCAGACTATGCTGTCATCGTTGGACATACGTTGCATGCCGGTCGCCCCGGTGGCGTATCAGGTTATCCTTGAGTCTGGTATAGGTCAGTTTCGTGAGTTCGAGCCCCGCCGAGTGCATACTCGTATAAATTATTGGGACTTTTTCTTGTGCACACGTTGACTTGCGGAAAGCGCAAGAGCGTGAGTTAGCAACACTGGATGAAAAATCGACTAGCAGTGGGATCGCTGAACCCTATGTTCGAAAACAATTGAAGGAAAGAATCGGGGGAGAGAAGGCACGACACTTGTCACCACGGCTTGTCCAGAAGCTGGAAAGTAAACGTGTGGGAAAAAAAACGGAAACAATTGCATAGTTCCTTCTACTAAAACCGTAGAAGCGTGCTACGACAGAGGTGCACCACTGTTTTCCTGAAGTTTTCTCGCTTTGGGAGCTTAAGACCTCTCCCAAAAATTGATTTGGAGAAAAATAAAACTGCTGCCGGATGAAATATCCCATGGCCTAGGTACGCGACGAAAATCACGGAAAAACAAATGGCCTATCTCCGACGATTTTCGTGTTAAGGAACCACGTCATTCAGAAACCATTTCAGACGAACAGTGATACCTATACCTCTGTGGTAGCACGCGTCTGTACACCGTGGCAATGTGTACGATGTTCGACTCGATTCGGCTGCCCAAGCTACATAATTATAAGTATAGCACGTACATGTTGAGCTGCAATATCACAGGGCGTTGTGTTGGTTCATCCTGCAGGACGAAAATCGAAAGGGAGCACGATTGATTCAATGTATACAGGACGTGAATCCCCTGAGACCATTGCCGGAAACACCATCAGACGGAAGCGAAAATACTGAAGGGATCTGCGTAGAACAAACGCGAAGCGGTCGCGATGCCTCCCGCCTCTGTTCCCATCATGCCGATGTCATCATACACTCCATACCGTACAGCTTCGATAAACATGTTTGATAACACAGTACAACTCACGCCGCCTCCGCCTCTTGTACTATTTGTCATTACCTTCAATGGAATTCTGGCTAAACTAGCCAGCCTTGCTTGACCAGCGACAGTTCGACTGTGTCGACATGCACCCGGTTGAACAATATACACGAAGATCATGGTATCGAAGGCCTCGCAAACGACAAATCTTACCCGGTCACAGGCCGTGATCCGTCAGCATGTGGCCTCGAAGTACTATGAAGCCAGGCTGTACACTACAATTACAAGGCTAGTTGCTACATTCACAAACCGTCCGGTGTGGTTTACATTGAATTACATTATTTTGGACTGATGCGACTGGTTACATGCATGCGAGTAACACGAACATACACCCGAAAAGACCGAATCCAAACATGAGCAGACTCGAGAAGCCAACCCAAACTGGCTTCAGCTGGACCTGTGGATGTCCAGCATGGGCACTAGAGGATCAAAGATGCCTCGTGACCAAATCGTTCAACACCACCATATCATGCTCATTGGGAATGAAACGTGCTACGAACACCGCTTCTACGTACGAGCGATAGTACTCGCTTGACATCGTCTGAATGCATTCACGAGACCATTTGCACCGCATCCGTGCGTTAACAGCAGCAAACAAAATGTCTGACACGTCTCCTGTCTGTATGGCTGTTGGGGTGTCGTCTCGCGTTTCCCGTTTAGTTGGGAGATTGACGCGGTGACCGTACGACATGATGATGGTTGTGTACGCCACACCGTGAGCGTCGACGTAGCATGTGCTTTCGGGGGTGTAGTGTTCTGATACAAAGAACGGGGCCTGAGGAGGTGCATCAGAGGTGTCGGGTTGGTCATTGAAGTCTTCAATCGCCGTGGTAACTCTTCCCTCATCCGTGTTGTACTTCACCAGGATGTGCACCACTCCCTGCGCATACATTTCAGTTGCAGTAGCACAGCAGGGGGCAGACTGGGCAGTGAATACGGATATGTGTTGAGCCGGAAATCGCTTCTGAATATATTTAAGGTATCCTCCAATGGTTCAACGACAAGAGCAACGAGTTGATATTTGTCCGAATGATTTTGCCCGTATCAAGTCTCGATCTCGCCGAAATATTCACGACAAAGAAAAGCGAAACGTCAGGATTTCGTGACATATCCCGACATTCCCGCCGTAGACTTGTCAGCCTTCCCGCTATCGCCACAACGTTTTTCCAACAGAAGAAGAAAATCAGGTAAATGGCCTGGTCGACGTGTGGTTCTACGGTAGCCCCCCCAACTTTTGAAACCAGCTCCTGGCCGTAAATCATGAAATACGGTCCCCCTTACCACCCGGACGCCCATCGTTTGATAGTCCTCCGCAAACAAAATGATATATGCAGGTACTCTTTTCATAGCATCCTTCCTCGTGTCGAGCAGCCATGAAACGTTCGTTAAAGAAAACCGCTGGTTTTGGGGGGGGCTATCGTAGAATCAGTCCGACATAGAATGACACTTGACCCACTCCAGATGCTTTCGTGCCTTCTACTATAACGGTCAGGGTAGTGCCCTGCATGAGGAATACGCGCCGCGAATAGGGCAATGAGCAACGTAACATTGATGTGCGCTGCGGTAGGCCTGGACTTTGGCCATTAGAAAAAAAAGACATCCCCCCTGTTTGCTGGAGTGTGTCTAGGGCACCAAATAACGTGGGAAATCATTTGTTCATATCCGAGTTTCGCTCAAGTGTTATGACTTTCGCGTAGTATATGTACGGTCGGTATCTCCTCCGTCAACAGTGGCACCAAAGATTGTTTCCTAAGGCGTCGTCAAGCGTTCTCCATCCCAAGAAGGTAAAATAGCAATTAGTTGAAAAATAGCGTAAGGTCTTTCGTTTCATATACCGCCGCAGCCTTAACCACGCTGGCTCTATAAACTCCAAGACGCAGTTTTTGCATTGTTTTTTCGCCTCCGAGCTTCTCGAGAGGGACATGAGCCAACACGAGGGGCCTACCTTCTACGATTTCCACACCACTGGCGGGTCATTCACAAGTGCCGTTTACGACCTCTAATTACTACATGTATATCTCGTCGTAAACGTCTATCGTGACTTTGATTGTACGCAGTACCGGTTGACGGAGCGGGACAGCGACTATCGTGACCCAATTTTTGTTCGTACGCCAGGGAGGCAAACCAACCTCGCGAGTGGGGCTGATTTTTTTCTTGTTACTCACCCGTTTGTTTCCTGTGCTAGCATTTATTTCGCCCGAATTGGACGTTACACGGATAATTACAGAAACGCAATCGGCATTATGTTTTCAATTTCAACACGTACCAGTTGGGCGGAACGTCAAGGAAGCTGCACGAACGCTCCAAAGAAGCAACTAAGACCGTCGCGACGACATAGGGGTAAAGGAGAGTGTTTATGGAAATCGGCGATTGTGTATAATTGTACCGTCACAATATCATAAACGGGGGTTGGAAAGCGCTATGCACTTGTCCTCTGGCCTGCGCCACGAAACCGTTTATCTGTAGGTCACAAGTGTTGCCGTTTTCGGTGTGTGCGCGAGGGTAGCGTTTTTCGTTTCTCCGAAACAAGGTCAACTAAAACCATGTGGCTTTGTCCGTATCCGCACACCCAACACGCCGAGCCACGAACGCCCAAAGCATATGCCACAATGCACATTTCCACGCCGCCGCAGAACGCAACTGCCTGTCATACCTACTTGGTAACCAACAACTATCTAATAACGACTTGCTGTAACACAACACAAATGCCTAGGCGTGCGCTGGAAGGACCCTACACTACCAACTACACCGATGACACCATGCGCTCGGATATTTTATGTTTGTAAACCTGAGTTGTCCGGGCCGTACCGTATCGTACAGAATGGCCAAGGTTCATTAATCCACAGTCGATGTATCACTACGTGGTTTGGCTTATGACCACAGAGCCTGTAGCTGTTAAGATACACGATCGAGTCAACACGGACACTGGGTATGCTGGACGTTGATCAGTAGAAATAGCGGATGGTATTGAACATCTAGCACCAATAGCACCCTTCCAAACACGTTTTGCGTACCTCAGCAGTCCCAGAGATGGTGCCAGAGGCGACGATCAATTGATTGCGAGCTTTCGAAGAAGGGTTTGCCAGGTGAATAGATGAATAGAAGCTTTCCGGCACGAGCTTGTCTCTAGGGGCGGCCAGCCAGCCCCTCTCCTTGTCCGAAGTGTTGGAGACAGACGTTTTCGTGTTGGACTGCCGCCCAACGAGTTGAAGGTTGTAGTGTGAGGTAGAGGGGTAATGACGGCGGAAGGCGGGGGGGGCATGACGGGGAGTGGTTTAGAAGTTGACAGGAGGGGGGGTTGCTGAAGGAGAGGGGGAAGAGCACTGTGTCTGAAATCGAAGAAAGAAGCTGACATTCTGGACGGCTAGAAAATTTAATGTGCGCGATTTCGCATCACCCTTGTTCACAAGGGACTACATTTAACCACGCCTCTGGACCCCAACCGAATTTCACATACCACAAGTCCAAACCCAATCGACTCACCAAAGAACACGTGTTAGTGGTCGCGGTTGCAGGGGAGAATGTTGACGTCCAGAGCCACTTCGAGCGAAGCGACATTTCCTCGTCTCGGGTCTCTGGTTGGCATGGCCTCCAGGAAGGCGATGGCTCCGTCGAAGATGGAACAGCCTCCAAAAGCACCGGCTGGCGTAGCGACACAGCTGGTGTTGGGGCAAACTCGAAATCCCCTCCCGGTGGGGATGCGCCCGGGTGACGCAATAGACCCGGCGTCATGTCCGGAGCCGCCAACAAGAGTGGGCCAAGGGTATAAATAGCTGACCGCTGCTCGGCGATGGGAGGTTTCGCCTGTATCCCTTTCATCGCACGAAGAGGTTGTTCTGTCCACGCCGGGGTTGGTGCTGATGAGGCAAAGAGAGGCACGAGAGCCGAGTATCTAGCCGATGCCACAGTTTCGATTACCTCATTCATGGATACGTCGGCGAATGTGGATGACGCCACGGGGTATTCAATCGACACTAAGCTCGAGACCACCTGGTACTTTGGCCCTGACACGTCGTTTTGGATGGGACACAGCGTGTCGTAAAGCTGCACGAAGGCGTCCCAGATCATCAGCCTCACGTCGTCGGCGAACATTCTAAACCGGCGATGGCGCCTCTGCCTTCTGCGGGTGCGTCGGTTCTTCCTGGCACGTTGGTAGTAGCGCGGACGCCACCTACCGAACACAAAACCAGCAACAACGTCCGCGGTTATGACCTCCGCGAGGTACATGAGGGCGTGGGGGAAACGAGCCATGAACTGGTCTGGCAGAAGAAGGGGCTCATGCCAAAATCGCCCCCATCTGGATTCCTTGCTCTTGTCTTCGTGGTCTCTTCCGCCAACGTTGTCCTGGTATGTGGCGGTGATTGACATGTGAGCCGCAGCTATGTCACCGGTGGTGGAGCTGGTGGTGCCGGTTGATGTTGCAGTGCCCCTGTTCGTGCTGCTCACCCTCTTTCCAGCAGGGGTGGTGGTAGTCCTGAGTACGTCTGTGTTCCTTGTGAGCTTGGTAAATACACCAGTCGGAAATTCTAGCAGTGGCGTAAAACCACCAACCGAGCCCATGGCGCGATCCCGAAGATCGTCTGTCAAAACCCCGTTGAAGGAAGCGTTGACCATGAGGACAGGCGTCACGGTCGTCGCCATCCACACGGCGTTGGCCCAGGTCATGGTCGCGTTACGGTTCCCAGTACCGCGGGTCTCCTTCAAGAAATCGCAACTGTAACCGATCGGTTCGAAACCGAGCGGAGTACGCAGCAAGCATGAAAAGGAACAGCGCACCTCACGTGATGAGATATGACGCGACTCTGTGAACCGAAGGGCAAGCACCAACTCATTTGTATTCTGTCGAATCGCCCTTCGAATGCATAAACAGTAGGTACAGTGACGGCCAGAGCGATACCAACAACGGTGGAGGTGAGCCATGGCGACTGGACGAACACATAACGCGGGTATTGTCCAAGACGACAATAGGCATCGTGCAACTTCGTAGTGGGCAATCAATATCTTCATTGGTAATGGATGCCTTGTATGGCGTCAGACTAGTTTGAAGTTTTCAATGGCGCATCTTAATGGGGCGAAATGGAGTACAAATTGAGAGAGCATGAGACTAATAACGTGCAGAACTTCAAATCCCCTAAGGAGAGGAGAAGACGCAGATATCCTGTTTCATGGTTTCCAGATGGAAAAGCCTGAGGTGCAGTTTACAGAGCGGGTATGCGACTTCAAGCAGGCGAGTACTAGTATATATTCACGACACGCAGGCTTGGAGCCTGTCTCTTCGCTAATCGAAAGAAAGGTGCTACAATAAATAGCCGGAATACATCTAACATGAATCAATCTACAGATAAGTACATGTTTGAATCGGTGCCAGACAAACTACCGTTGCCTGGTTTGCTGCGGTTTCGGGCCGTGATCACGTTTATATTGTCCAAGACTGCAGTACACGCGCTCGGAACAAACGCATATTGACCAGACAATAAACAAAAGTACAGGAGGACGGCTGCCCTGCTATCGCGATAAACTGTACGGCATACAATACTGTATCGTAGTTGGTGAAGCAAGTTGAAGGAAGGCGGGAGAGGGTTATTACTATCTAGGACCCGTTTGTGATCTGCAAACCTCATCTGACACCGACGACCACTTCGTTCCCCCAAACCCGGTTGTGCCTTTCTGCTACGCTGTGTCTGTGTTAATGTTTCACTTTAGTAAATGAGATAAATGTGGAGAAATGATTCGGCAATGATGCAACGGGTAACACAGCCTCGATACAAGGGGATACCACAGTGGCAGCCTTAACGCCACGTATATCAAGACCTGGAGTTCGTGCACATGAATTTCCGATGCCAACCGACGAGCAGTGAGAAACGCAGTTCATATACGCCAAAGCGGCACGTGTCGGGGTGGAAAATCATGCCAAATTTACCACGTATTTTCTAGGAAACGTAAACTAAATGCGCTTAGAATGCAAGCAAACGTTCCAATGAGCGTATCGTGAGCAGCGTGGAGAACGCTTATGCGGTGAGGATCTTGTTATGACGATCCCGCCATAGTTGTTGGCGGGCGCGGTGGAAGAATGCTTGCATATGATGATCCGTTCAAGTGCAGCATTACCTATCAAACCCGAGCGAAGCATGCTGCGACGTACATCAAGCTAGAGGGAGCGAGGACCGCAAGAGGCATGGACGTTATTGAACGCGGACCCACCGAGGTGTAGCGTTTGGGCTATAGCAACAAAAGGAAGATTAAATCATTTCGAAGAGAAGCGCGTGGGGTGGAAGGCGGGCGGAAGCGTGCACAAGTTATAATAGCATAGCGAGGCGTTTTTCTGTGTGTGTTTTGTTTAGGGTGCGGTTCAGTTGGATGCAGGCTTACCGCCAGGTACCGCACCGTATGACGGCCTCCTGAGCACACCGCAACGCACCGTTTAATCGCCAAGAAATCGAAACCCGCACCCGCCCCGAATCGTGAAAATAGAACTGAACCCACACCACGCCGCACCATATGACAATGCAAGCGACCCTCAGCGCGCAGCGCAACGGCGCCAAGAGTGAACGATTCCCAAAACGCTAAATTACTCCCAACCGCACGATGGTATTAGTACATGTTTAACACGCAACCGCGCCCCGGGGCGATACCCTACTGTCGAAAGCGTTCAGCCGTATGTTGAGAGGTTACAGCGAACGCACGTACGGTTACATGAAATAGTGCCATGTGCTTTTGTTGGTGCATGTAGATTAGCGAAGTAAAGCTCTGGTATCGTGGACGTAAACCGATGGGCAGTCAAGACGAAGAACCTTACGTGCGACGCGAATAGCTGACGATATATTCGACGCCGAAGAAGCAAAACATCGCTCTCAATTTTACGACAGTCCAGCATAGTCTGCGGCACAAGTTTCTACAGATAGATGAGCAACTACTTCGATGCGGCAATCATTTTTCCCACGTGTGATCGAGAAGAAACTGCTTCAAACTCGCCTCACTTCTGTACCGCTGTACACTTTGCCGTGAAAGGGCTTGCATGGAGATTCTGTTTTTTCAAGGATGCAGTGCCGAAATTGATACCTCGAAAAATCAACTTTCCCACGACGAGCTACGGGTACGGTCGTACGCTTTCGCAGCTTCTTTTCCGTTACTTTTCAACAGTGCGGGGTTACCTGCTGCGCGCACTTGCTATCGGCGGTGCTATCGACGTGTAATGCTTCCGGTGTTTTGTCACATGAATGCCTGTTACTAGTTATATGGCGCACATAGCACTATATATCTAATCATACCCAACCTGTACTCAAGTTTGGCCCGTATTGATATCAATGAAGTATAGCCGTCTTCCTGGATAACCCTGTTTTACTTCAACCCACGACTTTTGTTGTTTCCCCCCTCTTCTTCAGACGTTGTGAATGGCGAGGTCAAAACCGTGGGACAAAATGCAATACACCGGCCCCTGGCTTACCTTACGTGAACATCGTTGGAAGCCGTCAAACTTGGCGTAGGTTCAATAGCGCATAAGGGCAGCACCAGCAGTGCAGCAGCCGCTGCCACCCTGGCAAATACGCGTGGTGGTGACCTCTTCATAGTTTCTCAGCTATTTTTCTCTCTGAAAACGCTACCGAACACGCACAGAGGAAACACGTAAAGCGCACGAAGCATATGTTTTAGAAGTATACGAAGTATATATTAGTCTATATGTACGGTGGTAGATTGGTGAAACATAAGCTGGCCGGCACGTTGGCATAACGTACGGTCACGCTGCACACGATAAAGTTACACAGCATGTTTTATTTTGCGTGCGATAACACACGATCTCGGACGAGTGTCTGTCGACAACGCGGGGCGTGTGTAAGCCCACCGACACCTCTACGAAAATACTTGGACGAAATATTGGTGACTCTCTTTCTCGTTCTCATTGTCCGTGCGACCGTCAGGCATTGGTGCGGAAATCGACATTAGTTTGCATCACAGGGTGGCTGTGTGCTACCTTGTGCGTGCTGTACCTAGCGGGGGGGGCGTTCAAGAACAAAATCCGGGTTGAAGTGTTTTTTCGGATCCCAGAAGGCGTGTACGAGTAGACGAGTTTTGAAAAATATTACTGCGTTGTTTATCGCCGGTGTAAACCTGTTGACCGAACGCCGGAATATACCGGAAAGCTGACAGAACCGGATAGATTATCCGCAGGCCTTTGAACATACTAACACCGTTACCGGTCCCTTTTCACGTAAGTAATTTGTCACCATGCGATGTTGATTTTTTTTCGGAAATTGGTTAAAACGAGGAGCGCGGAGCGTGCAGTGCTGGGCCATTTTTCTTGGTTTTCCAAGGTAACAAGGCCTCTTTACTTAGGATCGCATACGAGGGTAGGGTGCCTCGAATTACATTCTCTGTGTGTATGTGTATGTGTACGTGTATGTGTAAGTCGATATTTGTTTCGGTCACCTTTGCCCGCCGCACTCAACGTACACGGCACCAAGGCCAGTCCCGACGGGTCCTGTGCACGCACAAATGACAGCTTAATCTTCTTGAGCTGGTTTCGCAGTAATTCTTTGAGAGTTCGTCGAGGCAGGTGCGGCAAAGTATGTTTTTACCGGCACCCAACCTGGGCTCCTATGCATGTTTTTCAAGTTTTTCACAACGTCGTAATACAACGGCATTTTTTTCATATTCGAAAATTCAATTTTACCGAGCGAGCCTGACATGTCTGCCTGTCTGCCCACATTGCCATTTGGACTCGTATCCCTGAGACATGCTGCAAAAATGTATGGTCACGGATGGGGGGACCGAGAAGCTCCGTTGTAGACACCACGATTGTGCCTAGAGTACGTATCTCTGATGTTGGATTTCTTTTGACTATCGGAGATAGATAGATGCAGATTGTTCGCCTTCAAGAATTAAACCGCAAAACAAACAAACCACTGTTGTACGTAGCTTTTTTCAGGGGGGTGATCGAAGAGACCCACGCACCGCAACGCTGACCCGGCCCCGGTCCCGTGTGCCCTGCTGCTGCTGTTGCTACCGCGTCTACTGCTTCTGATTCCGCTGCTGCTGCTGCTACGAGTATCACAGCAGCAGCACTACGACGACAGAGTATTTTGTTCTGTCTGAACACAGAAGGTAAGCATCCAACAGCGTTCGTAGATGTTCGTTCGTGTTGGGTTTTGTTTAGTTCACATCTAGGTATGTTGCTGTTATTTTGCAGTTGTTGTTCAACTTGCTGCTCTGCCTCATGAGTGTTTTTTCTGTAGTCACCCAGCATCGCAGGATGGACTAGTGCAGGTATTGTGGCCGCGCGCCTCATTATATACCAATTGCTGGTAACCGGCTAAGAACACCCGGTTTTTGGCTGGGCTTAGGTTTTGAGAAGCACACCACGTTATCCCTTTCTTTGTTTTTGTCGTCCTCCCCGAAAGTGGTGCCTGTCTCTGGTTGTGCCGAAGATAGCTAGCCGAAACGTGACGCAAAACAGAAAAAAGGGCGTAGCAGGTACGTATTCCTCGTACCGAAGCGTGTTGGTTGGATGCTGATCGAGAAGCAACGAGTGAGCCCCAACGAGCCCGAACCTCACGAGCGCCTACGAGCGTTACGTGAAGCCTAAGCTACCTGCTGTCTGTACGATGCGACAAGTTTATGAGGTCAGTACCATCAGGAGTCCGTAGTACACGAACTAAATGCACGACGAAAAAAACACAACCACACGCATACATCACACCCAAACCAAGTCAAACACAAACCGAACGAAAAAAGGGTTGCCTCTGCCAGAAAAACATCTTTCTGCGCCGTGGCCGGTGTCGAGTGAGCACAGCATCGAACCGTTCGCTCGCCGTGTATACTGTGGTACGCTGTACAGTCACACCATCTGAGCAAGTACTACTGGATCTAGCAGCGCAGTGGCTCGCAAGCCAGAGCGTAGGCGACATGCGCGAGTTTGCAAGCCTTTTGATCGCCACTAAGCTACCAGGTACCGCAATATTGCACCGACACAACACCGGGTAGATACAAGATCAAAGTCGCAGCAGCATGCAGAAAGGCGTCCACTATTGTCATAACCTCAACGAAAATCTTTTCTGTCGACGGCGTGAGTGGGGCAGCCAGAAGCCAGGGGTAGCTACACCTGCATTCATCTAGATGGCCACCATGAGATGGCGACCACCCCTGACTGATTCACATTCCAAGGACGTGGTAGTACTTGAACTCTCGGGATATCACACCAAAGCCACAGGTGTTTCATCCATGTTATGAGCAAGGACTCGATTGCGAGCAAAACGTTATCGTGTGAGAGCGAAATGCTCTGGCCACGTGAACGGTGCGAACAGGCACCTACAGCAGCAGTGTAGACTCCTGCTATTGTGGCTTACCACCCATTCGACCCTATGGTTGAGAAGGACTGCTGTATGTTGTATAAATGTATCTGGGCTACACTTTGCCTAGAAGTCGTACGCCAATGAAATCAACAAGTGTTCAGATACATCATTCCTGGCACATTTCTGCAGTCCGAGCCGCCTCGTACGACAGTGCGCGTTAATACATGGTGCGTGTACAACAGGGTGAGGTCGACAATGCTTCTTGACGAATCTACTCCATTCGTGGTACAGCAGTTGTGATGCCTTCACGGCGGTGGCATGCGCCAGCCGGTGATACAAGCACGACATGCGACGACCGCCGCTAATCCGCACACTGCCTCTGCAACTGCCTCGTATCTGCGGCCATCGACTTCATAGCCACCATGTTTGTTGGGGACCGAGACATACTCATTCAACTGACGCGATAGAGAGAGAACACTCCCAGCTAACCACACACACTTTCTAACCGACGGCACGTTTCTATCGCCTCACCGTAGTATAGAGCGCAGAGTCTTGTTGTGGTCGCTCGAGGCCGAGAAGGGCTCTAGCTAGTAGTAGCTGTAAGCTGAACAAGGTGGGTAGAAATCGTTGTGTGATGGATAGGCACGGTCGCGAGGTTTTCCGGGCATGGGACTGATGATTCTGGTTGGCTGGTGCACCGTAATGCGGCGTAACTCGGCTGGACTCATCATGTTATTATGCCTTGACTCTTCCAACCATTCTTCTTGGTGAGTTGCGTCTCGCACGGATTGGATATAGTCTAATCGTTTCACAATGTATCCGCCAGTTTTTCCGGGCATGGACCTGATTGTTCTGGTGGGCTGTTGCACCGCAACGCGGCGTAACTCGGCTGGAGGCATCATGTTATTATGCCTTGACTCTTCCAATTATTCTTGGCGAGTTGCGTCTCGCGCGGATTGGATAGCATCGTTTCACAATGCGTCCACCGGTTTGCGAACGGACCAATCATGGAGTGCAAGACGGTCTCGATCACCCGAGGTGTTGAATAACCGGCCAACTTCCCTGTTCTACCTCGAACTATCTTCTCTAGTTGGTACGTTGTTGGGACTCGTTGGCGGCATGCGGTGTAGTCGGCTTCAGTTGTCAGTCTTTAAACGCCAGTATGGGTCTGATACGCGCAATGTTTTGATTTCTATTTCCCTTATTAGTTGATATTCTCGACAGATTCACCGCTCGCTGCACCTGTAATATGATCGTGTACAGGCTGGTTCATGCAAAACAAGACAAATTTCCCCCCCCACGAATGCCGCTTGCAATGTCTAGTCAAAAAGCGAGTATTTGGTATAGTCTAATGCTGGCCCCCATGACCACGGGTAAATGGTGACATGGCCAGGTTTTTGTTTTACGGCCACGGGATGTCTCTAGGAGCGAAACTTGTATCGACCAATGGCAGGCCTTCAATTTTTGCAATAACATGACGGATTTCTCCAAAGCAAAGCCGAGGAGAAAAACAAAAATGCGCCGCATTTTGCACGGTTCGGTTGGACTTACTCCAAGGCATTTCAGTAGACATTTTCGCGCAAACACTCGAAAATCTGACCTGTCTGTTTCAAAATATAGTCAAAATCTGGCGAAAAACTAGACCCTGCCCGAAAACCAAGCTATTTGAAGGAAATGACGTATCTTACTCATTTTAAGGCAATGAACTCTAAATGTCCAAGCCGTTTTTGAGGCATAGACCCTTGAATTTTGCACACGTCTTCTACATGCCCATCTTGAGGTCTGACCTTCAAGGGTTTTCCTTTTTTGTTTATTTCTGTCGCCGAAAATATTTGAGCTAGTTGGTCCACATTTTCCGAAAAATCTTACCAGACGAACAATCAGAAAAAAACGAAAAAGCAAAAAACATCCGGGTGAGGTCTTCGCAAGGGCACTTAGAAGACGTGTGCAAACGTTCACGGTCTGAATCGCTAGAACGGCGTAGATATTCGCCGGGGAATATACCATATTTGGGTTTGTTTAACGTGAACCAACCTGTGCCACTCTTCAGTTGTTTATATATATATTCCCTGAGGGTCCTTTCACTCCAGAGTGACTAGGGCTTGTTCCGAGATCAGGCATATGATGCTGCGAAAGTGTGTCAGAAAAACAACGGCGATCACAACAACCCCAACAACGGCAACATCCACAACAATAGCAACCTCGAATGAGCTCCGACGATGTGTGTTAGACCGTTTCGTTGGACGTGAAAGTCTTTTCGTGGCTCCTTTTCTGCTGTGGACCAACCACACAGACGTTCAACCTCACCACTGGCACAAACAGCAAGAGCTCGAAGCACGGCCGCCGTGGTACCGCTCTCTGCTGTGCTGCTGCATACGGTCCTGAATGTTTTGCGGTGTGGCTACGCGGCTCATTTTTTCATCTTTTTTTTTTTTTCTGTTTGCCCATCGAAGGACAGTACCCGCGCCCCAACCGAGACCGATGCGCACAAGAGGTCACACACACAGAAGCACCGTCCGTGGCTATCACAACGGAGAGGGGTGCCAGGGCCGCAGCTGTTGTACGTAGAGCCTGAGAGAGTCATGGGTGGGCGTCAAGCAGCTTGAAAAACCTAAACAATAGAGGCCATCCGCTGTACAAGAACAGACAAGACTGTAGACCAGATCCCACATGCCGCTGGTTTTCAAGTGATTCGGCAACTGTGAGTCGTTTTGTTTTGTGGCTTTCCATTTAAAGAGGACTAAAACCAATATCTCGATTCACGTGATCAAAACGATTTCAACCGCGCCCGAATAGACCGCTGATACTTTATGTTTGCTGCTGCGGAAAACCTACATGGAACCGGAAGAATACGACAGCACAGCACTCAGCCGACACGGGAGCAACCGCAGCAGCTTGAGCAGGCTTTGCGGAGTACAACTTACCACGTCGAGCCGCAAGCCCGGAGCACAACCTTAGCACGGCAGCATTCGGAACACGCGGAGAAGCCCGGTCTTCAGCGGTACCTCGTCCTTGGTTGTGGTTACTACACCTTAGCTCTCGGCTGCATGCCGTATGCTGTATCTACCCTCGGCCTCGGGTGTTGTGCGCGGGGGTAGAGGGGTGGTGCTGCTGCCTTGGCACCTGATATTGCAAGCGCCATGGCGTCAGCAAGCGGGAGGGGCGACCCCTATACCCAAGTTTGTTTACGCTCTCGTCGCGCGACAAGACGCCTCCGAGCAGAGACGAGTGTGAAGGGTTACGGAACTCCGAAGAAGGCGGGACCCGGCAGCGGGCGGATCAACGTAGTAGGCAAAATTCCTTGACGAAGCAAGACTTCGGCCCTTGACCTCGACGGCAGTTTTCTGTCCAGCGAGCAAGGCCCTCTTTTCCCGACCTGCGTTTCGGAGGCGGGCGTTTCTGGGACGGTGGCGGAGGAGGGGGAGTAGGCGGGGGATGGGGGATGGCGAGTACACTTAGATTGCTGGTATTGGTGCTGTCACGGATGGGACACTGTCTACCATTAAGAGCGCAAAGGAACAGGGTTGTCACTCGCGCAAGTGACCCCGAGCCCCATATAACAAATATCCCCAACGTGAGCACCGTACCGTAGCCTTGGTCCCTCTTTGGTTTCGACGTCGGTCAATACTAGTCGATGAAACGTCGGATTGCACCCTTTCCGGGTGCGCTTCTGAAACACCCGGGCTTGCACTCGGATCAGAGAATTTCGCGATAAATCATGCTTCTTGTTGCTGGAAGCGTGGCAGGCTTACCAACAGAACGGACTAGGCGGGGGTGATGCGTCCACAAAACCAACGGGAACACAGCATTGAGCTATGTCCGGAGGTTCATTCAGTCATCAACTCTTGTCGTCAAGGGACAAATTGAGCGCGCAAAGCTGCGCGAACACCACTGAAAACACCGATAAACCGAGGGCATTCCTCGACGAGTTTGACACAACAACAAAGCCGACATACTACTACAGCTCCTTGCTGCCATCAAACACCGCAGTTGCTGCATCATACTTCAAGCGTAATTAATGATAGTACTGGAGGGTTTGTTTGGATGGAGACATTCTCGACGTTGTCGAAAGGGAAGACCTGGCCTATTGGAACACGGACGCTGCAGTCCACTAGTATCTATTTGGACCATAGTCACAACCCTTGGGTACGCTAAGTACCATATTCAAGAAGCAGAGGAGCACAACATGCGGGAAAGTCCCACCTCGGTCACTCCTCACGTTTCCTTCTCCCCTTACATTTCGTTGCGTTTCCATTTCTGCATCCCCCTCGTTCTGTTTTCTACTTCTTTGGTTTTCATCCCTTTTCCCCACATAAGCGCCACTTTCCAAGCTATCTTATCATTTTTTCATCACCCCAACCACACGTCAGGGCTACCTTTGCAGCTCATTTCACCGAGTCAGGGCCTAGGTACATATCATTGTAAAAGGGTACGAGCCCCGCCCTTTCACTTACTGGCACCACGCAACGGCGTCCCGCTGAGCTTACCAATCGTTTCCGAGAACGTCGATAAATGACCTGCATTTTCTCAAGCGCGCGTAATGTTCGGACGTTTCTCCAAGAAGCAAGATCAGCCTCGATACATGGACATCACACCTACGAGAACACGAAGTACATCCGTCCGTATTGTTCGAGAGAGGAGACTGCTTTCACGCCCTACGCGAAAACGAGGTAGGAAGGCGTCTGGTTATTTCACGCGTCGTGCAACAGTTATGGAGCCCGGGTTCTCGCTAGCATACGCGCGAAGTCGTCGTGAAAGCCTCTTCTTCAACTAACAAGTAGTGCGAAGTACTTACAAGGATTTATTCTCGTCAAAAGGTCATAAACGAGCGACAGCACCAACAGCTGTAACGTGCGGCAAGGTCGTCGGCAACTCGGCTACCCAGCCAAACGATGGGGGCATTACCTCCAGCCCAGATGGTGAATTCTGCATTATCCGACATCTGCGTTGACGGTTAGAAGTACGTGTCAGGCTCGAAGATTCTCCAGCATGTACTCCCACGCTAGAAGTACGTATGAAACTCGGAAGAACGCCACATTGTATCTCGACGTTAAGTTATGTCACGTTTCCACACACACGTCGAAGTATGTTCAGCTTCTATTACCCAACCACGTGTACAGCAACGTCTAGGCTGCTGTCAAGCTACCTCGCAAGCAGCAATGTAAACGGCCATCATCACGGAGGAATTACTCGAAGTGCAATCATGCGTGATGGGCCTCTGCTCACAGCAGAAAGGCGTCCCAGCGTGTGTACATCAGTTGTGATCCGCTGCTGCGCACAGTTCGGCACGCACAGAACAGAGCAACACGACCAAAGCACGTTGACGGTTCGGGGGGAACGGAACAGGGCAATCGCCTTCACACTTGTCGAGGCCTACTACATGGCCAACTCGACATCATATACAGTGCTCGAGCCAGGGCCACCATCGACAGAACGTCACCAACCTTTACTCATCGTGCTACTACTAGTACATCCTCATCACGACGACAGGGCAACGGCGTCATTGCACGCCATCAAACTACAACAGCTAGGGCAACAATATCAGATTCATCAGCTACCAGGTGTCATTAGCGATTACTCGTAAGACAGCAGTACCTGCCACGACAGGAGCAACGCCATGTACAACAGAGGCTACCGCTCCAATAGCGACAACAGCAACATCTCCACCGTCAAACAACACGGGGCTTGCCTCTAGGAGGCGTCCTAAGCGTTGAGCTGGAAAATATCTCACCGAGCTTCCACGAGCAAATTACACGCGCAAAAATGTCCTCATCCTCTAGATGGAGGCAGACAACACCACCAACTACCATCTCACACAAATGCCAGCTCCCACATCACCATCGCCAGAGGCTCCAACATGCAGATGACCGAGGAAATCTCCAGCAGAATCGACACGAGCTGAATCGTTCGTTAGTTTATGCAATCCCATGCCTATAACCGGCGTTTTCGACCCTACCGAAAGCGCTTTGAATACTTCTCAAGCGAGAGAGATGCTGTTCGGTTTGTAGCATTCACATTTGGGTGCTAGGGACGCTTTGATAGCACCATATGAGTTACAGCTGCTGGAACCCAGCATCCCCAACACAACATCGGCAACCACATCGCCAACTTCTGAGGCTGCACTCAACGAACAGAACCAAGGCGCGACGGTCGCGAGAGGGCGGCCGATCATCACCATCATCACCATCATCACCAAACGCTTTCGCTCATACCATCTACAGCAGCAACGTCACCGTCTACGAGAGGTCTTTTTCCACACTTCAAACGCTACGAAGAGCACGAAGATTGCTTTCAGCATCAGCGGCCGCAGCAACATCAACAGCAAAACGAACACGAACTTAGCTTTTGCTTTTGATTAATATTGTTTTTGTGTTGGCGAAGCGTGTGCTGTTTTCTAGTAGAGACTTCTTGTTTGATGCTTCACAGTACGTAGCGAGTTTCAATTTTGTACGAGTACCACTTGTACTGCTCTGGTACTGCCGTACGATACGTATTATCGTTACGGTGCTCGACTTGCGTGGGTAAGTTTTTGTTAGCTTTGTTTTTTGGCTTTGCAGTCTCATCCCGAAGCATGACACGAAGAACAAATCATGCAATCAGAAGTATACCATGATGTTTGCGTACTGGACTCGACTTGTCCAAGTTTAGAGTGATTTCTTGGCTCTTAAGTATCTTTCGCTTCGGATCATTAACAGCATTGTTTCAGCTAGAAGACAAGGTTGGGTTTTAACGACTGCTCGCCATAATAAGCACGTATTAACGTAGTGCAACTTCGCTTCGGTTTAACGGTAGTTCACGATAGCATCAGTAGCAGCTCTGTTGTACTGGCGCACGTAAAGTGTTTTTCCTTAGTTTTACAAGCACATCGTGCTCCCGGACTGGAGGTGGCAGATGCACAGTGCTGTATAGTGCTGGATACACGTACTAATCCACGGTTTTGACTTTCTTCGATTTACTATTTGCCCTACGATTCAGTTGAGAGGCCGTAGTGACTATACAGCTCACACATTCTGACGCTTTCTCTACTTAGGATGTACCTCGCTGACCAACAAAGTAGCATCACGAGCAGAGCTTTCGCGGCAACAATATAGACACAGTATATTACCGTACGATCTACGTCGGTAGACTTTCTTCCCAGTACGTACGCACATACATGAACACGGAATAGTACGAATATTCGCTGCATGTACTGGACCAGCGTCCGTAGTTTACATTCATTTCTATCCATTTCACGCAGCTCTGGGTGGATATACATTCAGGGGGCGTGTTGAACACCCAGCGGACTGGTTTGAGTTTGTTACCTACAGGATCTCTCGCTTGTAATTTCACCACCCGTAGTATTCTAGAACATGGTTTGATCCATATTACAGATGATAACATAACAGAACTGCATATTGCGTTGTTCCGTTCGTATTTTGATTCTCTGAGTCGCATGATTACATACAGAATGCCGCTGCTGTTTATACACAGAGGTCTGAACATGACGTATATTTTGTGTCAATTTCGTTTGAGTATCAAGTTCTTCTACAGTAGCTACTGACTTCTCGTCAAAGGGGGCGTTTTGGAACATGGACTTTGCAGTCCATTTGTGCATATTTGAATCGTAGTCGCTACACTGAGTGCACAAAGTGTCCTGAATGTAGATGCAGAGAAATACAATATGCGAAGGATATCGGTTTGTTACTTCTCGCCGGCGTATTGAATACTGACGCTGTACGTAACTTCCTATCGTAAGTATCGGGGAATGTTGCAGGCTATCTTGCAAGGAACTTCAATATAGGACAGTCGGTCGGTCGGTCGGCCGGTCAGTCGGCCGGTCGGTACGTTCCACCACTTGTAGAGTACATCTTTCCATAGCATGGGCATTGTGCCGTACTGTTCAGGTCCTGGCCAACCTAACGTCGGTCACTCCTTACGTGACCTTCTCTGCTTACACCTCCATGCGTTTGTGTTTCTCCTTTCTCCTCCTTCTATTTTCTACTCGCATGGTTTTCATCATTTGGCCGGACAGGCGCCCTTCTGCAAACCATCTTCTATTTGTCTACTCCATCACAAGTGGTACTTCGATGCCACCTTTGTAGCTCTGATCACCGAGCCGGAGCCTCTATACACACCATTAGCAAATGGCTCGTCCTGTCCGAGACATGCAAGAAAACGAGGTTTGCGTGAAGGAGGATACAACGTACAATGTCGACATGTGGCCCACAATCATGCATAAAGCACACAGATGCACATCGTACATTGTTCCGTGCCATACTATCAAAATATCGGTATTTGTAGTGCTGCCAAATAATGATCCTTTGTTGCTCGACTATATGGCGAGCGGTACAAAACACTAAGCGGACAATCTCAACCGGTTTGACATCGCTATCGCTCACCAGCTTTGATTCCATCCCTCCACTGCGCCTTTCACACACACTATAGACGTGGGGTAAGCACCCATTGCGTTAAACATGCGCCGAGGGTTTATCAGCGCAGGCGTTTGGATTACGGTTGAGCAACAGGATATCGGTCGCTGTTTCGAAGAGGTGGCGTCTTATGCCTGGCGTAACCCTTGTGGCACAAGAACGTGTCCTTGTTCTCACCGCAGTGGCTTCGCGCTCTCCCTCAATTAGGTGAACACATCATTGGTCGACTGAATTTTGCCGTGTTGGAAGCGAGATGACGTCCTCCTCGACGATCTACCCTATTGACAAAGATCTACTGATGACGCGATTCGCATTGCAATATTTCGAGTGCACACACGTGTCGCACGTAGTGGAGTTTGCACCGCACCAGGACGGTCGTTGTTCAGGCGATGGAACGCTCATTAGTCCATGGCATGTTCAGGTTGGTCAGTATTCGTCTACTTCTTGGAAACCGGCAAAAAAACGGTAATGCGTTACAGATGAGACGTGTTTACAACGAAGTCGTCATATTTTCGTTGAACGAAACACTCATAGTGGCATACATAGGCTACGCCAGCGACAAGTTGGTGAATGCCTCGATCGACGGCTAAAAGGCAAGAAACCCGTTCGTAGGTGGAGGGAACTTGCCTACAAATATCCAGGCCATTGCTAACCCCGTGTAACGTTCGTGTCAAATTCTGTACGTAGAAAGAGGGGTCTTGACAGCTGGTCACCGGTTGTGCCGTCTGGAATTTGGAAAATGGGATTTTGTAGCGAGCGAGGATGGTTTTGCGAGCAGCCAGTTGTTAATGCCAACGCCTGCCTGCGTTTCGGAGTTTCCCCACTGGCAGTGCGGCAGAGGTATGTGCCCGGTAGCGGATCATGTGCATCGTGGGTTTAGTCACAAATCAAGCAGTAGGACGTGGCTGGTCCTAAGCCGCCCCACAATTTCCCGAAGCAAGTGCGCTACAACCATATTGATCCGTGTCATGTCCGTTTGGTCATGGTTGTTGCGCAACCTTGGATATGAGGTACCAGGTACTACTACGTGTTTGATTTAAATAATGCAGTTTAGGTCTACACTAGACTGCCTAATGGTATGTCAAACGTCATGTACATTTTTATCTATGCAGACTATGCTGTCATCGTTGGACATACGTTGCATGCCGGTCGCCCCGGTGGCGTATCAGGTTATCCTTGAGTCTGGTATAGGTCAGTTTCGTGAGTTCGAGCCCCGCCGAGTGCATACTCGTATAAATTATTGGGACTTTTTCTTGTGCACACGTTGACTTGCGGAAAGCGCAAGAGCGTGAGTTAGCAACACTGGATGAAAAATCGACTAGCAGTGGGATCGCTGAACCCTATGTTCGAAAACAATTGAAGGAAAGAATCGGGGGAGAGAAGGCACGACACTTGTCACCACGGCTTGTCCAGAAGCTGGAAAGTAAACGTGTGGGAAAAAAAACGGAAACAATTGCATAGTTCCTTCTACTAAAACCGTAGAAGCGTGCTACGACAGAGGTGCACCACTGTTTTCCTGAAGTTTTCTCGCTTTGGGAGCTTAAGACCTCTCCCAAAAATTGATTTGGAGAAAAATAAAACTGCTGCCGGATGAAATATCCCATGGCCTAGGTACGCGACGAAAATCACGGAAAAACAAATGGCCTATCTCCGACGATTTTCGTGTTAAGGAACCACGTCATTCAGAAACCATTTCAGACGAACAGTGATACCTATACCTCTGTGGTAGCACGCGTCTGTACACCGTGGCAATGTGTACGATGTTCGACTCGATTCGGCTGCCCAAGCTACATAATTATAAGTATAGCACGTACATGTTGAGCTGCAATATCACAGGGCGTTGTGTTGGTTCATCCTGCAGGACGAAAATCGAAAGGGAGCACGATTGATTCAATGTATACAGGACGTGAATCCCCTGAGACCATTGCCGGAAACACCATCAGACGGAAGCGAAAATACTGAAGGGATCTGCGTAGAACAAACGCGAAGCGGTCGCGATGCCTCCCGCCTCTGTTCCCATCATGCCGATGTCATCATACACTCCATACCGTACAGCTTCGATAAACATGTTTGATAACACAGTACAACTCACGCCGCCTCCGCCTCTTGTACTATTTGTCATTACCTTCAATGGAATTCTGGCTAAACTAGCCAGCCTTGCTTGACCAGCGACAGTTCGACTGTGTCGACATGCACCCGGTTGAACAATATACACGAAGATCATGGTATCGAAGGCCTCGCAAACGACAAATCTTACCCGGTCACAGGCCGTGATCCGTCAGCATGTGGCCTCGAAGTACTATGAAGCCAGGCTGTACACTACAATTACAAGGCTAGTTGCTACATTCACAAACCGTCCGGTGTGGTTTACATTGAATTACATTATTTTGGACTGATGCGACTGGTTACATGCATGCGAGTAACACGAACATACACCCGAAAAGACCGAATCCAAACATGAGCAGACTCGAGAAGCCAACCCAAACTGGCTTCAGCTGGACCTGTGGATGTCCAGCATGGGCACTAGAGGATCAAAGATGCCTCGTGACCAAATCGTTCAACACCACCATATCATGCTCATTGGGAATGAAACGTGCTACGAACACCGCTTCTACGTACGAGCGATAGTACTCGCTTGACATCGTCTGAATGCATTCACGAGACCATTTGCACCGCATCCGTGCGTTAACAGCAGCAAACAAAATGTCTGACACGTCTCCTGTCTGTATGGCTGTTGGGGTGTCGTCTCGCGTTTCCCGTTTAGTTGGGAGATTGACGCGGTGACCGTACGACATGATGATGGTTGTGTACGCCACACCGTGAGCGTCGACGTAGCATGTGCTTTCGGGGGTGTAGTGTTCTGATACAAAGAACGGGGCCTGAGGAGGTGCATCAGAGGTGTCGGGTTGGTCATTGAAGTCTTCAATCGCCGTGGTAACTCTTCCCTCATCCGTGTTGTACTTCACCAGGATGTGCACCACTCCCTGCGCATACATTTCAGTTGCAGTAGCACAGCAGGGGGCAGACTGGGCAGTGAATACGGATATGTGTTGAGCCGGAAATCGCTTCTGAATATATTTAAGGTATCCTCCAATGGTTCAACGACAAGAGCAACGAGTTGATATTTGTCCGAATGATTTTGCCCGTATCAAGTCTCGATCTCGCCGAAATATTCACGACAAAGAAAAGCGAAACGTCAGGATTTCGTGACATATCCCGACATTCCCGCCGTAGACTTGTCAGCCTTCCCGCTATCGCCACAACGTTTTTCCAACAGAAGAAGAAAATCAGGTAAATGGCCTGGTCGACGTGTGGTTCTACGGTAGCCCCCCCAACTTTTGAAACCAGCTCCTGGCCGTAAATCATGAAATACGGTCCCCCTTACCACCCGGACGCCCATCGTTTGATAGTCCTCCGCAAACAAAATGATATATGCAGGTACTCTTTTCATAGCATCCTTCCTCGTGTCGAGCAGCCATGAAACGTTCGTTAAAGAAAACCGCTGGTTTTGGGGGGGGCTATCGTAGAATCAGTCCGACATAGAATGACACTTGACCCACTCCAGATGCTTTCGTGCCTTCTACTATAACGGTCAGGGTAGTGCCCTGCATGAGGAATACGCGCCGCGAATAGGGCAATGAGCAACGTAACATTGATGTGCGCTGCGGTAGGCCTGGACTTTGGCCATTAGAAAAAAAAGACATCCCCCCTGTTTGCTGGAGTGTGTCTAGGGCACCAAATAACGTGGGAAATCATTTGTTCATATCCGAGTTTCGCTCAAGTGTTATGACTTTCGCGTAGTATATGTACGGTCGGTATCTCCTCCGTCAACAGTGGCACCAAAGATTGTTTCCTAAGGCGTCGTCAAGCGTTCTCCATCCCAAGAAGGTAAAATAGCAATTAGTTGAAAAATAGCGTAAGGTCTTTCGTTTCATATACCGCCGCAGCCTTAACCACGCTGGCTCTATAAACTCCAAGACGCAGTTTTTGCATTGTTTTTTCGCCTCCGAGCTTCTCGAGAGGGACATGAGCCAACACGAGGGGCCTACCTTCTACGATTTCCACACCACTGGCGGGTCATTCACAAGTGCCGTTTACGACCTCTAATTACTACATGTATATCTCGTCGTAAACGTCTATCGTGACTTTGATTGTACGCAGTACCGGTTGACGGAGCGGGACAGCGACTATCGTGACCCAATTTTTGTTCGTACGCCAGGGAGGCAAACCAACCTCGCGAGTGGGGCTGATTTTTTTCTTGTTACTCACCCGTTTGTTTCCTGTGCTAGCATTTATTTCGCCCGAATTGGACGTTACACGGATAATTACAGAAACGCAATCGGCATTATGTTTTCAATTTCAACACGTACCAGTTGGGCGGAACGTCAAGGAAGCTGCACGAACGCTCCAAAGAAGCAACTAAGACCGTCGCGACGACATAGGGGTAAAGGAGAGTGTTTATGGAAATCGGCGATTGTGTATAATTGTACCGTCACAATATCATAAACGGGGGTTGGAAAGCGCTATGCACTTGTCCTCTGGCCTGCGCCACGAAACCGTTTATCTGTAGGTCACAAGTGTTGCCGTTTTCGGTGTGTGCGCGAGGGTAGCGTTTTTCGTTTCTCCGAAACAAGGTCAACTAAAACCATGTGGCTTTGTCCGTATCCGCACACCCAACACGCCGAGCCACGAACGCCCAAAGCATATGCCACAATGCACATTTCCACGCCGCCGCAGAACGCAACTGCCTGTCATACCTACTTGGTAACCAACAACTATCTAATAACGACTTGCTGTAACACAACACAAATGCCTAGGCGTGCGCTGGAAGGACCCTACACTACCAACTACACCGATGACACCATGCGCTCGGATATTTTATGTTTGTAAACCTGAGTTGTCCGGGCCGTACCGTATCGTACAGAATGGCCAAGGTTCATTAATCCACAGTCGATGTATCACTACGTGGTTTGGCTTATGACCACAGAGCCTGTAGCTGTTAAGATACACGATCGAGTCAACACGGACACTGGGTATGCTGGACGTTGATCAGTAGAAATAGCGGATGGTATTGAACATCTAGCACCAATAGCACCCTTCCAAACACGTTTTGCGTACCTCAGCAGTCCCAGAGATGGTGCCAGAGGCGACGATCAATTGATTGCGAGCTTTCGAAGAAGGGTTTGCCAGGTGAATAGATGAATAGAAGCTTTCCGGCACGAGCTTGTCTCTAGGGGCGGCCAGCCAGCCCCTCTCCTTGTCCGAAGTGTTGGAGACAGACGTTTTCGTGTTGGACTGCCGCCCAACGAGTTGAAGGTTGTAGTGTGAGGTAGAGGGGTAATGACGGCGGAAGGCGGGGGGGGCATGACGGGGAGTGGTTTAGAAGTTGACAGGAGGGGGGGTTGCTGAAGGAGAGGGGGAAGAGCACTGTGTCTGAAATCGAAGAAAGAAGCTGACATTCTGGACGGCTAGAAAATTTAATGTGCGCGATTTCGCATCACCCTTGTTCACAAGGGACTACATTTAACCACGCCTCTGGACCCCAACCGAATTTCACATACCACAAGTCCAAACCCAATCGACTCACCAAAGAACACGTGTTAGTGGTCGCGGTTGCAGGGGAGAATGTTGACGTCCAGAGCCACTTCGAGCGAAGCGACATTTCCTCGTCTCGGGTCTCTGGTTGGCATGGCCTCCAGGAAGGCGATGGCTCCGTCGAAGATGGAACAGCCTCCAAAAGCACCGGCTGGCGTAGCGACACAGCTGGTGTTGGGGCAAACTCGAAATCCCCTCCCGGTGGGGATGCGCCCGGGTGACGCAATAGACCCGGCGTCATGTCCGGAGCCGCCAACAAGAGTGGGCCAAGGGTATAAATAGCTGACCGCTGCTCGGCGATGGGAGGTTTCGCCTGTATCCCTTTCATCGCACGAAGAGGTTGTTCTGTCCACGCCGGGGTTGGTGCTGATGAGGCAAAGAGAGGCACGAGAGCCGAGTATCTAGCCGATGCCACAGTTTCGATTACCTCATTCATGGATACGTCGGCGAATGTGGATGACGCCACGGGGTATTCAATCGACACTAAGCTCGAGACCACCTGGTACTTTGGCCCTGACACGTCGTTTTGGATGGGACACAGCGTGTCGTAAAGCTGCACGAAGGCGTCCCAGATCATCAGCCTCACGTCGTCGGCGAACATTCTAAACCGGCGATGGCGCCTCTGCCTTCTGCGGGTGCGTCGGTTCTTCCTGGCACGTTGGTAGTAGCGCGGACGCCACCTACCGAACACAAAACCAGCAACAACGTCCGCGGTTATGACCTCCGCGAGGTACATGAGGGCGTGGGGGAAACGAGCCATGAACTGGTCTGGCAGAAGAAGGGGCTCATGCCAAAATCGCCCCCATCTGGATTCCTTGCTCTTGTCTTCGTGGTCTCTTCCGCCAACGTTGTCCTGGTATGTGGCGGTGATTGACATGTGAGCCGCAGCTATGTCACCGGTGGTGGAGCTGGTGGTGCCGGTTGATGTTGCAGTGCCCCTGTTCGTGCTGCTCACCCTCTTTCCAGCAGGGGTGGTGGTAGTCCTGAGTACGTCTGTGTTCCTTGTGAGCTTGGTAAATACACCAGTCGGAAATTCTGGCAGTGGCGTAAAACCACCAACCGAGCCCATGGCGCGATCCCGAAGATCGTCTGTCAAAACCCCGTTGAAGGAAGCGTTGACCATGAGGACAGGCGTCACGGTCGTCGCCATCCACACGGCGTTGGCCCAGGTCATGGTCGCGTTACGGTTCCCAGTACCGCGGGTCTCCTTCAAGAAATCGCAACTGTAACCGATCGGTTCGAAACCGAGCGGAGTACGCAGCAAGCATGAAAAGGAACAGCGCACCTCACGTGATGAGATATGACGCGACTCTGTGAACCGAAGGGCAAGCACCAACTCATTTGTATTCTGTCGAATCGCCCTTCGAATGCATAAACAGTAGGTACAGTGACGGCCAGAGCGATACCAACAACGGTGGAGGTGAGCCATGGCGACTGGACGAACACATAACGCGGGTATTGTCCAAGACGACAATAGGCATCGTGCAACTTCGTAGTGGGCAATCAATATCTTCATTGGTAATGGATGCCTTGTATGGCGTCAGACTAGTTTGAAGTTTTCAATGGCGCATCTTAATGGGGCGAAATGGAGTACAAATTGAGAGAGCATGAGACTAATAACGTGCAGAACTTCAAATCCCTTAAGGAGAGGAGAAGACGCAGATATCCTGTTTCATGGTTTCCAGATGGAAAAGCCTGAGGTGCAGTTTACAGAGCGGGTATGCGACTTCAAGCAGGCGAGTACTAGTATATATTCACGACACGCAGGCTTGGAGCCTGTCTCTTCGCTAATCGAAAGAAAGGTGCTACAATAAATAGCCGGAATACATCTAACATGAATCAATCTACAGATAAGTACATGTTTGAATCGGTGCCAGACAAACTACCGTTGCCTGGTTTGCTGCGGTTTCGGGCCGTGATCACGTTTATATTGTCCAAGACTGCAGTACACGCGCTCGGAACAAACGCATATTGACCAGACAATAAACAAAAGTACAGGAGGACGGCTGCCCTGCTATCGCGATAAACTGTACGGCATACAATACTGTATCGTAGTTGGTGAAGCAAGTTGAAGGAAGGCGGGAGAGGGTTATTACTATCTAGGACCCGTTTGTGATCTGCAAACCTCATCTGACACCGACGACCACTTCGTTCCCCCAAACCCGGTTGTGCCTTTCTGCTACGCTGTGTCTGTGTTAATGTTTCACTTTAGTAAATGAGATAAATGTGGAGAAATGATTCGGCAATGATGCAACGGGTAACACAGCCTCGATACAAGGGGATACCACAGTGGCAGCCTTAACGCCACGTATATCAAGACCTGGAGTTCGTGCACATGAATTTCCGATGCCAACCGACGAGCAGTGAGAAACGCAGTTCATATACGCCAAAGCGGCACGTGTCGGGGTGGAAAATCATGCCAAATTTACCACGTATTTTCTAGGAAACGTAAACTAAATGCGCTTAGAATGCAAGCAAACGTTCCAATGAGCGTATCGTGAGCAGCGTGGAGAACGCTTATGCGGTGAAGATCTTGTTATGACGATCCCGCCATAGTTGTTGGCGGGCGCGGTGGAAGAATGCTTGCATATGATGATCCGTTCAAGTGCAGCATTACCTATCAAACCCGAGCGAAGCATGCTGCGACGTACATCAAGCTAGAGGGAGCGAGGACCGCAAGAGGCATGGACGTTATTGAACGCGGACCCACCGAGGTGTAGCGTTTGGGCTATAGCAACAAAAGGAAGATTAAATCATTTCGAAGAGAAGCGCGTGGGGTGGAAGGCGGGCGGAAGCGTGCACAAGTTATAATAGCATAGCGAGGCGTTTTTCTGTGTGTGTTTTGTTTAGGGTGCGGTTCAGTTGGATGCAGGCTTACCGCCAGGTACCGCACCGTATGACGGCCTCCTGAGCACACCGCAACGCACCGTTTAATCGCCAAGAAATCGAAACCCGCACCCGCCCCGAATCGTGAAAATAGAACTGAACCCACACCACGCCGCACCATATGACAATGCAAGCGACCCTCAGCGCGCAGCGCAACGGCGCCAAGAGTGAACGATTCCCAAAACGCTAAATTACTCCCAACCGCACGATGGTATTAGTACATGTTTAACACGCAACCGCGCCCCGGGGCGATACCCTACTGTCGAAAGCGTTCAGCCGTATGTTGAGAGGTTACAGCGAACGCACGTACGGTTACATGAAATAGTGCCATGTGCTTTTGTTGGTGCATGTAGATTAGCGAAGTAAAGCTCTGGTATCGTGGACGTAAACCGATGGGCAGTCAAGACGAAGAACCTTACGTGCGACGCGAATAGCTGACGATATATTCGACGCCGAAGAAGCAAAACATCGCTCTCAATTTTACGACAGTCCAGCATAGTCTGCGGCACAAGTTTCTACAGATAGATGAGCAACTACTTCGATGCGGCAATCATTTTTCCCACGTGTGATCGAGAAGAAACTGCTTCAAACTCGCCTCACTTCTGTACCGCTGTACACTTTGCCGTGAAAGGGCTTGCATGGAGATTCTGTTTTTTCAAGGATGCAGTGCCGAAATTGATACCTCGAAAAATCAACTTTCCCACGACGAGCTACGGGTACGGTCGTACGCTTTCGCAGCTTCTTTTCCGTTACTTTTCAACAGTGCGGGGTTACCTGCTGCGCGCACTTGCTATCGGCGGTGCTATCGACGTGTAATGCTTCCGGTGTTTTGTCACATGAATGCCTGTTACTAGTTATATGGCGCACATAGCACTATATATCTAATCATACCCAACCTGTACTCAAGTTTGGCCCGTATTGATATCAATGAAGTATAGCCGTCTTCCTGGATAACCCTGTTTTACTTCAACCCACGACTTTTGTTGTTTCCCCCCTCTTCTTCAGACGTTGTGAATGGCGAGGTCAAAACCGTGGGACAAAATGCAATACACCGGCCCCTGGCTTACCTTACGTGAACATCGTTGGAAGCCGTCAAACTTGGCGTAGGTTCAATAGCGCATAAGGGCAGCACCAGCAGTGCAGCAGCCGCTGCCACCCTGGCAAATACGCGTGGTGGTGACCTCTTCATAGTTTCTCAGCTATTTTTCTCTCTGAAAACGCTACCGAACACGCACAGAGGAAACACGTAAAGCGCACGAAGCATATGTTTTAGAAGTATACGAAGTATATATTAGTCTATATGTACGGTGGTAGATTGGTGAAACATAAGCTGGCCGGCACGTTGGCATAACGTACGGTCACGCTGCACACGATAAAGTTACACAGCATGTTTTATTTTGCGTGCGATAACACACGATCTCGGACGAGTGTCTGTCGACAACGCGGGGCGTGTGTAAGCCCACCGACACCTCTACGAAAATACTTGGACGAAATATTGGTGACTCTCTTTCTCGTTCTCATTGTCCGTGCGACCGTCAGGCATTGGTGCGGAAATCGACATTAGTTTGCATCACAGGGTGGCTGTGTGCTACCTTGTGCGTGCTGTACCTAGCGGGGGGGGCGTTCAAGAACAAAATCCGGGTTGAAGTGTTTTTTCGGATCCCAGAAGGCGTGTACGAGTAGACGAGTTTTGAAAAATATTACTGCGTTGTTTATCGCCGGTGTAAACCTGTTGACCGAACGCCGGAATATACCGGAAAGCTGACAGAACCGGATAGATTATCCGCAGGCCTTTGAACATACTAACACCGTTACCGGTCCCTTTTCACGTAAGTAATTTGTCACCATGCGATGTTGATTTTTTTTCGGAAATTGGTTAAAACGAGGAGCGCGGAGCGTGCAGTGCTGGGCCATTTTTCTTGGTTTTCCAAGGTAACAAGGCCTCTTTACTTAGGATCGCATACGAGGGTAGGGTGCCTCGAATTACATTCTCTGTGTGTATGTGTATGTGTACGTGTATGTGTAAGTCGATATTTGTTTCGGTCACCTTTGCCCGCCGCACTCAACGTACACGGCACCAAGGCCAGTCCCGACGGGTCCTGTGCACGCACAAATGACAGCTTAATCTTCTTGAGCTGGTTTCGCAGTAATTCTTTGAGAGTTCGTCGAGGCAGGTGCGGCAAAGTATGTTTTTACCGGCACCCAACCTGGGCTCCTATGCATGTTTTTCAAGTTTTTCACAACGTCGTAATACAACGGCATTTTTTTCATATTCGAAAATTCAATTTTACCGAGCGAGCCTGACATGTCTGCCTGTCTGCCCACATTGCCATTTGGACTCGTATCCCTGAGACATGCTGCAAAAATGTATGGTCACGGATGGGGGGACCGAGAAGCTCCGTTGTAGACACCACGATTGTGCCTAGAGTACGTATCTCTGATGTTGGATTTCTTTTGACTATCGGAGATAGATAGATGCAGATTGTTCGCCTTCAAGAATTAAACCGCAAAACAAACAAACCACTGTTGTACGTAGCTTTTTTCAGGGGGGTGATCGAAGAGACCCACGCACCGCAACGCTGACCCGGCCCCGGTCCCGTGTGCCCTGCTGCTGCTGTTGCTACCGCGTCTACTGCTTCTGATTCCGCTGCTGCTGCTGCTACGAGTATCACAGCAGCAGCACTACGACGACAGAGTATTTTGTTCTGTCTGAACACAGAAGGTAAGCATCCAACAGCGTTCGTAGATGTTCGTTCGTGTTGGGTTTTGTTTAGTTCACATCTAGGTATGTTGCTGTTATTTTGCAGTTGTTGTTCAACTTGCTGCTCTGCCTCATGAGTGTTTTTTCTGTAGTCACCCAGCATCGCAGGATGGACTAGTGCAGGTATTGTGGCCGCGCGCCTCATTATTTACCAATTGCTGGTATTAATAACTGGCTAAAAACACCCGGTTTTTGGCTGGGCTTAGGTTTTGAGAAGAACACCACGTTATCCCTTTCTTTAATTTTGTCGTCCTCCCCGAAAGTGGTGCCTGTCTCTGGTTGTGCCGAAGATAGCTAGCCGAAACGTGACGCAAAACAGAAAAAAGGGCGTATTAGGTACGTATTCCTCGTACCGAAGCGTGTTGGTTGGATGATGATCGAGAAGCAACGAGTGAGCCCCAACGAGCCCGAAACTCACGACCGCCTACGAGCGTTACGTGAAGCCTAAGCTACCTGCTGTCTGTAACATGCGATAAGTTTATGAGGTCAGTACGATCAGGAGTCCGTAGTACACGAACTAAATGCACGACGAAAAAAACACAACCACACGCATACAACACACCCAAACCAAGTCAAACACAAGCCGAACGAAAAAAGGGTTGTCTCTGCCAGAAAAACATCTTTCTGCGCCGTGGCCGGTGTCGAGTGAGAACAGCATCGAACCGTTCGCTCGCCGTGTATACTGTGGTACGCTGTACAGTCACACCATCTGAGCAAGTACTACTGGATCTAGCAGCGCAGTGGCTCGCGAGAGCCAGAGCGTGGGCGACATGCGCGAGTTTGCAAGCCTGTTGATCGCCGCTAAGCTACCAGGTACCGCAATATTGCACCGACACAACACCGGGTGGATACAATATCAAAGTCGCAGCAGCATGCAGAAAGGCGTCCACCATTGTCATAACCTCAACGAGAAGCTTTTCTGTCGATGGCGTGAGTGGGGCAGTCAGACGCCAGGGGTAGCTACACCTGCATTCATCTAGACGACCACCATGAGATGGCGACCACCCCTGACTGATCTACATTCCAAGGACGTGGTAGTACTTGAACTCTCGGGATATCACACCAAAGCCACAGGTGTTTCATCCATGTTATGAGCAAGGACTCGATTGCGAGCAAAACGTTATCGTGTGAGAGCGAAATGCTCTGGCCACGTGAACGGTGCGAACAGGCACCTACAGCAGCAGTGTAGACTCCTGCTATTGTGGCTTACCACCCATTCGACCCTATGGCTGAGAAGGACTGCTCTATGTTATATGAATGTATCTGGGCTACGTTTTGCCTAGAAGTCGTACGCCAATGAAATCAACAAGTGTTCAGATACATCATTCCTGGCACATTTCTGCAGTCCGAGCCGCCTTGTGCGACGGTGCGCGTTAATACATGGTGCGTGTACAACAGGGTGAGGTCGACAATGCTTCTTGATGAATCTACTCCATTCGTGGTACAGCAGTTGTGATGCCTTCACGGCGGTGGTATGCGCCAGCCGGTGATACAAGCACGACATGCGACGACCGCCGCTAATCCGCACACTGCCTCTGCAACTGCCTCGTATCTGCGGCCATCGACTTCATAGCCACCATGTTTGTTGGGGACCGAGACATACTCATTCAACTGACGCGATAGAGAGAGAACACTCCCAGCTAACCACACACACTTTCTAACCGACGGCACGTGTCTATCGCCTCACCGTAGTATAGAGCGCAGAGTCTTGTTGTGGTCGCTCGAGGCCGAGAAGGGCTCTAGCTAGTAGTAGCTGTAAGCTGAACAAGGTGGGTAGAAATCGTTGTGTGATGGATAGGCACGGTCGCGAGGTTTTCCGGGCATGGGACTGATGATTCTGGTTGGCTGGTGCACCGTAATGCGGCGTAACTCGGCTGGACTCACCATGTTATTATCCCTTGACTCTTCCAACCATTCTTCTTGGTGAGTTGCGTCTCGCACGGATTGGATATAGTCTAATCGTTTCACAATGTATCCGCCAGTTTTTCCGGGCATGGACCTGATTGTTCTGGTGGGCTGTTGCACCGCAACGCGGCGTAACTCGGCTGGAGGCATCATGTTATTATGCCTTGACTCTTCCAATTATTCTTGGCGAGTTGCGTCTCGCGCGGATTGGATAGCATCGTTTCACAATGCGTCCACCGGTTTGCGAACGGACCAATCATGGAGTGCAAGAGGGTCTCGATCACCCGAGGTGTTGAATAACCGGCCAACTTCCCTGTTCTACCTCGAACTATCTTCTCTAGTTGGTACGTTGTTGGGACTCGTTGGCGGCATGCGGTGTAGTCGGCTTCAGTTGTCAGTCTTTAAACGCCAGTATGGGTCTGATACGCGCAATGTTTTGATTTCTATTTCCCTTATTAGTTGATATTCTCGACAGATTCACCGCTCGCTGCACCTGTAATATGATCGTGTACAGGCTGGTTCATGCAAAACAAGACAAATTTCCCCCCCCACGAATGCCGCTTGCAATGTCTAGTCAAAAAGCGAGTATTTGGTATAGTCTAATGCTGGCCCCCATGACCACGGGTAAATGGTGACATGGCCAGGTTTTTGTTTTACGGCCACGGGATGTCTCTAGGAGCGAAACTTGTATCGACCAATGGCAGGCCTTCAATTTTTGCAATAACATGACGGATTTCTCCAAAGCAAAGCCGAGGAGAAAAACAAAAATGCGCCGCATTTTGCACGGTTCGGTTGGACTTACTCCAAGGCATTTCAGTAGACATTTTCGCGCAAACACTCGAAAATCTGACCTGTCTGTTTCAAAATATAGTCAAAATCTGGCGAAAAACTAGACCCTGCCCGAAAACCAAGCTATTTGAAGGAAATGACGTATCTTACTCATTTTAAGGCAATGAACTCTAAATGTCCAAGCCGTTTTTGAGGCATAGACCCTTGAATTTTGCACACGTCTTCTACATGCCCATCTATCTTGAGGTCTGACCTTCAAGGGTTTTCCTTTTTTGTTTATATCTGTCGCCGAAAATATTTCAGCTAGTTGGTCCACATTTTCCAAAAAATCTTACCAGACGAACAATCGGAAAAAAACGAAAAACAAAAAACATCCGGGTGAGGTCTTCGCACGGGCACTAAGAAGACGTGTGCAAACGTTCACGGTCTGAATCGCTAGAACGGCGTAGACATTCGCCGGGGAATATATCATATTTGGGTTTGTTTAACGTGAACCAACTTGTGCCACTCTTCAGTTGTTCATATATATTCCCTGAGGGTCCTTTCACTCCAGAGTGACCAGGGCCTGTTGCGAGACCAGGCATTTGATGCTGCGAAAGTGTGTAAGAAAAACAACGGCGACCGCAACAACCCCAACAACGGCAACATCCACAACAATAGGAACTTCGAATGAGCTCCGACGATGTGTGTTAGACCGTTTCGTTGGACGTAAAAGTATTTTCGTGGTTCCTTTTCTGCTGTGGACTAACCACACAGACGTTCAACCTCACCACAGGCACAAACAGCAAGAGCTCGAAGCACGACCGCCGTGGTACCGCTCTCTGCTGTGCTGCTGCATACGGTCCTGAATGTTTTGCGGTGCGGCTAGGCGGCTCTTTCTTTCATCTTTTTTTTTTCTGTTTGCCCATCAAAGGACAGTACCCGCGCCCCAACCGAGACCGATGCGCACAAGGTCACACACTCACAGAAGCACCGTCCGTGGCTATCACAACGGAGAGGGGTGCCAGGGCCGCAGCTGTTGTACGTAGAGCCTGAGAGAGTCATGGGTGGGCGTCAAGCAGCTTGAAAAACCTAAACAATAGAGGCCATCCGCTGTACAAGCACAGAACAAGATTGTAGACCAGATCCCACATGCAGCTGGTTTTTAAGTGATTCGGCAACTGTGAGTCGTTTTGTTTTGTGGCTTTTCTTTTAAAGAGGACTAAAACCAATATCTCGATTCACGTGATCAAAATGATTTCAACCGCACCCGAATAGACCGCTGATACTTTCTGTTTGCTGCTGCGGAAAACCTACATGGAACCGGAAGAATACAACAGCACAGCACTCAGCCGACACGGGAGCAACCGCAGCAGCTTGAGCAGGCTTTGCGGAGCACAACCTACCACGTCGAGCCGCAAGCCCGGAGCGCAACCTTAGCACGGCAGCATTCGGAACACGCGGAGAAGCCCGGTCTTCAGCGGTACCTCGTCCTTGGTTGTGGTTACTACACCTTAGCTCTCGGCTGCATGCCGTGTGCTGTTTCTACCCTCGGCCTCGCGTGTTGTGCGCGGGGGTAGAGGGGTGGTGCTGCTGCCTTGGCACCTGATATTGCAAGCGCCATGGCGTCAGCAAGCGGGAGGGGCGACCCCTATACCCAAGTTTGTTTACGCTCTCGTCGCGCGACAGGACGCCTGCGAGCAGAGACGAGTGTGAGGGTTACGGAACTCCGAAGAAGGCGGGACCGGGCAGCGGGCGGATCAACGTAGTAGGCAAAATTCCTTGACGAAGCAAGACTTCGGCCCTTAACCTCGACGGCAGTTTTTTGTCCAGCGAGCAAGGCCCTCTTTTCCCGACCTGCGTTTCGGAGGCGGGCGTTTCTGGGACGGTGGCGAAGGAGGGGGGGTAGCCGGGGGATGGGGGACGGCGAGTACACTTAGATTGCTGGCATTGGTGCTGTCACGGATGGGACACTGTGTGCCATTAAGTGCGCAAAGGAACAGGATTGTCACTCGCGCAAGTGACCCCGAGCCCCATATAAAAAATATCCCCAACGTGAGCACCGTACCGCAGCCTTGGTCCCTCTTTGGGTTCGACGTCGGTCAATACTAGTCGATGAAACGTCGGATTGCACCCTTTTTGGGTGCGCTTCTGAAACACCCGGGCTTGTAATCGGATCTGAGAATTTCGCGATAAATCATGCTTCTTGATGCTGGAAGCGTGGCAGGCTTACCAACAGAACGGACTGGGCGGAGGTGATGCGTTCACAAAACCAACGGGAACACAGCATTAAGCTATGTCCGGAGGTTCATTCAGTCATCAACTCTTGTCGTCAAGAGACAAGTTGAGCGCGCAAAGCTGCGCGAACACCACTGAAAACCCCGCCAAAGCGAGGGCATTCCTCGACGAGTTTGACACAACAACAAAGCCGACTTACTGCTACAGCTCCTTGCTGCCATCAAACACCGCAGTTGCTGCATCACACATTAAGCGTGAT
Organism: Undaria pinnatifida; assembly: GCA_012845835.1. NCBI lineage: Eukaryota > Phaeophyceae > Laminariales > Alariaceae > Undaria > Undaria pinnatifida. The sequence goes on from JABAKD010000008.1 coordinate 5,487,297, forward strand.
TAATGATAGTATTGGAGGGTTTGTTTGGATGGAGACATTCTCGACGTTGTCGAAAGGGAAGACCTGGCCTATTGGAACACGGACGCTGCAGTCCACTAGTATCTATTTGGACCATAGTCACAACCCTGGGTACGCTAAGTACCTTATTCAACAAGCAAAGGAGCACAACATGCGGGAAAGTCCCACCTCGGTCACTCCTCACGTTTCCTTCTCTCCTTACATTTCGTTGCGTTTCCATTTCTGCTTCCCCCTCGTTCTGTTTTCTACTTCTTTGGTTTTCATCCTTTTTCCCCACATAAGCGCCACTTTCCAAGCTATCTTATCATTTTTTCATCACCCCAACCACACGTCAGGGCTACCTTTGCAGCTCATTTCACTGAGTCAGGGCCTTGATACACATTATTGTAAAAGGGTACGAGCCCCGCCCTTTCACTTACTGGCACCACGCAACGGCGTCCCGCTGGGCTCACCAATCGTTTCCGAGAGCGTCGATAAATAACCTGCATTTTCTCAAGCGCGCATAATGTTCGGACGTTTCTCCAAGAAGCAAGATCAGCCTCGACACATGGGCATCACACCTACGAGAACACGAAGTACATCCGTCCGTATTGTTCGAGAGAGGAGACTGCTTTCACGCCCTACGCGAAAACGAGGTAGGAAGGCGTCTGGTTCTTTCACGCGTCGTGCAACAGTTATGGAGCCCGGGTTCTCGCTAGCATACGCGCGAAGTCGTCGTGAAAGCCTCTTCCTTAACTAACAAGTAGTGCGAAGTACTTACAAGGATTTATTCTCGTCAAATGGTCATAAACGAGCGACAGCACCAACAGCTGTAACGTGCGGCGAAGTCGTCAGCAACTCGGCTACCCAGCCAAACGATGGGGGCATTACCTCCAGCCCAGATGGTGTATTTTGCACTATCCGACATCTGCGTTGACGGTTAGAAGTACGTGTCAGACTCGAAGATTCTCCAGCATGTACTTCCACGCTAGAAGTACGTATGAAACTCGGAAGAACGCCACATTGTATCTCGACGTTAAGTTATGTCACGTTTGCACACGTTGAAGTATGTTCAACTGCTATTACTCAACCACGCGTACAGCAACGTCTAGGCTGCTGTCAAGCTACCTCGCAAGCAGCAATGTAAACGGCCATCATCACGGAGGAATTACTCGAAGTGCAATCATGCATGATGGGCCTCTGCTCACAGCAGAAAGGCGTCCCAGCGTGTGTACATCAGTTGTGATCCGCTGCTGCGCACAGTTCGGCACGCACAGAACAGAGCAACACGACCAAAGCACGTTGACGGTTTGGGGGGGACGGAACAGGGCAATCGCCTTCACACTTGTCGAGGCCTACTACATGGCCAATTCGACATCATATACAGTGCTCGAGCCAGGGCCACCATCGACAGAACGTCACCAACCTTTACTCATCGTACTACTACTAGTACATCCTCATCACGACGACAGGGCATCGGCGCCATTGCACGCCATCAAACTACAACAGCTAGGGCAACAATATCAGATTCATCAGCTACCAGGTGTCATTAGAGTTTACTCGTAAGACAGCAGTACCTGCCACGACAGGAGCAACGCCATGTACAACAGAGGCTTCCACTCCAACGGCGACAACAGCAACATCTCCACCGTCAAACAACACGGGGCTTGCCTCTAGGAGGCGTCCTAAGCGTTGAGCTGGAAAATATCTCACCGAGCTTCCACAAGCAAATTACTCGCGCAAAATTGTCCTCATCCTCTAGATGGAGGCAGACAACACCACCAACTACCATCTCACACAAATGCCAGCTCCCACATCACCATCGCCAGAGGCTCCAACATGCAGATGACAGAGGGAATCTCCAGCAGAATCGACACGAGCTGAATCGTTCGTTAGGTGCAATCCAATGCCTATAATCGGCGTTTTCGACCCTACCGAAAGCGCTTTGAATACTTCTCAAGCGAGAGAGATGCTATTCGGTTTGTAGCATTCACATTTGGGTGCTAGGGACGCTTTGATAGCACCGTATGTGTTACAGCTGCTGGAACCCAGCATCCCCAACACAACATCGGCAACCACATCGCCAGCTTCTGAGGCTGCACTCAACGAACAGAACCAAGGCGCGACGGTCACGAGAGGGCGGCCGATCATCACCATCATCACCATCATCACCAAACGCTTTCGCTCATACCATCTACAGCAGCAACGTTACCGTCTACGAGAGGTCTTTTTCCACACTTCAACCGCTACGAAGAGCACGAAGATTACTTTCAGCACCAGCAGCCGCAGCAACATCAACAGCAAAACGAACACGAAGTTAGCTTTTGCCTTTGATTAATTTTGTTTTTGTGTTGGGGAAGCGTGTGTTGTTTTGTAGTAGGGACTTCTTGTTCGATGCTTCACAGTACGTAGCGAGTTTCAATTTCGTACGAGTACTACTTGTACTGCTCTGGTACTGCCGTACGATACGTATTATCGTTACGGTGCTCGACTTGCGTCGGTAAGGTTTTGTGAGCTTTGTTTTTGGTCTTTGCAGTCTCATCCCGAAGCATGACACGAAGAAAGAATCATCCAAGCGGAAGTAAACCATGGTGTTTGCGTACCGGACTCGACTTGTCCAAGTTTGGAGTTATTTCTCGGCTCTCAAGTATCTTTCGCTTCGGATCATTAACAGCATTGTTTCAGCTAGAAGACACGGTTGGGTTTTAACGACTGCTCGCTATAACAAGCACGTATTAACGCAGTGCACCTTCGTTTCGGTCTAACGGTAGTTCACGATAGCATCAGCAGCAGCTCTGTTGTACTGGCGCACGTAAAGTGTTTTTCCTTAGTTTTGCAAGCACATCATGCTCCCGGACTGGAGGTGGCAAATGCACAGTTCTGTATAGCGCTGGATACACGTACTAATCCACGGTTTTGACTTTCTTCGATTTACTATTTGCCCTACGATTCAGTTGAGGGGCCGTAGTGACCGTACAGCTCACACTTTATGACGCTTTCTCTTTTTAGGATGTACTTCGCTGACCAACAAAGTAGCATCACGAGCAGGGCTTTCGCGGCAACAATATAGACACAGTATATTACCGTACGATCTACGTTGGTAGACTTTCTTCCGAGTACGTACGCACATACATGAACACGGAATAGTACGAATATTCGCTGCATGTACGGGACCAGCGTCCGTAATTTACATTCATTCCTATCCATTTCACGCAGCTCTGGGTATACATTCAGGGGGCGTGTTGAACACCCAGCGGACTGGTTTGAGTTTGTTACCTACAGGATCTCTCGCTTGTGATTTCACCACCCGTAGTATTCTAGAACATGGTTTGATCCATATTACAGATGATAACATAACAGAACTGCATATTGCGTTGTTCCGTTCGTATTTTGATTCTCTGAGTCGCATGATTACATACAGAATGCAGCTGCTGTTTATACACAGAGGTCTGAACATGACGTATATTTTGTGTCAATTTCGTTTGAGTATCAAGTTCTTCTACAGTAGCTACTGACTTCTCGTCAAAGGAGGCGTTTTAAAACAGGGACTTTGCAGTCCATATGTGCATATTTTAGTCGTAGGCGCTACACTGAGTGCACAAAGTGTCTGAATGTAGATGCAGAGAAATACAATATGCGAAGAATATCGGTTTGTTACGTAACTTCCTATCGTAAGTATCGGGGAATGTTGCAGGCTATCTTGTAAGGAACTTCAATATAGGGCAGTCGATCGGTCGGTCGGTCGGTCGGCCAGTCGGTACGTACCGCAACTTGCAGAGTACATATTTTCATAGCATGGGCATTGTGCCGTACAGTTCAGGTCCTGGCCAGCCAAACGTCGGTCACTCCTTACGTGACCTTCTCTGCTTACACCTCCATGCGTTTGTGTTTCTCCTTTCTCCTCCTTCTAATTTCTACTCGCATGGTTCTCATCATTTGGCCGGACAGGCGGCCTTCTGCAAACCATCTTCTATTTGTGTGCTCCATCACACGTGGTACTTCGATGCCACTTTTGTAGCTCTAATCACCGAGTCAGAGCCTCGATACACACCATTAGGAAATGGCACTTCCTGTCCGAGACATGCAAGAAAACGAGGTTTGCGTGAAGGAGGATACAACGTACAATGTCGACATTGTGGCCCACAATCATGCATGAAGCACACAGATGCACATCGTACATTGTTCCGTGCCATACTATCAAAATATCGGTATTTGTAGCGCTGCCAAATAATGATCCTTTGTTGCTCGACTATATGGCGAGCGGTACAAAACACTAAGCGGACAATCTCAACCGGTTTGACATCGCTATCGCTCACCAGCTTTGATTCCATCCCTCCACTGCGTCTTTCACACACACCATAGACGTGGGGTAAGCACCCATTGCGTTAAACATGCGCCGAGGGTTGATCAGCGCAGGCGTTTGGATTACGGTTGAGCAACAGGATATCGGTCGCTGTTTCGAAGAGGTGGCGTCTTACGCCTGGCGTAAACCTTTTGGCACAAGAACGTGTCCTTGTTCTCACCGCAGTGGCTTCGCGCTCTCCCTCAATTAGGTGAACACATCATTCGTCGACTGAATTTTGCCGTGTTGGAAGCGAGATGACGTCCTCCTCGACGATCCACCCTATTGTCAAATATCTACTGATGTTGCGATCCGCATTGCAATATTTCGAGTGCACACACGTGTCGCACGTAGTGAAGTTTGCACCGCACCAGGACGGCCGTTGTTCAGGCGATGGAACGCTCATTAATCCATGGCATGTTCAGGTTGGGCAGTATTCGTCTACTTCTTGGAAACCGGCAAAAAAACGGTAATGCGATACAGATGAGACGTGTTTACAACGAAGTCGTCATATTTTCGTTGAACGAAACACTCATAGTGGCATACATAGGCTACGCCGGCGACAAGTTGGTGAATGCCTCGATCGACGGCTAAAAGGCAAGAAACCCGTTCGTAGGTGGAGGGAACTTGCCTACAAATATCCAGGCCATCGCCAACCCCGTGTACCGTTCGTGTCAAATTCTGTACGTAGAAAGAGGGGTCTTGACAGCTGGTCACCGGTTGTGCCGTCTGGAATTTGGAAAATGGGATTTTGTAGCGAGCGAGGATGGTTTTGCGAGCAGCCAGTTGTTAATGCCAACACCTGCCTGCGTTTCGGAGTTTCCCCACTGGCAGTGCGGCAGAGGTATGTGCCCGGTAGCGGATCATGTGCATCGTGGGTTTAGTCACAAATCAAGCAGTAGGACGTGGCTAGTCCTTAGCCGCCCCACAATTTCCCGAAGCAAGTGCGCTACAACCATATTGATCCATGTCATGTCCGTGTGGTCATGGTTGTTGCGCAACCTTGGATATGAGGTACCAGGTACTAATACATGTTTAATTTAAAGAATGCAGTTTAGGTCTACACTAGACTGCCTAATCGTCTGTCAAACGTCATGTACATTCGTATCTATGCAGACTATGCTGTCATCGTTGGACATACGTTGCATGCTGGTCGCCCCGGTGGCGTATCAGGTCATTCTTGAGTCTGGTATAGGTCAGTTTCGTGAGTTCGAGCCCCGCCGAGTGCATACTCGTATAAATTATTGGGACTTTTTCTTGTGCACAAGTTGACTTGTGGAAAGCGCAAGAGCGTGAGTTAGCAACACTCGATGAAAAATCGACTAGCAGTGGGATCGCTGAACCCTATGTTCGAAACCAATTGAAGGAAAGAATCGGGGGAGAGAAGGGACGACACTTGTGACCACGGCTTGTCCAGAAGCTGGAAAGTAAACGTGTGAGAAAAAAAACGGAAACAATTGCATAGTTCCTTCTACTAAAACCGTAGAAGCGTGCTACGACAGCGGTGCACCACTGTTTTTCTGAAGTTTTCTCAATTTGGGAGCTTAAGACCTCTCCCAAAAATTGATTTGGAGAAAAATAAAACTGCTGCCGGATGAAATATCCCATGGCCTAGGTACGCGACGAAAATCACGGAAAAACAAATGGCCTATTTCCGACAATTTCGTGTTAAGGAACCATGTCGTTCAGAAACCATTTCAGACGAACAGTGATACCTCTATCTCTGTGGTAGCACGCGTCTGTACACCGTGGCAATGTGTACGATGTTCGACTCGATTCGGCTGCCCATGCTACATAATTCGAAGTATAGCACGTACATGTTGAGCTGCAATATCGCAGGGCGTTGTGTTGGTTCATCCTGCAGGACGAAAATCGAGAGGGAGCACGATTGATTCAATGTATACAGGACGCGAATCCCATGAGACCATTGCTGGAAACACCATCAGACGGTAGCGAAAATACTGAAGGGATCTGCGTAGAACAAACGCGAAGCGGTCGCGATGCCTCCCGCCTCTGTTGCCATCATGCCGATGTCATCATGCACTCCATACCGTACAGCTTCGATAAACATGTTTGATAACACAGTACAACTCACGCCGCCTCCGCCTCTTGTACTATTTGTCATTACCTTCAATGGAATTCTGGCTAAACTAGCCAGCCTTGCTTGACCAGCGACACTTCGACTGTGTCGACATGCACCCGGTTGAACAATATACACGAAGATCATGGTGTCGAAGGCCTCGCAAACGACAATTCCAACCCGGTCACAGGCCGTGATCCGTCAGCATGTGGCCTCGAAGTACTATGAAGCCAGGCTGTACACTACAAGTACAAGGCTAGTTGCTACATTCACAAACCGTCCGGTGTGGTTTACATCGAATTACAACCATTATTTTGGACTGATGCGACTGGTTACATGCATGCGAGTAACACGAACATACACTCGAAAAGACCGAATCCAAACATGAGCAGACTCGAGAAGCCAACCTAAACTGGCTTCAGCTGGACCTGTGGCTGTCCAGCATGGGCACTAGAGGATCAAAGCTGCCTCGTGACCAAATCGTTCAACTCCACCATATCATGCTCATTGGGAATGAAACGTGCTACGAACACCGCTTCTACGTACGAGCGATAGTACTCGCTTGACGTCGTCTGAATGCATTCACGAGACCATTTGCACCGCATCCGTGCGTTAACAGCAGCAAACAAAATGTCTGACACGTTTCCTGTCTGTATGGCTGTTGGGGTGTCGTCTCGCGTTTCCCGTTTAGTTGGGAGATTGACGCGGTGACCGTACGACATGATGATGGTTGTGTACGCCACACCGTGAGCGTCGACGTAGCACGTGCTTTCGGGGGTGTAGTGTTCTGATACAAAGAACGGGGCCTGGGGAGGTGCATCAAAGGTGTCGGGTTGGTCATTGAAGTCTTCAATCGCCCTGGTAACTCTTCCCTCACCCGTGTTGTACTTCACCAGGATGTGCACCACTCCCTGCGCATACATTCCAGTTGCAGTGGCACAGCAGGGGTCAGACTGGGCAGTGAATACGGATATGTATCAAGTCGGAAATCGCTTCTGAGTATGTTTAAGGTACCCTCCATTGGTTTAACGACAGGAGCAACGAGTAGATATTTGTCCGAATGATTTTGCCCGTATCAAGTCTCGATCTCGCTGAAATATTCACGACAAAGAAAAGTGAAACGTCAGGATTTCGTGACATATCCGAATTTCCCGCCGTAGACTTGTCAGCCTTCCCGCTATCGCCACAACGTTTTTCCAACAGAAGAAGAAAATCAGGTAAATGGCCTGGTCGACATAGATTGACACTTGACCCACTCCAGATGCTTTCGTGCCTTCTCTTATAACGGTCAGGGTAGTGCCCTGCATGAGGAATACGCGCCGCGAATAGGGCAATGAGCAACGTAACATTGATGTGCGCTGCGGTAGGCCTGGACTTTGGCCATTAGAAAATAAAGACATCCCCCCTGTTTGCTGGAGTGTGTCTAGGGCACCAAATAACGTGGGAAATCATTTGTTCATATTCGAGTTTCGCTCAAGTGTTATGACTTTCGCGTAGTATATGTACGGTCGGTATCTCCTCCGTCAACAGCGGCACCAAAGATTGTTTCCTAAGGCGTCGTCAAGCGTTCTCCATCCCAAGAAGGTAAAATAGCAATTAGTTGAAAAATAGCGTAAGGTCTTTCGTTTCATATACCGCCGCAGCCTTAACCACGCTGGCTCTATAAACTCCAAGACGCAGTTTTTGCATTGTTTTTTCGCCTCCGAGCTTCTCGAGAGAGACATGAGCCAACACACGGGGCCTACCTTCTACGATTTCCACCCCACTGGCGATTCATTCACAAGTGTCGTTTACGACCTCTAAGTACTACATGTATATCTCGTCGTAAACGTCTATCGTGACTTTGATTGTACGCAGCACCGGTTGACGGAGCGGGACAGCGACTATCGTGACCCAATTTTTGTTCGTACGCCAGGGAGGCAAACCAACCTCGCGAGTGGGGCTGATTTTTTTCTTGTTACTCACCCGTTTGTTTCCTGTGCTAGCATTTATTTCGCCCGAATTGGACGTTACACGGATAATTACAGAAACGCAATCGGCATTATGTTTTCAATTTCAACACGTACCAGTTGGGCGGAACGTCAAGGAAGCTGCACGAACGCTCCAAAGAAGCAACTAAGACCGTCGCGACGACATAGGGGTAAAGGAGAGTGTTTATGGAAATCGGCGATTGTGTATAATTGTACCGTCACAATATCATAAACGGGGGTTGGAAAGCGCTATGCACTTGTCCTCTGGCCTGCGCCACGAAACCGTTTATCTGTAGGTCACAAGTGTTGCCGTTTTCGGTGTGTGCGCGAGGGTAGCGTTTTTCGTTTCTCCGAAACAAGGTCAACTAAAACCATGTGGCTTTGTCCGTATCCGCACACCCAACACGCCGAGCCACGAACGCCCAAAGCATATGCCACAATGCACATTTCCACGCCGCCGCAGAACGCAACTGCCTGTCATACCTACTTGGTAACCAACAACTATCTAATAACGACTTGCTGTAACACAACACAAATGCCTAGGCGTGCGCTGGAAGGACACTACACTACCAACTACACCGATGACACCATGCGCTCGGATATTTGATGTTTGTAAACCTGAGTCGTCCGGGCCGTACCGTATCGTACAGAATGGCCAAGGTTCATTAATCCACAGTCGATGTATCACTACGTGGTTTGGCTTATGACCACAGAGCCTGTAGCTGTTAATATACACGATCGAGTCAACACGGACACTGGGTATGCTGGACGTTGATCAGTAGAAATAGCGGATGGTATTGAACATCTAGCAGCAATAGCACCCTTCCAAACACGTTTTGCGTACCTCAGCAGTCCCAGAGATGGTGCCAGAGGCGACGATCAATTGATTGCGAGCTTTCGAAGAAGGGTTTGCCAGGTGAATAGATGAATAGAAGCTTTCCGGCACGAGCTTGTCTCTAGGGGCGGCCAGCCAGCCCCTTTCCTTGTCCGAAGTGTTGGAGACAGACGTTTTCGTGTTGGACTGCCGCCCAACGAGTTGAAGGTTGTAGTGTGAGGTAGAGGGGCAATGACGGCGGAAGGCGGGGGGGGCATGACGGGGAGTGGTTTAGAAGTTGACAGGAGGGGGGGTTGCTGAAGGAGAGGGGGAAGAGCACTGTGTCTGAAATCGAAGAAAGAAGCTGACATTCTGGACGGCTAGAAAATTTAATGTGCGCGATTTCGCATCACCCTTGTTCACAAGGGACTACATTTAACCACGCCTCTGGACCCCCAACCGAATTTCACATACCACAAGTCCAAACCCAATCGACTCACCAAAGAACACGTGTTAGTTGTCGCGGTTGCAGGGGAGAATGTTGACGTCCAGAGCCACTTCGAGTGAAGCGATATTTCCTCGTCTCGGGTCTCTGGTTGACATGGCCTCCAGGAAGGCGATAGCTCCGTCGAAGATGGAACAGCCTCCAACAGCAACGGCTGGCGTAGCGACACAGCTGGTGGTGGGGCGAACTCGAAATCCCCTCCCGGTGGGGATGCGCCCGGGTGACACGATAGACTCGGCGTCATGTCGGGAGCCGCCAACAAGAGTGGGCCAAGGGTGTAAATAGCTGACCGCTGCTCGGCGATGGGAGGTTTCGCTTGTGTCCCTTTCATCGCACGATGAGGTTGTTCTGTCCACGCCGGGGTTGGTGCTGATGAGGCAGAGAGAGGCACGAGAGCCGAGTATCTAGCCGATGCCACAGTTTCGATTACCTCATTCATGGGTACGTTGGCGAATGTGGATGGCGCCACGGGGTATTCGATCGACACTAAGCTCGAGACCATCTGGTACCTGGGCCCTGACTCGTCGTTTTGGATAGGACACAGCGTGTTGTAAAGATGCACGAAGGCCTCCCAGATGATCAGCCTCACGTCGTCGGCGAACATTCTAAACCGGCGATGGCGCCTTTGCCCTCTTCGGGTGCGTCGGTTCTTCCTGGCACGTTGGTAGTAGCGCGGACGCCACCTACCGAACACAAAACCAGCAACAACGTCCGCGGTTATGACCTCCGAGAGATACATGAGGGCGTGGAGGAAGCGAGCCATGAACTGGTCTGGCAGAGGAAGGGGCTCATGCCGAAATCGCCCCCATCTGGATTCCTTGCTCTTGTCCTCGTGGTCTCTTCCGCCAACGTTGTCCTGGTATGTGGCGGTGATTGACATGTGAGCCGCAGCTATGTCACGGGTGGTGGAGCTGGTGGTGGCGGTTGATGTTGCAGTGCCCCTGTTCGTGCTGCTCACCCTCTTTCCAGCAGGGGTGGTGGTAGTCCTGAGTACGTCTGTGTTCCTTGTGAGCTTGGTAAATACACCAGTCGGAAATTCTGGCAGTGGCGTAAAACCACCAACCGAGCCCGTGGCGCGATCCCGAAGATCGTCTGTCAAAACCCCGTTGAAGGAAGCGTTGACCATGAGGGCAGGCGTCACGGTCGTCGCCATCCACACGGCGTTGGCCCCGGTCATGGTCGCGTTACGGTTCCCAGTACCGCGGATCTGCTTCAAGATATCGCAACTGTAACCGATCGGTTCGAAACCGAGCGGAGTACGCAGCAAGCATGAAAAGGAACAGCGCACCTCACGTGATGAGATATGACGCGACTCTGTGAACCGAAGGGCAAGCACCAACTCATTTGTATTCTGTCGAATCGCCCTTCAAATGCATAAACAGTAGGTACAGTGACGGCAAGAGCGATACGAACAACGGTGGAGGTGGGCCATGGCGACTGGACGAACACATAACGCGGGTAATGTCCAAGACGACAATAGGCATCGTGCAACTTCGTAGTGGGCAATCAATATCTTCATTGGTAATGGATGCCTTGTATGGCGTCAGACTAGTTTGAAGTTTTCAATGGCGCATCTTAATGGGGCGAAATGGAGTACAAATTGAGAGAGCATGAGACTAATAACGTGCAGAACTTCAAATCCCCTAAGGAGAGGAGAAGACGCAGATATCCTGTTTCATGGTTTCCAGATGGAAAAGCCTGAGGTGCAGTTCACAGAGCGGGTATGCGACTTCAAGCAGGCGAGTACAAGTATGTATTCACGGCACGCAGGCCTGGGGCCTGTCTCTTCGCTAATCGAAAGAAAGGTGCTACAATAAATAGCCGGAATACGTCTAACATGAATCAATCTACAGATAGGTACATGTTTGAATCGGTGCCAGACGATCTACCGTTGCCTGGTTTGCTGCGGCTTCGGGCCGTGATCACGTTTATATTGTCCAAGACTGCAGTAGAGGCGCTCGGAACAAAGGCATATTGACCAGACAATAAACAAAAGTACGGGAGGACGGCTGCCCTGCTATCGTGATAGACTGTACGGCTTACAATACTGTATCGTAGTTGGTGAAGCAAGTTGAAGGAAGGCGGGGGAGGGTTATTACTATCTAGGACCCGTTTGTGATCTGCTAACCTCATCTGACACCGACGACCACTTCGTTCCCCCAAAGCCTGTTGTGCCTTTCTGCTACGCTGTGTCTGTGTTAATGTTTCATTTTAGTATATGAGATAAATGTGGAGAAATGATTCGGCAATGATGCAACGGGTAACACAGCCTCTATACAAGGGGATACCACAGTGGCAGCCTTAACGCCACGTAGGTCAAGACCTGGAGTTCGTGCACATGAATTTCCGATGCCAACCGACGAGCAGTGAGAAACGCAGTTCATATACGCCAAAGCGGCACGTGTCGGGGTGGAAAATCATGATAAATTTACCACGTATTTTCTAGGATACGTAAACTAAATGCGCTTAGAATGCAAGCAAACGTTCCAATGAGCGTATCGTGAGCAGCGTGGAGAACGCTTATGCGGTGAAGATCTTGTTATGACGAGCCCGCCATAGCTGTTGGCGGGCGTGGTGGAAGAATGCTTGCATATGATGATCCGTTCAAGTGCAGCATTAGCTATCAAACCCGAGCGAAGCATGCTGCGACGTACATCAAGCTAGAGAGAGCGAGGACCGCAAGAGGAATGGACGTTATTGAAAGCGGACCCACGGAGGTGTAGCGTTTGGGCTATAGCAACAAAAGGAAGATTAAATTATTTCGAAGAGAAGCGCGTGGGGTGGAAGGCGGGCGGAAGCGTGCACAAGTTATAATAGCATAGCGAGGCGTTTTTCTGTGTGTGTTTTGTTCAGGGTGCGGTTCAGTTGGATGCAGGCTTACCGCAAGGTACCGCACCGTATGACGGCCTCCTGAGCACACCGCAACGCACCGTTTAATCGCCAAGAAATCGAAACCCGCACCCGCCCCGAATCGTGAAAATAGAACTGAACCCACACCACGCCGCACCATATGACAATCCAAGCGACCCCTAGCGCGCAGCGCACCGGCGCCAAGAGTGAACGATTCCCAAAACGCTAAATTACACCCAACCGTATGATGGTATTGAGTACATGTTTCACAAGCAACCACGTCCCGGGGCGATACCCTACCGTCGAAAGCGTTCAGCCGTATGTTGAGAGGTTACAGCGAATGCACGTACGGTTACATGAGATAGTTCCATATGCTTTTGTTGGTGCATGTAGATTAGCGAAGTGAAGCTCTGGTATAGTGGACGCAAACCGATGGGCAGTCAAGACGAAGAACCTTACGTGCGACGCGAATAGCTGACGATATATTCGCCGCCGAAGAAGCAAAACATCGCTCTCAATTTTACGGCAGTCCAGCATAGTCTGCGGCACAAGTTTCTACAGATAGATGAGCAACTACTTCGATGCGGCAATCATTTTTCCCACGTGTGATCGAGAAGAAACTGCTTCAAACTCGCCTCACTTCTGTACCGCTGTACATTTCGCCGTGAAAGGGCTTGCATGGAGATTCTGTTTTTTCGGTGATGCAGTGCCAAAATTGATACCTCGAAAAATCATCTTCCCCAAGAAGAGCTACGGGGTACGGTCGTACGCTTTCGCAGCTTCTTTTCCGTTACTTTTCAACAGTGCGGGGTTACCTACTGCGCGCACTTGCTATCGGCGGTGCTATCGACGTGTAATGCTTCCGGTGTTTTGTCACATGAATGCCTGTTACTAGTTATATGGCGCACATAGCACTATATATCTAATCATACCCAACCTGTACTCAAGTTTGGCCCGTATTGATATCAATGAAGTATAGCCGTCTTCCTGGATAACCCTGTTTTGCTTCAACCCACGACTTTTGTTGTTTCCCCCCTCTTCTTCAGACGTTGTGAATGGCGAGGTCAATACCGTGGGACAAAAACAATACACCGGCCCCTGGCTTACCTTACGTGAACATCGTTGGAACCCGTCAAACTTGGCGTAGGTTCAATAGCGCATAAGGGCAACACCAGCAGTGCAGCAGCCGCTGCCACCCTGGCAAATACGCGTGGTGGTGATCTCTTCATAGTTTCTCAGTTTTTTTCCTCTCTGAAAACGCTACCGAACACGCACAGAGGAAACACGTAAAGCGCACGAAGCATATGTTTTAGAAGTATACGAAGTATATATTAGTCTATATGTACGGTTGTAGATTGGTGAAACATAAGCTGGCCGGCACGTTGGCATAACGTACGGTCACGCTGCACAGGATAAAGTTACACAGCATGTTTTATTTTGCGTGCGATAACACACGATCTCGGACGAGTGTCTGTCGACAACGCGGGGCGTGTGTAAGCCCACCGACACCTCTACGAAAATACTCCGACGAAAGATTGGTGACTCTCTTTCTCGTTCTCATTGTCCGTGCGACCGTCAGGCATTGGTGCGGAAATCGACATTAGTTTGCATCACAGGGTGGCTGTGTGCTGCCTTGTGCGTGCTGTACCTAGCGGGGGGGGCGTTCAAGAACAAAATCCGGATTAAAGTGTTTTTTCGGATCCCAGAAGGCGTGTACGAGTAGACGAGTTCTGAAAAATATTACTGCGTTGTTTATCGCCGGTGTAAACCTGTTGACCGAACGCCGGAATATACCGGAAAGCTGACAGAACCGGATAGATTATCCGCAGGCCTTTGAAAATACTAACACCATTGCCGGTCCTAGACTGTAGGCGTTTCACGTAAAAAATTTGTCACCATGCGATGTTGAACTTTTTTCGGAAATTGGTTAAAACGAGGAGCGCGGAGCGTGCAGTGCTGGGCCATTTTTCTTGGTTTTCCAAGGTAACAAGGCCTCTTTACTTAGGATCGCATACGAGGGTACGGTGCCTCGAATTACATTCTCTGTGTGTTTGTGTATGTGTACGTGTATGTGTAAGTCGATATTTGTTTCGGTCACCTTTGTCCACCGCACTCAACGTACACGGCAGCAAAGCCAGTCCCGACGGGTCCTGTGCACGCACAAATGACAGCTAAATCTTCTTCAGCTAGTTCCGAAGCAATTCGTTGAGAGTTCGTCGAGGCAGGAGCGGCAAAGTATGTTTTTACCGGCACCCAACCTGGGCTCCTATGCATGTTTTCAAGTTTTTCACAACGTCGTAATACAACGGCATATTTTTCATATTAATATTCGAAAATTCAATTTTACCGAGCGAGCCTGACATGTCTGCCTGTCTGCCCACATTGCCATTTGGACTCGTATCCCTGAGACATGCTGCAAAAATGTATGGTCACGGATGGGGGGACCGAGAAGCTCCGTTGTAGACACCACGATTGTGCCTAGAGTACGTATCTCTGATGTTGGATTTCTTTCGACTATCGGAGATAGATAGATGCAGATTGTTCGCCTTCAAGAGTTAAACAGCAAAACAAACAAACCACTGTTGTGCTTAGCTTTTTTCAGGGGGGTGATCGAAGAGACACACGCACCGCAACGCTGACCCGGCCCCGGTCCCGTGTGCCCTGCTGCTGCTGTTGCTACCGCGTCTACTGCTTCTGATTCCGCTGCTGCTGCTGCTGCTACGAGTATCACAGCAGCAGCAATACGACTACAGAGTATTTTGTTGTGTCTGAAAACAGAAGGTAAGCATCCAACAGCGTGCGTAGATGTTCGTTCGTGTTGGGTTTTGTTTAGTTCACATCTAGGTATGTTGCTGTTATTTTGCAGTTGTTGTTCAACTTGCTGCTCTGCCTCATAAGTGTTTTTTCTGTAGTCACCCAGCATCGCAGGATGGACTAGTGCAGGTATTGTGGCCGCGCGCCTCATTATATACCAATTGCTGGTAACCGGCTAAAAACACCCGGTTTTTGGCTGGGCTTAGGTTTTGCGAAGAACACCACGTTATCCCTTTCTTTGTTTTTGTCGTCCTCCCCTAAAGTGATGCCTGTCTCTGGTTGTGCCGAAGATAGCTAGCCGAAACGTGACGCAAAACAGGACAAAGGGCGTAGCAGGTACGTATTCCTCGTACCGAAGCGTGTTGGTTGGATGCTGATCGAGAAGCAACGAGTGAGCCCCAATGAGCCCGAACCTCACGAGCGCCTACGAGCGTTACGTGAAGCCTAAGCTACCTGCTGTCTGTACGATGCGACAAGTTTATGAGGTCAGTACCATCAGGAGTGCGTAGTACACGAACTAAATGCACGACGAAAAAAACACAACCACACGCATACATCACACCCAAACCAAGTCAAACACAAACCGAACGAAAAAAGGGTTGCCTCTGCCAGAAAAACATCTTTCTGCGCCGTGGCCGGTGTCGAGTGAGCACAGCATCGAACCGTTCGCTCGCCGTGTATACTGTGGTACGCTGTACAGTCTCACCATCTGAGCAAGTACTACTGGATCTAGCAGCGCAGTGGCTCGCGAGCCAGAGCGTAGGCGACATGCGCGAGTTTGCAAGCCTTTTGATCGCTACTAAGCTACCAGGTACCGCAATATTGCACCGACACAACACCGGGTAGATACAAGATCAAAGTCGCAGCAGCATGCAGAAAGGCGTCCACTATTGTCATAACCTCAACGAAAATCTTTTCTGTCGACGGCGTGAGTGGGGCAGCCAGAAGCCAGGGGTAGCTACACCTGCATTCATCTAGATGGCCACCATGAGATGGCGACCACCCCTGACTGATTCACATTCCAAGGACGTGGTAGTACTTGAACTCTCGGGATATCACACCAAAGCCACAGGTGTTTCATCCATGTTATGAGCAAGGACTCGATTGCGAGCAAAACGTTATCGTGTGAGAGCGAAATGCTCTGGCCACGTGAACGGTGCGAACAGGCACCTACAGCAGCAGTGTAGACTCCTGCTATTGTGGCTTACCACCCATTCGACCCTATGGTTGGGAAGGACTGCTGTATGTTGTATAAATGTATCTGGGCTACACTTTGCCTAGAAGTCGTACGCCAATGAAGTCAACAAGTGTTCAGATACATCATTCCTGGCACATTTCTGCAGTCCGAGCCGCCTCGTACGACGGTGCGCGTTAATACATAGTGCGTGTACAACAGAGTGAGGTCGACAATGCTTCTTGACGAATCTACTCCATTCGTGGTACAGCAGTTGTGATGCCTTCACGGCGGTGGTATGCGCCAGCCGGTGATACAAGCACGACATGCGACGACCGCCGCTAATCCGCACACTGCCTCTGCAACTGCCTCGTATCTGCGGCCATCGACTTCATAGCCACCATGTTTGTTGGGGACCGAGACATACTCATTCAACTGACGCGATAGAGAGAGAACACTCCCAGCTAACCACACACACTTTCTAACCGACGGCACGTGTCTATCGCCTCACCGTAGTATAGAGCGCAGAGTCTTGTTGTGGTCGTTCGAGGCAGAGAAGGGCTCTAGCTAGTAGCTGTAATCTGAACAGGGTGGGTAGAAATCGTTGTGTGATGGATAGGCACGGTCGCGAGGTTTTCCGGGCATGGGACTGATGATTCTGGTTGGCTGGTGCACCGTAATGCGGCGTAACTCGGCTGGCCTCATCATGTTATTATGCCTTGACTCTTCCAACCATTCTTCTTGGTGAGTGGCGTCTCGCACGGATTGGATATAGTCTAATCGTTTCACAATGTATGCGCCAGTTTTTCCGGGCATGGACCTGATTGTTCTGGTGGGCTGTTGCACCGCAACGCGGCGTAACTCGGCTGGAGGCATCATGTTATTATGCCTTGACTCTTCCAATTATTCTTGGCGAGTTGCGTCTCGCGCGGATTGGATAGCATCGTTTCACAATGCGTCCACCGGTTTGCGAACCGACCAATCATGGGGTGCAAGAGGGTCTCGATCACCCGAGGTGTCGAATTACCGGCCAACTTCCCTGTTCTACCTCGAACTATCTTCTCTATCTAGTTGGTACGTTGTTGGGATTCGTTGGCGGCATGCGGTGTAGTCGGCTTCAGTTGTCAGTCTTTAAACGCCAGTATGGGTCTGATACGCACGAGGTTTTGATTTCTATTTTCCTTATTAGTTGATATTCTCGACAGATGCACCGCTCGCTGCACCACCTGTAATATGATCGTGTACAGGCTGGTTCATGCAAAACAAGACAAATTTCCCCCCCCACGAATGCCGCATGCAATATCTAGTAAAGGACTAAATATTTGGTATATATAGTCTTATGCTGGCCCCCATCACCACGGGTAAATGGTGACATGGCCAGGTTTTTGTTCTACGGCCACGGGATGTCTCTAGGAGCGAAACTTGTATCGACCAATGGCAGGCCTTCAATTTTTGCAATAACATCAAGGATTTCTCCAAAACAAAGTCGAGGAGAATAACAAAAATGCGCCGCATTTTGCACGGTTCGGTTGGACTTACACCGAGGCATTTCAGTAGACATTTTCGCGCAAACACTCGAAAATCTGACCTGTCTGTGTTAACATATAATCAAAATCTGGCGAAAAAACTAGATCCTGCTCGAAAACCAAGCTATTTAAAGGAAATAGCGTACCTTACTCATTTTAAGGCAATGGAGTCTAAATGTCCAAGCCGTTTTTGAGGCATAGACCCTTGAATTTTGCACACGTCTTCTACATGCCTATCTTGAGGTCTGACCTTCAAGGGTGATCCTTTTTTGTTTATTTCTGTCGCTGAACATATTTGAGCTAGTTGGTCCACATTTTCCGAAAAATCTTACCAGACGAACAATCTGAAAAAAACGAAAAAACAAAAAACATCCGGGTGAGGTCTTCGCAAGGGCACTTAGAAGACGTGTGCAAACGTTCACGGTCTGAATCGCTTGAACGGCGTAGACATTCGCCGGGGAATATATCATATTTGGGTTTGTTTAACGTGAACCAACCTGTGCCACTCTTCAGTTGTTTATATATTCCCTGAGGGTCCTTTCACTCCAAAGTGACCAGGGCGTGCTCCGAGACCAGGCATTTGATGCTGCGAAAGTGTGTAAGAAAAACAACGGCGATCACAACAACCCCAACAACGGCAACATCCACAACAATAGCAACCTCGAATGAGCTCCGACGATGTGTGTTAGACCGTTTCGTTGGACGTGAAAGTCTTTTCGTTGTTCCTTTTCTGCTGTGGACCAACCACACAGACGTTCAACCTCACCACTGGCACAAACAGCAAGAGCTCGAAGCACGGCCGCCGTGGTACCGCTCTCTGCTGTGCTGCTGCATACGGTCCTGAATGTTTTGCGGTGCGGCTACGCGGCTCTTTTTTTCATCTTTTTTTTTTTTTTTTGTTTGCCCATCAAAGGACAGTACCCGCGCCCCAACCGAGACTGATGCGCACAAGAGGTCACACACTCACAGAAGCACCGTCCGTGGCTATCACAACGGAGAGGGGTGCCAGGACCGCAGCTGTTGTACGTAGAGCCTGAGAGAGTCATGGGTGGGCGTCAAGCAGCTTGAAAAACCTAAACAATATAGGCATCCGCTGTACAAGAACAGAACAAGATTGTAGACCAGATCCCACATGCAGCTGGTTTTTAAGTGATTCGGCAACTGTGAGTCGTTTTGTCTCGTGGCTTTTCTTTTAAAGAGGACTAAAACCAATATCTCGATTCACGTGATCAAAATGATTTCAACCGCACCCGAATAGACCGCTGATACTTTCTGTTTGCTGCTGCGGAAAACCTACATGGAACCGGAAGAATACGACAGCACAGCACTCAGCCGACACGGGAGCAACCGCAGCAGCTTGAGCAGGCTTTGCGGAGCACAACTTACCACGTCGAGCCGCAAGCCCGGAGCACAACCTTAGCACGGCAGCATTCGGAACACGCGAAGAAGCCCGGTCTTCAGCGGTACCTCGTCCTTGGTTGTGGTTACTACACCTTAGCTCTCGGCTGCATGCCGTGTGCTGTTTCTACCCTCGGCCTCGGGTGTTGTACGCGGGGGTAGAGGGGTGGTGCTGCTGCCTTGGCACCTGATATTGCAAGCGCCATGGCGTCAGCAAGCGGGAGGGGCGACCCCTATACCCAAGTTTGTTTACGCTCTCGTCGCGCGACAGGACGCGTCCGAGCAGAGACGAGTGTGAGGGTTACGGAACTCCGAAGAAGGCGGGACCGGGCAGCGGGCGGATCAACGTAGTAGGCAAAATTTCTTGACGAAGCAAGACTTCGGCCCTTAACCTCGACGGCAGTTTTTTGTCCAGCGAGCAAGGCCCTCTTTTCCCGACCTGCGTTTCGGAGCCGGGCGTTTCTGGGACGGTGACGGAGGAGGGGGAGTAGGCGGGGGATGGGGGATGGCGAGTACACTTAGATTGCTGGTACTGGTGCTGTCACGGATGGGACACTGTGTACCACTAAGAGCGCAAAGGAACAGGGTTGTCACTCGCGCAAGTGACCCCGAGCCCCATATAAAAAATATCCCCAACGTGAGCACCGTATCGTAGCCTTGGTCCCTCTTTGGTTTCGACGTCGGTCAATACTAGTCGATGAAACGTCGGATTGCACCCTTTCCGGGTGCGCTTCTGAAACACCAGGGCTTGCACTCGGATCAGAGAATTTCGCGATAAATCATGCTTCTTGATGCTGGAAGCGTGGCAGGCTTACCAACAGAACGGACTGGGCGGAGGTGATGCGTCCACAAAACCAACGGGAACACAGCATTAAGCTATGTCCGGAGGTTCATTCAGTCATCAACTCTTGTCGTCAAGGGACAAGTTGAGCGCGCAAAGCTGCGCAAACACCACTGAAAACCCCGCCAAACCGAGGGCATTCCTCGACGAGTTTGACACAACAACAAAGCCGACTTACTGCTACAGCTCCTTGCTGCCATCAAACACCGCAGTTGCTGCATCATACTTTAAGCGTAATTAATGATAGTATTGGAGGGTTTAGGTGGAGACATTCTCGACATTGTCGAAAGGGAAGACCTGGCCTATTGGAACACGAACGCTGCAGTCCACTAGTATCTATTTGGACCATAGTCACAACCCTGAGTACGCTAAGTACCTTATTCAACAAGCAGAGGAGCACAACATGCGGGAAAGTCCCACCTCGGTCACTCCTCACGTTTCCTTCTCTCCTTACATTTCGTTGCGTTTCCATTTCTGCTTCCCCCTCGTTCTGTTTTCTACTTCTTTGGTTTTCATCCTTTTTCCCCACATAAGCGCCACTTTCCAAGCTATCTTATCATTTTTTCATCACCCCAACCACACGTCAGGGCTACCTTTGCAGCTCATATCACAGAGTCAGGGATTCGATACACATTATTGTAAAAGGGCACGAGCCCCGCCCTTTCACTTACTGGCACCACGCAACGGCGTCCCGCTGAGCTCACCAATCGTTTCCGAGAACGTCGATAAATGACCTGCATTTTCTCAAGCGCGCATAATGCTCGGACGTTTCTCCAAGAAGCAAGATCAGCCTCGACACATGGGCATCACACCTACGAGAACACGAAGTACATCCGTCCGTATTGTTCGAGAGAGGAGACTGCTTTCACGCCCTACGCGAAAACGAGGTAGGAAGGCGTCTGGTTATTTCACGCGTCGTGCAACAGTTATGGAGCCCGGGTTCTCGCTAGCATACGCGCGAAGTCGTCGTGAAAGCCTCTTCTTCAACTAACAAGTAGTGCGAAGTACGTACAAGGATTTAGTCTCGTCAAATGGTCATAAACGAGCGACAGCACCATCAGCTGTATCGTGCGGCAAGGTCGTTGGCAACTCGGCTACCCAGCCAAACGACGGGGGCATCACCTCCAGCCCAGATGGTGTATTTTGCATTATCCGACATCTGCGTTGACGGTTAGAAGTACGTGTCAGACTCGAAGATTCTCCAGCATGTAATTCCACGCTAGAAGTACGTATGAAACTCGGAAGAACGCCACATTGTATCTCGACGTTAAGTTATGTCACGTTTTCACACGTCGAGGTATGTTCAACTGCTATTACCCAACTACGCGTACAGCAACGTCTAGGCTGCTGTCAAGCTGCCTCGCGAGGAGCAATGTAAACGGCCATCATCAAGGAGGAATTACTCGAAGTGCAATCATGCGTGATGGGCCTCTGCTCACAGCAGAAAGGCGCCCCAGCGTGTGTACATCAGTTGTGATCCGCTGTTGCGCACAGTTCGGCACGCACAGAACAGACCAACACGACCAAAGCACGTTGACGGTTTGGGGGGGACGGAACAAGGCAATCGCCTCCACACTTGTCGACGCCTACTGCATGGCCAATTCGATATCATATACAGTGCCTGAGCCAGGGCCACCATCGACAGAACGTCACCAACCTTTACTCATCGTACTACTACTAGTACATCCTCATCACGACGACAGGGCATCGGCGTCATTGCACGCCATCAAACTACAACAGCTAGGGCGACAATATCAGATTCATCAGCTACCAGGTGTCATTAGCGATTACTCGTAATACAGCAGTACCTGCCACGACAGGAGTAGTGCCATGTACAACAGAGGCTACCACTCCAACGGCGACAACAGCAACATCTCCACCGTCAAACAACACGGGACTTGCCTCTAGGAGGCGTCCTGAGCGTTGAGCTGGAAAATATCTCACCGAGCTTCCACAAGCAAACTACTCGCGCAAAAATCTCCTCATCCTCTAGATGGAGACGGACAACACCACCGACTACCATCTCACACAAATGCCAGCTCCCACATCACCATCGCCAGAGGCTCCAACATGCAGATGACCGAGGGAATCTCCAGCAGAATCGACACGAGCTGAATCGTTCATTAGGTACAATCCAATGCCTATAACCGCCGTTTTCGACCCTACCGAAAGCGCTTTGAATACTTCTCAAGCGAGAGAGATGCTATTTGGTTTGTACCATTCACATTTGGGTGCTAGGGACGCTTTGATAGCACCGTGTGTGTTACAGCTGCTGGAACCCAGGATCCCCAACACGGCATCGGCAACCACATCGCCAGCTTCTGAGGCTGCACTCAACGATCAGCACCAAGGCGCGACGGTCACGAGAGGGCGGCCGATCATCACCATCATCACCATCATCACCAAACGCTTTCGCTCATACCATCTACACCAGCAACCTCACCGTCTACGAGAGGTCTTTTTCCACACTTCAAACGCTACGAAGAGCACGAAGATTGCTTCCAGCACCAGCAGCCGCAGCAACATCAACAGCAACACGAACACGAAGTTAGCTTTCGCCTTTGATTAATATTGTTCTCGTGTTTGGGAAGCGTGGGTTGTTTTCTAGTAGAGACTTCTTGTTCGATGCTTCACAGTACGTAGCGAGTTTCAATTTCGTACGAGTACTACTTGTACTGCTCTGCTCCTGCCGTACGATACGTATTATCGTTACGGTGCTCGACTTGCGTCGGTAAGGATTTGTTAGCTTTGTTTTTTGGCTTTGCAGTCTCATCCCGAAGCATGACACGAAGAACGAATCATGCAAGCGGAAGTAAACCATGGTGTTTGCGTACTGGACTCGACTTGTCCAAGAGTGATATCTTGGCTCTCAAGCATCTTTCGTTTCGGATCTTTAACAGCATTATTTTAGCTAGAAGAGAAGGTTGGGTTTTAACGACTACTCGCTATAATAAGCACGTATTTACGTAGTGCAACTTCGTTTCGGTTTGACGGTAGTTCACGATAGCATCGGTAGCAGCTCTGTTGTACTGGTGAACGTAAAGTTTTTTTCCTTAGTATTACAAGCACATCATGCTCCCGGACTGGAGGTGGCAAATGCACAGTGCTGTATAGCGATGGATACACGTACTAATCCACGGTTTTGACTTTCTTCGATTTACTATTTGCCCTACGATTCAGGTGAGGGGCCGTAGTGACCGTACAGCTCACACAATCTGACGCTTTCTCTACTTAGGATGTACCTCGCTGACCAACAAAGTAGCATCACGAGCAAAGCTTTCGCGACAAAAATTTTGAAACCGTATATTACCGTACGATCTACATCGGTAGACTTTCTTCCGCTTACGTACGCACATACATGAACACGGAATAGTACGAATATTCGCTGCTTGTACTGAACCAGCGTCCGTAGTTTACATTCGTTTTCATCCATTTCACGCAGCTCTGCGTATACATTCAGGGGGCGTGCTGAACACCCAGCGGACTGGTTTGAGTTTGTTACCTGCAGGATCTCTCGCTTGTAATTTCACCACCCGTAGTATTCTAGAACATGGTTTGATCCATATTACAGATGATAGCATAACAGAACTGCATATTGCGTTGTTCCGTTCGTATTTTGATTCTCTGAGTAGCATGATTACATACATAATGCTGCTGCTGTTTATACACAGAGGTCTGAACAGAACGTACATTTTGTGTCAATTTCGTTTGAGTATCAAGTTCTTCTACAGTAGCTACTGACTTTTTGTCGAAGGGGGCGTTTTGAAACATGGACTTTGCAGTCCATTTGTGTATATTTTAATCGTAGTCGCTACACTGAGTGCACAAATTGTCTGAATCTAGATGCAGAGAAATACAATACACGGAGAATATCGGTTTGTTACGTAACTTCCTATCGTAAGTATCGGGGAATGTTGCAGGCTATTTTGCAAGGAACTTCAATATAGGACAGTCGGTCGGTCGGTCGGTCGGTCGGTCGGCCGGTCGGTACGTACCACAACTTGTAGAGTACATCTTTCCATAGCTGGGCATTGTGCCGTACAGTTCAGGTCCTCGCCAGCCTAACGTCGGTCACTCCTTACGTGACCTTCTCTGCTTACACCTCCATACGTTTGTGTTTCTTCTTTCTCCTCCTTCTGATTTCTACTCCCATGGTTTTCATCATTTGGCCGGACAGGCGCCCTTGTGCAAACCATCTTCTATTTGTCTACTCCATCACAAGTGGTACTTCGATGCCACTTTTGTAGCTCTAATCACCGAGTCAGAGCCTCGATACACACCATTAGGAAATGGCACTTCCTGTCCGAGACATCAAAAAACGAGGTTTGCGTGAAGGAGGATACAACGTACAATGTCGACATTGTGGCCCACAATCATGCATGAAGCACACAGATGCACATCGTACATTTTTCCGTGCCAAACTATCAAAATATCGGTATTTGTAGTGCTGCCAAATAATGATCCTTTGTTGCTCGAATATATGGCGAGCGGTACAAAACACTAAGCGGACAATCTCAACCGCTTTGACATCGCTACCGCTTACCAGCTTTGATTCCATCCCTCCACTGCGCCTTTCACGCACACCATAGAGCGTGGGGTAAGCACCCATTGCTTTAAACATGCGCCGAGGGTTGATCAGAGCAGGCGTTTGGATTGCGGTTGAGCAACAGGATATCGGTCGCTGTTTCGAAGAGGTGGCGTCTTACGCCTGGCGTAACCCTTGTGGCACAAGAACGTGTCCTTGTTCTCACCGCAGTGGCTTCGCGCTCTCCCTCAATTACATCATTCGTCGACTGAATTTTGCCGTGTTGGAAGCGAGATGACGTCCTCCTCGACGATCCACCCTATTGTCAAAGATCTACTGATGTTGCGATTCGCATTGCAATATTTCGAGTGCACACACGTGTCGCACGTAGTGACGTTTGCACCGCACCAGGACGGCCGTTGTTCAGGCGATGGAACGCTCATTAATCCATGGCATGTTCAGATTGGTCAGTATTTGTCCATTTCTTGGAAACCGGCAAAAAAACGGTAATGCGCGATACAGATGAGACGTGTTTACAACGAAGTCGTCAAATTTTCGTTGAACGAAACACTCATAGTGGCATACATAGTCTACGCCGGCGACAAGTTTGTGAATGCCTCGATCGACGGCTAAAAGGCAAGAAACCCGTTCGTAGGTGAAGGGAACTTGCCTACAAATATCCAGGCCATTGCTGACCCAAAATTATGCTCGTGTAAAATTATGTACGTACAAAGAGGGGTCTTGACAGCTGGTCACCGGTTGTGCCGTCTGGAATTTGGAAAATGGGATTTTGTAGCGAGCGAGGATGGTTTTGCGAGCAGCCAGTTGTTAATGCCAGCGCCTGCCTGCGTTTCGGAGTTTCCCCACTGGCAGTGCGGCAGAGGTATGTGCCCGGTAGCGGATCATGTGCATCGTGGGTTTAGTCACAAATCAAGCAGTAGGACGTGGCTGGTCCTTAGCCGCCCCACAATTTCCCGAAGCAAGTGCGCTACAACCATATTGATCCGTGTCATGTCCGTGTGGTCATGGTTGTTGCGCAACCTTGGATATGAGGTACCAGGTACTAATACATGTTTAATTTAAAGAATGCAGTTTAGGTCTACACTAGACTGCCTAATGGTCTGTCAAACGTCATGTACATTCGTATCTATGCAGACTATGCTGTCATCGTTGGACATGCGTTGCATGCCGGTCGCCCCGGTGGCGCATCAGGTTATGCTTGAGTCTGGTATAGGTCAGTTTCGTGAGTTCGAGCCCCGCCGAGTGCATACTCGTGTAAATTATTGGGACTTTTTCTTGTGCACAAGTTGACTTGCGGAAAGCGCCAGAGCGTGAGTTAGCAACACTCGATGAAAAATCGACTAGCAGTGGGATCGCTGAACCCTATGTTCGAAACCAATTGAAGGCAAGAACCGGGGGAGAGAAGGGACGACACTTGTGACCACGGCTTGTCCAGAAGCTGGAAAGTAAACGTGTGAGAAATAAAACGGAAACAATTGCATAGTTCCTTCTACTAAAACCGTAGAAGCGTGCTACGAAAGCGGTGCACCACTGTTTTTCCGAAGTTTTCTCAATTTGGGAGCTCAAGACCTCTCCCAAAAATTGATTTGGAGAAAAATAAAACTGCTGCCGGATGAAATATCCCATGGCCTAGGTACGCGACGAAAATCACGGAAAAACAAATGGCCTATCTCCGACAATTTTCGTGTTAAGGAACCACGTCATTCAGAAAACATTTCAGACGAACAGTGATACCTCTACCTCTGTGGTAGCACGCGTCTGTACACCGTGGCAATGTGTACGATGTTCGACTCGATTCGGCTGCCCAAGCTACATAATTCGAAGTATAGCACGTACATGTTGAGCTGCAATATCACAGGGCGTTGTGTTGGTTCATCCTGCAGGACGAAAATCGAGAGGGAGCACGATTGATTCAATGTATACAGGACGTGAATCCCGTGAGACCATTCCTGGAAACACCATCAGACGGAAGCGAAAATACTGAAGGGATCTGCGTAGAACAAACGCGAAGCGGTCGCGATGCCTCCCGCCTCTGTTGCCATCATGCCGATGTCATCATGCACTCCATACCGTACAGCTTCGATAAACATGTTTGATAACACAGTACAACTCACGCCGCCTCCGCCTCTTGTACTATTTGTCATTACCTTCAATGGAATTCTTGCTAAACTAGCCAGCCTTGCTTGACCAGCGACAATTCGACTGTGTCGACATGCACCCGGTTAAACAATGTACACGAATATCATGGTATCGAAGGCCTCCCAAACGACAAATCCCACCCGGTCACAGGCCGTGGTCCGTCAGCATGTGGCCTCGAAGTACTATGAAGCCAGGCTGTACACTACAATTACAAGGCTAGTTGCTACATTCACAAACCGTCCGGTGTGGTTTACATTGAATTACAATCATTATTCTGGACTGATGCGACTGGTTACATGCATTCGAGTAACACGAACATACACCCAAAAAGACCGAATCCAAACATGAGCGGACTCGAGAAGCCAACCCAAACTGGCTTCTTCAGCTGGACCTGTGGCTGTCCAGCATGGGCACTCGAGGATCAAAGATGCCTCGTGACCAAATCGTTCAACACCACCATATCATGCTCATTGGGAATGAAACGTGCTACGAACACCGCTTCTACGTACGAGCGATAGTACTCGCTTGACATCGTCTGAATGCATTCACGAGACCATTTGCACCGCATCCGTGCGTTAACAGCAACAAACAAAATGTCTGACACGTCGCCTGTCTGTATGGCTGTTGGGGTGTCGTCTCGCGTTTCCCGTTTAGTTGGGAAATTGACGCGGTGACCGTACGACATGATGATGGTTGTGTACGCCACACCGTGAGCGTCGACGTAGCATGTGCTTTCGGGGGTGTAGTGTTCTGATACAAAGAACGGGGCCTGAGGAGGTGCATCAAAGGTGTCGGGTTGGTCATTGAAGTCTTCAATCGATCTGGTAACTCTTCCCTCATCCGTGTTGTACTTCACCAGGATGTGCACCACTCCCTGCGCATACATTCCAGTTGCAGTAGCACAGCAGGGGGCAGACTGGGCAGTGAATACGGATATGTGTTGAGCCGGAAATCGCTTCTGAATATATATAAGGTATCCTCCAATGGTTCAACGACAAGAGCAACGAGTAGATATTTGTCCGAATGACTTTGCCCGTGTCAAGTCTCGATCTCGCTGAAATATTCACGACAAAGAAAAGTGAAACGTCAGGATTTCGTGACATATCCCGACATTCCCGCCGTAGACTTGTCAGCCTTCCCGCTATCGCCACAACGTTTTTCCAACAGAAGAAGAAAATCAGGTAAATGGCCTGGTCGACATAGAATGACACTTGACCCACTCCAGATGCTTTCGTGCCTTCTACTATAACGGTCCGGGTAGTGCCCTGCATGAGGAATACGCGCCGCGAATAGTAACGTAACATTGATGTGCGCTGCGGTAGGCCTCGACTTTGGCCATTAGAAAATAAAGACATCCCCCCTGTTTGCTGGAGCGTGTCTAGGGCACCAAATAACGTGGGAAATCATTTGTTCATATCCGAGTTTCGCTCAAATGTTATGACTTTATCGTGTAGTATATGTACGGTCGGTATCTCCTCCGTCAACAGTGGCACCAAAGATTGTTTCCTAAGGCGTCGTCAAGCGTTCTCCATCCCAAGAAGGTAAAATAGCAATCAGCTGAAATATAGCGTAAGGTCTTTCGTGTCATTTACCGCCGCAGCCTTAACCACGCTGGCTATATAAACTCCAAGACGCAGTTTTTGCATTGTTTTTCGCCTCCGAGCTTCTCGGGAGGGACATGAGCCAACACGCGGGGCCTACCTTCTACGATTTCCACACCACTGGCGATTCATTCACAAGTGTCGTTTACGACCTCTAAATACTACATGTATATCTCGTCGTAAACGTCTATCGTGACTTTGATTGTACGCAGCACCGGTTGACGGAGCGGGACAGCGACTATCGTGACCCAATTTTTGTTCGTACGCCAGGGAGGCAAACCAACCTCGCGAGTGGGGCTGAATTTTTTCTTGTTACTCACCCGTTTGTTTCCTATGCTAGGATTTTTTTCGCCTGAATTGGACGTTACACGGAGAGTTACAGAAACGCAATCGGCATTATGTTTTCAATTTCAACGCGTACCAGTTGGGCGGAACGTCAAGGAAGCTGCACGAACGCTCCAAAAAAACAACTAAGACCGTCGCGACGACATAGGGGTAAAGGAGAGTGTTTATGGAAATCGGCGATTGTGTATAATTGTACCGTCACAATATCATAAACGGGGGTTGGAAAGCGCTATGCACTTGTCCTCTGGCCTGCGCCACGAAACCGTTTATCTGTAGGTCACAAGTGTTGCCGTTTTCGGTGTGTGCGCGAGGGTAGCGTTTTTCGTTTCTCCGAAACAAGGTCAACTAAAACCATGTGGCTTTGTCCGTATCCGCACACCCAACACGCCGAGCCACGAACGCCCAAAGCATATGCCACAATGCACATTTCCACGCCGCCGCAGAACGCAACTGCCTGTCATACCTACTTGGTAACCAACAACTATCTAATAACGACTTGCTGTAACACAACACAAATGCCTAGGCGTGCGCTGGAAGGACACTACACTACCAACTACACCGATGACACCATGCGCTCGGATATTTGATGTTTGTAAACCTGAGTCGTCCGGGCCGTACCGTATCGTACAGAATGGCCAAGGTTCATTAATCCACAGTCGATGTATCACTACGTGGTTTGGCTTATGACCACAGAGCCTGTAGCTGTTAAGATACACGATCGAGTCAACACGGACACTGGGTATGCTGGACGTTGATCAGTAGAAATAGCGGATGGTATTGAACATCTAGCAGCAATAGCACCCTTCCAAACACGTTTTGCGTACCTCAGCAGTCCCAGAGATGGTGCCAGAGGCGACGATCAATTGATTGCGAGCTTTCGAAGAAGGGTTTGCCAGGTGAATAGATGAATAGAAGCTTTCCGGCACGAGCTTGTCTCTAGGGGCGGCCAGCCAGCCCCTCTCCTTGTCCGAAGTGTTGGAGACAGACGTTTTCGTGTTGGACTGCCGCCCAACGAGTTGAAGGTTGTAGTGTGAGGTAGAGGGGCAATGACGGCGGAAGGCGGGGGGGGCATGACGGGGAGTGGTTTAGAAGTTGACAGGAGGGGGGGTTGCTGAAGTGGAGGAGGAAGAGCACTGTGTCTGAAATCGAGGAAAGAAGCTGACATTCTGGACGGCTAGAAAATTTAATGTGCGCGATTTCGCATCACCCTTGTTCACAAGGGACTACATTTAACCACGCCTCTGGACCCCAACCGAATTTCACATACCACAAGTCCAAACCCAATCGACTCACCAAAGAACACGTGTTAGTGGTCGCGGTTGCAGGGGAGAATGTTGACGTCCAGAGCCACTTCGAGCGAAGCGACATTTCCTCGTCTCGGGTCTCTGGTTGGCATGGCCTCCAGGAAGGCGATGGCTCCGTCGAAGATGGAACAGCCTCCAAAAGCACCGGCTGGCGTAGCGACACAGCTGGTGTTGGGGCGAACTCGAAATCCCCTCCCGGTGGGGATGCGCCCGGGTGACGCGATAGACCCGGCGTCATGTCCGGAGCCGCCAACAAGAGTGGGCCAAGGGTGTAAATAGCTGACCGCTGCTCGGCGATGGGAGGTTTCGCCTGTATCCCTTTCATCGCACGAAGAGGTTGTTCTGTCCACGCCGGGGTTGGTGCTGATGAGGCAAAGAGAGGCACGAGAGCCGAGTATCTAGCCGATGCCACAGTTTCGATTACCTCATTCATGGATACGTCGGCGAATGTGGATGACGCCACGGGGTATTCAATCGACACTAAGCTCGAGACCACCTGGTACTTTGGCCCTGACACGTCGTTTTGGATGGGACACAGCGTGTCGTAAAGCTGCACGAAGGCGTCCCAGATCATCAGCCTCACGTCGTCGGCGAACATTCTAAACCGGCGATGGCGCCTCTGCCTTCTGCGGGTGCGTCGGTTCTTCCTGGCACGTTGGTAGTAGCGCGGACGCCACCTACCGAACACAAAACCAGCAACAACGTCCGCGGTTATGACCTCCGCGAGGTACATGAGGGCGTGGGGGAAACGAGCCATGAACTGGTCTGGCAGAAGAAGGGGCTCATGCCAAAATCGCCCCCATCTGGATTCCTTGCTCTTGTCTTCGTGGTCTCTTCCGCCAACGTTGTCCTGGTATGTGGCGGTGATTGACATGTGAGCCGCAGCTATGTCACCGGTGGTGGAGCTGGTGGTGCCGGTTGATGTTGCAGTGCCCCTGTTCGTGCTGCTCACCCTCTTTCCAGCAGGGGTGGTGGTGGTCCTGAGTACGTCTGTGTTCCTTGTGAGCTTGCTAAATACACCAGTCGGAAATTCTAGCAGTGGCGTAAAACCACCAAACGAGCCCATGGCGCGATCCCGAAGATCGTCTGTCAAAACCCCGTTGAAGGAAGCCTTGACCATGAGGACAGGCGTCACGGTCGTCGCCATCCACACGGCGTTGGCCCAGGTCATGGTCGCGTTACGGTTCCCAGTACCGCGGGTCTCCTTCAAGAAATCGCAACTGTAACCGATCGGTTCGAAACCGAGCGGAGTACGCAGCAAGCATGAAAAGGAACAGCGCACCTCACGTGATGAGATATGACGCGACTCTGTGAACCGAAGGGCAAGCACCAACTCATTTGTATTCTGTCGAATCGCCCTTCGAATGCATAAACAGTAGGTACAGTGACGGCCAGAGCGATACCAACAACGGTGGAGGTGAGCCATGGCGACTGGACGAACACATTACGCGGGTAATGTCCAAGACGACAATAGGCATCGTGCAACTTCGTAGTGGGCAATCAATATCTTCATTGGTAATGGATGCCTTGTATGGCGTCAGACTAGTTTGAAGTTTTCAATGGCGCATCTTAATGGGGCGAAATGGAGTACAAATTGAGAGAGCATGAGACTAATAACGTGCAGAACTTCAAATCCCCTAAGGAGAGGAGAAGACGCAGATATCCTGTTTCATGGTTTCCAGATGGAAAAGCCTGAGGTGCAGTTTACAGAGCGGGTATGCGACTTCAAGCAGGCGAGTACTAGTATATATTCACGACACGCAGGCATGGAGCCTGTCTCTTCGCTAATCGAAAGAAAGGTTCTACAATAAATAGCCGGAATACATCTAACATGAATCAATCTACAGATAAGTACATGTTTGAATCGGTGCCAGACAAACTACCGTTGCCTGGTTTGCTGCGGTTTCGGGCCGTGATCACGTTTATATTGTCCAAGACTGCAGTACACGCGCTCGGAACAAACGCATATTGACCAGACAATAAACAAAAGTACAGGAGGACGGCTGCCCTGCTATCGCGATAAACTGTACGGCATACAATACTGTATCGTAGTTGGTGAAGCAAGTTGAAGGAAGGCGGGAGAGGGTTATTACTATCTAGGACCCGTTTGTGATCTGCAAACCTCATCTGACACCGACGACCACTTCGTTCCCCCAAACCCGGTTGTGCCTTTCTGCTACGCTGTGTCTGTGTTAATGTTTCACTTTAGTAAATGAGATAAATGTGGAGAAATGATTCGGCAATGATGCAACGGGTAACACAGCCTCGATACAAGGGGATACCACAGTGGCAGCCTTAACGCCACGTATATCAAGACCTGGAGTTCGTGCACATGAATTTCCGATGCCAACCGACGAGCAGTGAGAAACGCAGTTCATATACGCCAAAGCGGCACGTGTCGGGGTGGAAAATCATGCCAAATTTACCACGTATTTTCTAGGAAACGTAAACTAAATGCGCTTAGAATGCAAGCAAACGTTCCAATGAGCGTATCGTGAGCAGCGTGGAGAACGCTTATGCGGTGAGGATCTTGTTATGACGATCCCGCCATAGTTGTTGGCGGGCGCGGTGGAAGAATGCTTGCATATGATGATCCGTTCAAGTGCAGCATTAGCTATCAAACCCGAGCGAAGCATGCTGCGACGTACATCAAGCTAGAGGCAGCGAGGACCGCAAGAGGCATGGACGTTATTGAAAGCGGACCCACCGAGGTGTAGCGTTTGGGCTATAGCAACAAAAGGAAGATTAAATCATTTCGAAGAGAAGCGCGTGGGGTGGAAGGCGGGCGGAAGCGTGCACAAGTTATAATAGCATAGCGAGGCGTTTTTCTGTGTGTGTTTTGTTTAGGGTGCGGTTCAGTTGGATGCAGGCTTACCGCAAGGTACCGCACCGTATGACGGCCTCCTGAGCACACCGCAACGCACCGTTTAATCGCCAAGAAATCGAAACCCGCACCCGCCCCGAATCGTGAAAATAGAACTGAACCCACACCACGCCGCACCATATGACAATGCAAGCGACCCTCAGCGCGCAGCGCAACGGCGCCAAGAATGAACGATTCCCAAAACGCTAAATTACTCCCAACCGCACAATGGTATTAGTACATGTTTAACACGCAACCGCGCCCCAGGGCGATACCCTACTGTCGAAAGCGTTCAGCCGTATGTTGAGAGGTTACAGCGAACGCACGTACGGTTACATGAGATAGTGCCATATGATTTTGTTGGTGCATGTAGATTAGCGAAGTAAAGCTCTGGTATCGTGGACGTAAACCGATGGGCAGTCAAGACGAAGAACCTTACGTGCGACGCGAATAGCTGACGATATATTCGACGCCGAAGAAGCAAAACATCGCTCTCAATTTTACGACAGTCCAGCATAGTCTGCGGCACAAGTTTCTACAGATAGATGAGCAACTACTTCGATGCGGCAATCATTTTTCCCACGTGTGATCGAGAAGAAACTGCTTCAAACTCGCCTCACTTCTGTACCGCTGTACACTTTGCCGTGAAAGGGCTTGCATGGAGATTCTGTTTTTTCAAGGATGCAGTGCCAAAAGTGATACCTCGAAAAATCAACTTTCCCACGACGAGCTACGGGTACGGTCGTACGCTTTCGCAGCTTCTTTTCCGTTACTTTTCAACAGTGCGGGGTTACCTGCTGCGCGCACTTGCTATCGGCGGTGCTATCGACGTGTAATGCTTCCGGTGTTTTGTCACATGAATGCCTGTTACTAGTTATATGGCGCACATATCACTATATATCTAATTATACCCAACCTGTACTCAAGTTTGGCCCGTATTGATATCAATGAAGTATAGCCGTCTTCCTGGATAACCCTGTTTTACTTCAACCCACGACTTTTGTTGTTTCCCCCATCTTCTTCAGACGTTGTGAATGGCGAGGTCAATACCGTGGGACAAAAACAATATACCGGCCCCTGGCTTACCTTACGTGAACATCGTTGGAAGCCGTCAAACTTGGCGTAGGTTCAATAACGCATAAGTGCAGCACCAGCAGTGCAGCAGCCGCTGCCACCCTGGCAAATACGCGTGGTGGTGATGTCTTCATAGTTTCGCGGTTTTTTTCCTTTCTGAAAACGCTACCGAACACGCACAGAGGAAACACGTAAAGCGCACGAAGCATATGTTTTAGAAGTATACGAAGTATATATTAGTCTATATGTACGGTGGTAGATTGGTGAAACATAAGCTGGCCGGCACGTTGGCATAACGTACGGTCACGCTGCACACGATAAAGTTACACAGCATGTTTTATTTTGCGTGCGATAACACACGATCTCGGACGGGTGTCTGTTGACAACGCGGGGCGTGTGTAAGTCCACCGACACCTCTACGAAAATACTCCGACGAAAGATTGGTGACTCTCTTTCTCGTTCTCATTATCCGTGCGACCGTCAGGCATTGGTGCGGAAATCGACATTAGTTTGCATCACAGGGTGGCTGTGTTCTACCTTGTGCGTGCTGCACCTAGCGGGGGGGGCGTTCAAGAACAAAATCCGGGTTGAAGTGTTTTTTTCGGATCCCAGAAGGCGTGTACGAGTAGACGAGTTCGGAAAAATATTACTGCGTTGTTTTTCGCCGGTGTAAACCTGTTGACCGAACGCCGGAATATACCGGAAAGCTGACAGAACCGGATAGATTATCCGCAGGCCTTTGAAAATACTAACACCATTGCCGGTCCTAGACTGTAGGCGTTTCACGTAAAAAATTTGTCACCATGCGATGTTGAACTTTTTTCGGAAATTGGTTAAAACGAGGAGCGCGGAGCGTGCAGTGCTGGGCCATTTTTCTTGGTTTTCCAAGGTAACAAGGCCTCTTTACTTAGGATCGCATACGAGGGTACGGTGCCTCGAATTACATTCTCTGTGTGTATGTGTATGTGTACGTGTATGTGTAAGTCGATATTTGTTTCGGTCACCTTTGCCCGCCGCACTCAACGTACACGGCACCAAGGCCAGTCCCGACGGGTCCTGTGCACGCACAAATGACAGCTAAATCTTCTTGAGCTGGTTTCGCAGTAATTCTTTGAGAGTTCGTCGAGGCAGGTGCGGCAAAGTATGTTTTTACCGGCACCCAACCTGGGCTCCTATGCATGTTTTTCAAGTTTTTCACAACGTCGTAATACAACGGCATTTTTTTCATATTCGAAAATTCAATTTTACCGAGCGAGCCTGACATGTCTGCCTGTCTGCCCACATTGCCATTTGGACTCGTATCCCTGAGACATGCTGCAAAAATGTATGGTCACGGATGGGGGGACCGAGAAGCTCCGTTGTAGACACCACGATTGTGCCTAGAGTACGTATCTCTGATGTTGGATTTCTTTTGACTATCGGAGATAGATAGATAGATGCAGATTGTTCGCCTTCAAGAATTAAACCGCAAAACAAACAAACCACTGTTGTACGTAGCTTTTTTCAGGGGGGTGATCGAAGAGACCCACGCACCGCAACGCTGACCCGGCCCCGGTCCCGTGTGCCCTGCTGCTGCTGTTGCTACCGCGTCTACTGCTTCTGATTCCGCTGCTACTGCTGCTACGAGTATCACAGCAGCAGCACTACGACGACAGAGTATTTTGTTCTGTCTGAACACAGAAGGTAAGCATCCAACAGCGTTCGTAGATGTTCGTTCGTGTTGGGTTTTGTTTAGTTCACATCTAGGTATGTTGCTGTTATTTTGCAGTTGTTGTTCAACTTGCTGCTCTGCCTCATGAGTGTTTTTTCTGTAGTCACCCAGCATCGCAGGATGGACTAGTGCAGGTATTGTGGCCGCGCGCCTCATTATATACCAATTGCTGGTAACCGGCTAAAAACACCCGGTTTTTGGCTGGGCTTAGGTTTTGCGAAGAACACCACGTTATCCCTTTCTTTGTTTTTGTCGTCCTCCCCTAAAGTGATGCCTGTCTCTGGTTGTGCCGAAGATAGCTAGCCGAAACGTGACGCAAAACAGGACAAAGGGCGTAGCAGGTACGTATTCCTCGTACCGAAGCGTGTTGGTTGGATGCTGATCGAGAAGCAACGAGTGAGCCCCAACGAGCCCGAACCTCACGAGCGCCTACGAGCGTTACGTGAAGCCTAAGCTACCTGCTGTCTGTACGATGCGACAAGTTTATGAGGTCAGTACCATCAGGAGTGCGTAGTACACGAACTAAATGCACGACGAAAAAAACACAACCACACGCATACATCACACCCAAACCAAGTCAAACACAAACCGAACGAAAAAAGGGTTGCCTCTGCCAGAAAAACATCTTTCTGCGCCGTGGCCGGTGTCGAGTGAGCACAGCATCGAACCGTTCGCTCGCCGTGTATACTGTGGTACGCTGTACAGTCTCACCATCTGAGCAAGTACTACTGGATCTAGCAGCGCAGTGGCTCGCGAGCCAGAGCGTAGGCGACATGCGCGAGTTTGCAAGCCTTTTGATCGCTACTAAGCTACCAGGTACCGCAATATTGCACCGACACAACACCGGGTAGATACAAGATCAAAGTCGCAGCAGCATGCAGAAAGGCGTCCACTATTGTCATAACCTCAACGAAAATCTTTTCTGTCGACGGCGTGAGTGGGGCAGCCAGAAGCCAGGGGTAGCTACACCTGCATTCATCTAGACGGCCACCATCAGATGGCGACCACCCCTGACTGATTCACATTCCAAGGACGTGGTAGTACTTGAACTCTCGGGATATCACACCAAAGCCACAGGTGTTTCATCCATGTTATGAGCAAGGACTCGATTGCGAGCAAAACGTTATCGTGTGAGAGCGAAATGCTCTGGCAACGTGAACGGTGCGAACAGGCACCTACAGCAGCAGTGTAGACTCCTGCTATTGTGGCTTACCACCCATTCGACCCTATGGCTGAGAAGGACTGCTGTATGTTATATGAATGTATCTGGGCTACACTTTGCCTAGAAGTCGTACGCCAATGAAATCAACAAGTGTTTAGATACATCATTCCTGGCACATTTCTGCTGTCCGAGCCGCCTCGTACGACGGTGCGCGTTAATACATAGTGCGTGTACAACAGAGTGAGGTCGACAATGCTTCTTGACGAATCTACTCCATTCGTGGTACAGCAGTTGTGATGCCTTCACGGCGGTGGTATGCGCCAGCCGGTGATACAAGCACGACATGCGACGACCGCCGCTAATCCGCACACTGCCTCTGCAACTGCCTCGTATCTGCGGCCATCGACTTCATAGCCACCATGTTTGTTGGGGACCGAGACATACTCATTCAACTGACGCGATAGAGAGAGAACACTCCCAGCTAACCACACACACTTTCTAACCGACGGCACGTGTCTATCGCCTCACCGTAGTATAGAGCGCAGAGTCTTGTTGTGGTCGCTCGAGGCAGAGAAGGGCTCTAGCTAGTAGCTGTAAGCTGAACAGGGTGGGTAGAAATCGTTGTGTGATGGATAGGCACAGTCGCGAGGTTTTCCGGGCATAGGGCTGATGATTCTGGTTGGCTGGTGCACCGTAATGCGGCGTAACTCGGCTGGACTCACCATGTTATTATCCCTTGACTCTTCCAACCATTCTTCTTGGTGAGTTGCGTCTCGCACGGATTGGATATAGTCTAATCGTTTCACAATGTATCCGCCAGTTTTTCCGGGCATGGACCTGATTGTTCTGGTGGGCTGTTGCACCGCAACGCGGCGTAACTCGGCTGGAGGCATCATGTTATTATGCCTTGACTCTTCCAATTATTCTTGGCGAGTTGCGTCTCGCGCGGATTGGATAGCATCGTTTCACAATGCGTCCACCGGTTTGCGAACGGACCAATCATGGAGTGCAAGAGGGTCTCGATCACCCGAGGTGTTGAATAACCGGCCAACTTCCCTGTTCTACCTCGAACTATCTTCTCTAGTTGGTACGTTGTTGGGATTCGTTGGCGGCATGCGGTGTAGTCGGCTTCAGTTGTCAGTCTTTAAACGCCAGTATGGGTTTGATGCGCACGAGGTGTTGATTTCTATTTCCCTTATTAGTTGATATTCTCGGCAGATTCACCGCTCGCTGCACCTGTAATATGATCGTGTACAGGCTGGTTCATGCAAAACAAGACAAATTTCCCCCCACACGAATGCCGCTTGCAATGTCTAGTCAAAAAGCGAGTATTTGGTATAGTCTAATGCTGGCCCCCATGACCACAGGTGAATGGTGACATGGCCAGGTTTTTGTTTTACGGCCACGGGCTGTCTCGAAACTTGTATCGACCAATGGCAGGCTTTCAGTTTGTGCAATAACATTTAGGATTCCTCCAAAACAAAGCCGAGGCGAGAAAAAAAAATGCACCGCATTTGCACGGTTCGGTTGGGCGTACTCCAAGGCATGTCAGAAGACATTTTCGCGCAAACACTCGAAAATCTGACCTGTCTGTGTAGACTAAATAATTAATCATAATCTGGCGAAAAAACTGGATCCTGCCCGAAAGCCAAGCTATTTGAAGGAAATAACGTATCTTACTCATTTTTAAGGCGTTAAAGTCCAAATGTCCAAGCCGTTTTTGAGACATGGACCTTTCAATTTTGCTCACGTGTTCTCATGCCTATCCCGACGTCTGGCTATAAAGGGTTTTTCTTTTAAGCTTTTTTCTGTCGCCGAAAATATTTCAGCTATGGTGGTCCACGTTTTCCGAAACATCTTACCAGACGAACAATCAGAAAAAAAGGAAAAAATAAACATCGGATGAGGTCTTCGCAAGGGCACTTAAACGACGTGTGCAAACATTCACGATTTGAATCACTAAAAAGGCGTGAATATTCGCTGGGGAATATATCATATTTGGGTTTGTTTAACGTGAACCAACCTGTACCACTCTTCAGTTGTTTATGTATATGTTCCCTGAGGGTCCTTCCACTCCAGAGTGACCGGGGCCTGTTTCGAGATCAGGCATTTGATGCTGCGAAAATGTGTGAGGAAAACAACGGCGATCACAGCAACCCCAACAACGGCAACATCCACAACAACGGCAACCTCGAATGAGCTCCGACGATGTGTGTTAGACCGTTTCGTTGGACGTGAAAGTCTTTTCGTGGTTCATTTTCCGCTGTGGACCAACCATACAGACGTTCAACCTCACCACTGGCACAAATAGCAAGAGCTCAAAGCACGGCCGCCGTGGTACCGCTCTCTGCTGTGCTGCTGCGTACGGTCCTGAATGTTTTGCGGCGGGGGTACGCGGCTCCTTTTTTCATCGTTTTTGGTTTTTCTGTTTGCCCATCAAAGGACAGTACCCGCGCCCCAACCAAGACGGATGCGCACAAGAGGTCACACACTCACAGAAGCACCGTCCGTGGCCATCACAATGGAGATGGATGCCAGCGCCGCAGCTGCTGTACTTAGAGCCTGAGAGAGCCATGGGTGCGCGTCAAGCAGCTCGACAAACCTAAACCATAAAGGCCTTCCACTGTAAAAAGAACAGAACGAGATTGTAGACCAGATGCCACATGCAGCTGTTTTTTAAGTGTTTCGACACCTGTGAGTCGTTTTGTTTTGTGGCTTTCCATTTAAAGAGGGAAAAACCAATATCTCGATGCGCGTGCTCAAAATAATTTCGACCGCACCCGAATAGACCGCTGTTACTTTCTGTTTGCTGCAGAAGAAAACCTGCACGAAACGGATATAATATAACAGCACAGCCCTCAGCCGACACGGGAGCAACCGCAGCAGCTTGAGCAGGCTTTGCGGAGCACAACTTACCACGTCGAGCCACAAGACCGGAGCAGAACCTTATCACGGCAGCCTTAGGAACACGTGGAGAAGCCCGGTCCTCAACGGTACCTCGTCCTTGGTTTGGTTACTACACCTTAGCTCTTGGCTGCATGCCGTGTGGTGTTTCTACTCTCGGGTGTTGTACGCGGGGGTAGAGGGGTGGTGCTGCTGCAATAGCACCTGATCTGCAAGCGCCATAGCGTCGGCAATCGGGAGGGGCGACCCCTATACCCAAGTTTGTTTACGCTCTCGTCGCGCGACAGAACGCCTCCCAGCAGAGAATAGTGTGAGGATTCCGAAACGCCAAAGAAGACCGGACCGGGTGGTGGGTAGATCAACGTAGTAGGCAAAGTTCCTTGACGAATCAAGACTTCGCCCCATAGCCTCGACGGTAATGTTCTGTCCAGCGAGCAAGCCCCTCTTTTGCCGACCTGCGTTTCGGAGCCGGGCCTTTCTGGGACGGTGGCGGAGGAGGGGGAGTAGGGGGGGAATGGTGATGGCGCGTAAGACTAGATTGCTGGTACTGGTGCTGCCGCGGATGGGGCACTGTGTGCGTTTAATAGCGCGAAATAACAGGGTTGTCACTGGCGCAAGTGACCCAGAGCCCCATGTAAAACATATCCCCAACGTGAGCACCGTATCGTAGCCTTGGTCCCTCTTTGCCTTCGACGCCGGTCAATACTTGTCGATGAAACGTCGGATTGCACCCTTTCCGGGTGCGCTTCTGAAACACCCGGGCTTGCACTCGGATCAGAGAATTTCGCGATAAATCATGCCTCTTGATGCCGGAATCGTGGCAGGCTTACCCATAAAACGGGCAGGGCGGAGGTGATGCGGCCACAAACCAACCGGAAAACGCAGCATTAAGCGATGTCGTCGGAGGTTCATTCAGTCATCAACTCTTGTCGTCAAGAGACAAATTGAGGGCGCAAAGCTGCACGAACACCACTGAAGACGCCGCCAAACCGGGGGCATTCCTCGACAAGTTTCTCCCAACTATAAAGCCGACATACTACTACAGCTCCTTGCTGCCATCAAACACCGCAGTTGCTGCATCACACATTAAGCGTGATTAATGATAGTACTGGAGGGTTTGTTTGGATGGAGACATTCTCGACGTTGTCGAAAGGGAAGACCTGGCCTATTGGAACACGGACGCTGCAGTCCACTAGTATCTATTTGGACCATGGTCACAACCCTGGGTACGCTAAGTACCTTATTCAACAAGCAAAGGAGCACAACATGCGGGAAAGTCCCACCTCGGTCACTCCTCACGTTTCCTTCTCTCCTTACATTTCCTCACGCTTCCATTTCTCCTTCCCCCTCGCTCTGGTTTGTACTTCTTTGATTTCCATCCTTTTTTTCCACATAAGCGCCACTTTCCAAGCTACCTTCTCACTTTTTCGTCACCCCCATCACACGTCGGGGCTACCTTTGCAGCTCATTTCACCGAGTCAGGGCCTCGATAAACATCATTGTAAAAGGGTACGAGCTCCGCCATTTTACTTACTGGCACCACGCAACGGCGTCCCGCTGAGTTCATCAATCGTTTCCGAGAAGGTCGACAAATAACCTGCATTTCTTCAAGCGCCATAGCGTTCCGACGTTTCTCCAAGAATCAATATCAGCCTCGACACAGGGGCATCACACCTACGAGAACACCAAGTACATCCGTCCGTATTGTTAGAGAAAGGGGACTGTTTTCAGGCGTTACGCAAAAACGAGGTAGGAAGGCGTCTGGTGCTTTCACGCGTCGTGCAGCAGGTATGGAGTCCGAGTTCTCGCTAGCATACGCGCGAAGTCGTTGTTAAAACCTCTTCTTCAACTACACCAAGTAGGGCGAAGTACGTACAAGAACTTATCCTCGTCAAATTGTCATGAAAGGGCGACAGCACCAACACCTGCAACGTGCGGCAAGGTCGTCGGCAACTCGGCTACCCAGCCAGACGACGAGGGCGTTACCTCTAGCCCAGATGGTGTATTTAGCATTATCCAACATCTTCGTTGACAGCTAGAAGTACGTGTCAGACTCGAAGATTCTCTAGCATCTACTTTCACGCTAGAAGTACGTATTAGACTCGGAAAAACACCATATTGCATCTTGACTTTAATTTAAAATGAAAATCAAAATACGCTCCAGCTGTGAGATCGAATATTTTGTCGAAACTCATATTTGCAAGCTGTGTGTGATACTCCGATCGCGCGTATTACGGGTTGTGTGTCCTCATTAAGGATATAGTTCGGCGACTCCCCTTGCAACTACAGTGTAGCAATCAGGGTCAACAGGGTGATGTTAGTCAGTCTGTGCGCGGGAAACTATAAAACCCGTTTCTGAGGGGACAAAATCTGACAGCTGTAAAAGGAAATGCATCAGTTTATTATCAAGTGAATCCTGTAAGTCGAATAACCGGTGGGGGAGTGCGGAGTTTTTATGGACCTGGGGGCCTGATTTTGATTAAAAAGGGGGGGGGGGGCGGGTGGGGTAGCTCAATTTGTGCGTAGAAACTATAAATCCTTCAACTTATGTCACGTTTCCACACGTCGAAGTACGTTCAACTGCTATTACCCAACTGCGCGTGCAGCAACGTCTAGGCTGCTGTCAAGCTACCTCGCAAGGAGCAATGTAAGCGGCCATCATCACGGAGGGATTATTCGAAGTGCAATCATGCGTGATGGGCCTCTGCTCACAGCAGAAAGGCGTCCCAGCGTGTGTACATCAGTTGTGATCCGCTGCTGCGCACAGTTCGGCACGCACAGAACAGACCAACTCGACCAAAGCACGTTGACGGTTTGGGGGGGACGGAACAGGGCAATGGCCTTCACACTTGTCGAGGCCTACTGCATGGCCAATTCGACATCATATGCAGTGCTCGAGCCAGGGCCACCATCGACAGAACGTCACCAACCTTTACTCATCGTACTACTACTAGTACATCCTCATCACGACGACAGGGCATCGGCGTCATTGCACGCCATCAAACTACACTCATCGTACTACTACTAGTACATCCTCATCACGACGATAGGGCATCGGCGTCATTGCACGCCATCAAACCACAACAGCTAGGGTAACAATATCAGATTCATCGGCTACCAGGTGTCATTAGCGATTACTCGTAAGACAGCAGTACCTGCCACAACAGGAGCAACGCCATGTACAACAGAGGCTACCACTCCAACGGCGACAGCAGCAACATCTCCACCGTCAACAAGACGGGGCTTGCCTCTAGGAGGCGTCCTAAGCCTTGAGTTGGAACATATCTCACCGAGCTTCCACAGCAAAATTACTCGCGCAAAAATCTCCTCATCCTCTTGATGGCGACGGACAACACCACCGACTACCATCTCACACAAATTCCAGCTCCAACATCACTATCGCCAT
This sequence comes from Undaria pinnatifida, assembly GCA_012845835.1. Classification (NCBI taxonomy): domain Eukaryota; class Phaeophyceae; order Laminariales; family Alariaceae; genus Undaria; species Undaria pinnatifida. Next base: position 5,530,663 of record JABAKD010000008.1, read on the forward strand.
AGGCTCCAACATGCAGATGACCGAGGGAATCTCCAGCAGAATCGACATGAGCTGAATCGTTCGTTAGGTGCAATCCAATGCCTATAACCGGCGTTTTCGACCCTACCGAAAGCGCTTTGAATACTTCTCAAGCGAGAGAGATACTATTTGGTTTGTAGCATTAACATTTGGGTGCTAGTGACGCTTTAAGAGCACGGCATGTGTTACAGCTGCTGGAACCCAGGATCCCAACACAATACCGGCAACCACATCGCCAGCTTCTGAGGCTGCACTCAACCAACAAAACCAGGCGCGACGGTCACGAGAGGGCGGTCGATCATCGCCATCATCACCGCCATCACCATCATCACAAAAACGCTTTCGCTCACACCATCTACAGCAGAAACGTCGCCGTCTATGAGAGGTCTTCATCAAGACTTCAAACCGCTACGAAGAGCACGAAGATTTTTTTCAGCACCAGCAGCCGCGATAACATCAACAGCAACACGAACACGAACTTAGCCTTTGCCTTTGTTTAGTTTGTTTTTGTGTTGGGGAAGCGTTTGTTGTTTTCTCGTAGAGCCTTCTTGTTTGATGATCCACAGTACGCAGCGAGTTTCAATTTCGTACGTGTACTACTTGTACTGCTCCGGTACTGCCGTACGATACGTAGCGAGTTTCAATTTCGTACGAGTACTACTTGCACTGCTCTGGTACTGCCGTACGATACGTATTATCGTTACGGTGCTACACTTGCGGTGGCAAGTTTTGTTAGCTTTGTTTTTTGGCTTTGCAGTCTCATCCCGTAGCTGAACACGAAGAACGCATCATGCATGCGGAAGTAAACCATCGTGTTTGCGTGCTGGACTCGACTTGTCCAAGTTTGGAGTTGTTTCTTTATCTATCTCCTAAGTAGCTTTCGTTTCCAGAGCATTAACAGCAATTTTTCAGCTAGAGGACACCGATGAGTTTAACGACTGTTCGCTACAATAAGCACGTACTAACGTAGTGCAACTTCGTTTCGGTTGAACGGTAGTCCACGATAGCATCAGTAGCAGCTCTGTTGTACTGGCGCACGTACAAGTATCATTCCTTAGTATTACAAGCACATCACGCTCACGGACTGGAGGTGGCAAATGCACAGTGCTGTATAGCGCTGGATACACGTATTAATCCACGGTTTTGACTCTCTTCGATTTACTATTGACCCTAAGATTTAATTGAGGGACCGTAGTGACCGTACAGCTCACGTATTCTGACGGTTTCTCTTTCTAGGGCGTACCTCGCTGATCAACAAAGTAGCATCACGAGCAGAGCTTTCGGGACGAAAATATAGACGTACATTACCGTACGATCTACATTGGTAGAGTTTCTTCCGAGTACGTACGTACATACATACAACACGGAATAGTACGAATGTTCGCTGCATGTACTGGACCAGCGTTCATAGTTTACATGCATTCTTATCAATTTTACGCAGTTCTAGGTATACATTCAGGGGGCGTGTTGAACACCCAGCGGGCTGGTTTGCGCTTCTTGCCTAGAGGATTTCTCGCTTGTAAGTACACCACCCGTAAAGTTTTGGAACATAATTTGATCCATTTTTCAGATGACAACATAACAGAACTGCATATTGCGTTGTTCTGTACGTATTTTGATTTTCTGAGTGACATGGTTACATACATAATGCGGCTGCTGTTTATACGCAGAGGTCTGAACATGACGTACACTTTGTGTCAATTTCGTTTGAGTATCAAGTTCTTCTACAGTAACTACTGACTTCTCGTCAAAGGGGGCGTTTTGAAACATGGACGTCGAAGTCCATTTGTATATATTTGAATCGTAGTCACTACACGGAGTGCACAAAGTGTCTGAATCTAGATGCAGAGAAATACAATATATATGCGGGTAATATCGGCTTGTTACTTCCCGCCGGTTTATTGTATACTGAAGTTGTACGTAACTTCTCATCGTAAGTATCGGGGAACGTCGTAGGCTATCTTGCAAGGAACTTAACTATAAGACGGTCGGTCGGTCGGTCGGTCGGTACGGACCACAACTCGTAGAGTACATCTGTCCATAGCATGGGCACTGTGCCGCACAGTTCAGGTCCTGGTGAGCTCAACGTCGGTCACTCCATACGTGACCTTCTCTCCTTACACCGCTATATGTTTCCATTCCTCCTTTCTCCTCCTTCCAGTTTCTACTCCCATGGTTTTCATCATTTGGCCGGACAGGCGCCCTTCTGCACACCATCTTCTCTTTGTCTTCTCCATCACAAGTGGTACTTCGGTGCCACCTCTGTACCTCCTACCACCGAGTCAGAGCGTCGATACACATCATTAGTAAATGGCACGTCTAGTCCGCGACATTCAAGAAAACGAGGTTTGCGTGAAGGAGGATACAGCGTACAATGTTGACGTTGTGGCCCACAATCATGCATGAAGCACACAGTTGCACAGGATATTCTTTGGAATTTGAGTAACTTCATTTTCTTTGTTTTTTTGTGCGTATCGGTTCAAGGTTACAAGGGTATTTTTATGTATACTATACTGGATAGTGCTTGCTGTTTGTCGAACTGCTGGTGCTGCCGCTGCTGCTGTCGTTGAAATTACGCGCACGTCAAGAGTGGTGCGGCGGCTGCTGCTGGTACGAACGAGTGTTGAAATTAGGTAACGGCACCTTCATCACTCAGATCCAAAATCCCAGCGTGCTCTTCGTTTTTCTCTTTTTCTTTTACGAATAAGTCCACTCCCCCCCCCCAATTGTTTTTGAACTAATCTGATGGCAGGCGTTCGAAGACTGGCATGCCCACGATCTCCCCTGTCTTGCCTTTACCTATTTTCCAGTTATATTTTTTGCTGGGTGTGTGTCGATACAACTGAAGCAGATCTCGGATGCGTGTCTACCTATCTATGACTGCAAACAACACCCTAGACTGTTTCTTTTGTTTACCTGGATTTCTGCGTGCCGCAGCACAAAACGTGGAGTTATCATAGATATATATATATATTACTATACTTTTGTACATCCAGTACAGTTCCGCCATTTGAGCGACCTGAAACGGAATCGTGAAGATACATTCGATCCAGGGCAATCTCAGAAGGCATTCAACGACCCATACATGCTACGGAATATACTATCGCTTGTCGTTTACCGTTGTACTGCCACTGTGCTGCTGCTTGCTGTTGTTGATTATATTCGTACGAGCCGTACGAGCTGCTCTCTTTGTGTATACATTTACTGTGATGCTGCTGGCGCCGCCGTCACCATACGACAAGCAGCGTATAACTGATAGTGCTGAGCTGCTGTGTGAAGAGCTACGAAATCTGGGAATGTGTGTTTCTTGATGTTGGGCGTTTTTTCTCTGCACTCAACCATGCTTAATTTTATCATCCCGGGGCAGTGCGTAATGTCGCATTTACGGCCTCTATTTGTATATAATATCCTCGACCGTTATGGCATGCTCGGAGCCGCAGGCGACAAAATCTCGCACGTATACAATGTTGTTGTTCTCACAATAACTCGCATAATCAAGTCCGTGGTCACAGGACAGGCTCCAGTCACTCTGGAGTGGAGGAATACCGCAGGGAAAACACGCACAAACCAACCAAAAGTGGTACACGGATATATTATAGCTGACGCAATCCATGCCTCCGCCAGACAAATATAGCAAAGTGAGTTCAGGAGTCAGCCTACGACGTGCCAGGTCCATGCTGGTCCATACGTCTCACTTCTCGCGTCTGAAAACCGACTACACCACATGCCACCCAGGAAAAACTACCACATATAAACTACACGTAGTATCTATCACTACGCATACGGGCGACAGACTCAAGTCAATTGGGAAAACAAGGAGAAGAAAAGAAAGCAAAGAAACAAAAAGAAAAGACAAGAAGAGGAAGCAAAGAATGGGAAGGAATCAACACCATATATATATGATACTAGCAGACGCTAGGAACTGACTAAAAACGGCATTGGGCGTATAGAGGGTATCAAGTATCAAGTACATCAATGGCCCGGGGGGGGAAACGCATTAAGGCGAAGAAATCCTTGTGGCCTTACGCTAGTTTCGTAAGGTCATCGAAAGGCCCACAAACGTCAAGACGGTGATGGCCAGACCCACACTTCATTTAGTACCTCGAACAGGACGCCCCCCCTTCCCCCCCTTCCCCCCCCCTTCCCCCCTCCTCCCCCTCTCTGTCCTTCCGCCTTCTCACCACTCCTCCCCCCCCCCCCCCCCCCCCCCCCCCTCCCCCTCGCCCCCCTCCCCCCGGCCGCGTAGAGATACCAACAGTGGACAGCGCTGCCGCGGCCTTGGCGTGCCGCTCTGCAGCTCTTCAGCTCTCCGCGTCATGCAATTACAGCATGAATGACTCTGCTGCCTTTTCAACCCGTCTAAACCATCTGCCGGCCGTTTGTGCAGCCTTTCGCCACCCTTCGAACTTAACTCCAAAACCGACATGTCCTCCTTCAGGAGAACCATCCAGTCTTTCTATCCCCCCCCTGAGTAGCCCTTACCCCCAACAAGCTCCCCAAACATCACCCTCTGTGGCAGACGCTCCTCCCCTATACGTGCCACGAGTCCCGCACACGACATCCTCCGTTTGCGCACTGCCGCCTCTATGCTCTCTCGGAAGCTGTCTTGGCAAGCGCGTCGGCGTACGAGAGAGTGTGGTCGTCGCGCTTCCGTTTCCGCCATCCGAGGCATGGGAGGAGCATGGAGTGGTGAACCTGTTGTAGCCCGTCATAGTCAAGTTGTTCGGGCTCCACGTCATGCAACCATATATTAGTGTCTCGATCACCTCGGCTTTCAGAAACCGCACCTTTAACCGTAAGTGCATACCCGGGCGATCATAAATTTCCTTCTTTTACCGCTGGAACCACGTCCAGGCCCTCCGAAGACGCCGCGTTATCTCGATGCTGAGTTCTCTGTCTGCGCTGATAACCTCGCCCAAATACACGGACTCAATTGTTTGTTTGTATGCCTGATCGACTGCGTTGATGGTGAACGACACCTTCCCCCTACTTTTAGTCTGCAGGCACATTATCTCCGTTTTGGTCTTGGAGACCGTAGGCCTGAACGCCGAGCCTGCAGACACGGTCACCGTCATCATCCTCTCCAGTCCTTTTGATAGCCGCAATACGACGCCTGTATCGTCAACGTACAGCATACCCCACAACCTCTCTGCACCCCCTCCTCTCCTCTCCCCCCCGCCCGTCGACTTTGCCTGTGCTTGATGTGCCCTTCTTCTCCCCTCTCTCTTTCTTTCGTTGAGTCTGCACCATGTTGTTTGTGAAGGCTGCACCAGCGAGGAAGCGTTTCTCGGCCACACGCAGTACTGCGGAGAAAAACATGTTGAACAGCAGTGACTCGAGCACACACCCTTTCCTGAGACCTTGCCCCACGTCGCGATTATCCGAGCACTCTCCATCATCCAACCGCACACATGCTTGCATGCCGTCGTGGAATCGGCGCATGACGGCGAGCGCTCTCAGTAGCGACAAAACGGGCAAGGATATTCCACAGGAGGGTTCGATTGACGGAGTCATTTGCTTTGGTGAGGTCGATAAAGCTCAAGTACAAGGGGGTGTCCTTCTTCCGCACCAGTTCGAGTAATCGTGCTATGAACATAATGTCAACCGTCGACCGTTGGGGTCCGAACCTACACTGTTCCGCTGGCCAAACGTTCTCGCGATCGCCGCAGTCCCTAAGGCGACACGCGATGACTTTGAGGAGTACTTTGCCGGCGTGAGCCACGGGGGAGATGCCACGATAGTTGCCACATTCTGTCCGACATTTTGTTTTTTTTTTTTTTTTGTGGAGCACCTTAATCGTTGCATCATTCCATTGGTGCGGCACGCCACGTCCCCTCCACACACTCCCCACACGACGATGATGTCATGGTCTTTCCGAGCGTGAGATGTTCCCCTTCGTCGACCAAGATCCTCAGGAGCTCGGCCGGGAGGCCATCGGGCCCTATCGCCTTCTGCTCGTGCACGCACGGATCGCCTCCTCTACTTCGTACCTAGCCGTTGATTTTTGTGATTTTTTGTTGTTGTACGTCCCCCTGAGCCGTCCGCACAGCTTCTCCCCTCCATGCCATGCCCCCATAAGACCGTCCAAAGTCCCTGCCTCGCCATTTGACGTCTCCTGTGTCTGTTTCTCCTGGTGTACGGTGCTGTTAATCTCCCATATTGTACAAAAGCGAGGCTCTGCCGCCTGCGGCTCTGAGCATGCTCGTAACGGTCGAGGGTGTAATAGGCAAACAGACACCGCAAATGCGACACGACATACTGGCAATAATTGTAAACTTTAGTCATGGTTGAGTGCATACACAAACGCCGAACACACAAGGAAACACACACTCCCTGTTTTTGTACGTACACCCAGCAGAACGAGTATAACTGGTACATATGTAATAAGGGGTAAGAACGGGGAGGCCGAGGGCATGTCATTCTTCAAACTCCTACCATCAGATCAGTGGCAACATCGTATTGAGCGGGGACGTGTATGTAAGCGTAAAAGAAAAAGGGAAACGAAAGGAATTCCGGGGTTTGTTCTACTACTTAATTTTATACTATTACTTCAGCATAGCATCTGTAAACGTACAGTGATGCCCGTAATGGGCATGTCTCATTGCCAGACGTCCAGCCACCGCACGCGACGCTGGTGGCCTGACCGCTAAGCAATTGTTTCAGCCCCCCTCGCCAAACACTATGGTCTCCTTCGTCCGAGTCAACATAGCTGTCACTGCAAGATCAACCACCTCTGGCTGGCTGTTGCTGCGGCTCCTCTTGTGCCTTTCCCGTTAGGTTGATCGGGATAGTCATTTGCTGCGCTGTTGGTTTCCAACAGTGGCGAACATTTGTAGGCCTTGCAGCTACTGCTTTGTCCGTATCTACGCGGTTAGATACTAGATACCCTTCCTTTCTCTCTGCAGGCTCCGTCAAGAAAAATCCTCGAGAATTTGGTTGAACTCCTCGAAAAACAAACAGCACCTATTTTCATTATCGGGGTGTGAGAACAAATGTCTGAACACAATGTGTCTGATCGGTTGAGGTCTGCTTTTCGGCCGGCTGGTTATGTTTGGAAAAACGCCTAAGAAGCACACGGCGGAACCACCCCTGTCGACCTCGATCCCCCCAAAGGGTTAGGGTTAGGGTTAAGGTTGGGTTGGGTCTGGGCCGACGTGCAAGATGGACGTCGACTAAAGAGGGTGTGCGGTCGTTCTTAATCGATCATGCGGTAGGAGTGCTCAAAACCACAAGTAATTCTCGTTGATTAAAATCATCTCAACCGAGATTTGATTTTTTATTTAGATCAATCTCGGCCGAAATCTCGATCAGCTGTTGACCCGAAAAATCACATATCGCAGAAATTCATTTTCATAGTTGAGACGAAACACTATTTTGGGCACATCGAGGGCATTAAGTGCACGAAGGACTCTGACGGGAGAACACAGCGATGCGAAGAACCACGTGGCCTTATTCTATCTATCCACGGCCAAGGGGAGGCACACATACGACAGGGCTGTGATGGCCGGACGCAGACTTCAGTATCCTGGGCAGGACGCCCCACCCTACCTTCCCCACCTCTCCGCCCAAGGCCCTCCGCCCCTCTCCCCGCATTCTCCCCTGGCGCGTACTGGTGTCACGGTGGGTGGCGCGTTCGCGGCCTTTGCGTGTCGCTCTGATGCTCTACAGCTCCCCGCTTCATGCTGTTTTCACCCGAATATCTCTGCCCCTTCCTCAAACGGTCGAAGCCATCTGCCGGCCATCTGTGCAGCTTTTCTCCACCCTTCGAGTTTCATGCCAAATCCGTCATATCTTCCTCGAAGTTCGCCAAATAATCCTTCTCTTGCTCCCCAGAGTAATCCTTACCCCCGACCAGCTCACCAAACAGCATCACCCTTCGTGACAGACAACCCTCCACATATGTGCCAAGAACCCCGCAAGCGACATCCTCCGTTTCGTCGCCATCGTTCCAATGCTCTCGGAGACTGTCTTGGCGATAATGTTGGCGTACGAAAGGGTGTGGTCGTCGCGCTTCCTTTTCCGCCACCCGAGGCAGTGCAGGAGCATGGAGTGGTGGGTCTGCCGAAGCCTCTCGTATTCAGGCTTATTCGGGCTCCACGTCACGCCCTTGTAGAGTAACGTCTCGATCACATCGGCGTTCAGCATCCGTACCTTCGGCCGTAAGCTCACACACGAACGGCCATAGGTTTCCACATTGTACCTCCGGAAGCCCGCCCAGGCTCTCTGAACACGGTGTGTTATATCGACGCTGAGCTTTCTATCTGCGCTGATAGCCTTACCCGAGTACACGAATGCGGCCCTATGTTTGTATTCCTGGCCGGCCGCAGCGACAGTGAACGACACCTTCCCCCCATATTTTTTCTGCAGGCACACTGCCTCCGTCTTGGTCTCCGAGACCTTAAGCCCAAACGCCGAGAAGGCAGCTACGGTCACCGGCATCATCCTCTCTAGCCTGCCTGGTGATCACGAGACGATGCTTGCATAATCAGCGAATTGCATACCCCACAGATCCTTCGCCTCCTCCTCCTTCTACCCCCGACTGTTGACTTTGCCCGTCCGTGGTTTGCCCGTCTTCTCTGCTTCCCCTTTCTTGCGTTGGAGCCGCACCATGGTATCCATGATGGTTGCATCAGCGAGGGAGCATTTCTCGGTCGCACGCAGGACCGCCGTGCAAAATGCCGAGCAGAAGTGGCCCGAGCACAAACCCTTACCGACGACCCTGCCTCACGTTGGTTTTTTCCGAGCACTTCCTACCATCCACCTGCACGAGCGCTTGCATGGCGTCGCGGATTTGGCAGATAATAGCGAGCAACCTCCGTGGCACGCCAAAACGGAGCAGGGACCGCCCACAGAAGGGTTCGATTGACAGAGTCCCATGCTTTGGTGAGGTCCGAACATCACAGGCACAAGAGGGTGTCCTTTTCTTGCGCACCACGGCTCCTGCAGGCGTCGTGCTGCGAGCATCCTGCCATCCGTCAATCGCTGGGGTCTAAGCCCAAACTGTTCCTCCGTCAAAATTTTGTCGTGTTCGCAGTAGTCACTGTGTAAGGTGACCCGCGACGGTTTTGAGGATTACGCGGCCTGCTCGAGCCACGAGGAATGTATGTATGTATGTATGTATGTATGTATGTCTGTATGTATGTATGTATGTATGTATGTATGTGTGTGTATGTATGGTGTCGATCAGACCACCGCGCCACGGGGCAATATCAAACGTTCGTTTGCTGTTTGGCACCCCCCCGACCCCCACCCTGAGTATTTAAGCATACATATAGACTGTATATCGAAACGAGCTGGTACGGGCGTGCAAACGAGGACGCCAAAACGAAGGACGAGAGGGAGAAGGAGGGGGGGATGGGGCGGGGAGGTGTGCCACACTGATATCGCTGTCGATGAAATCAGAAAAGAGAACTGGCAGGCCGTGTAGCAAGGCACCAATCAACGTGGCTAATAGGGAAAGCGACAGCGCCAGCACTGAAATCGGAGGACGCTGTCGACCGGAATAAGAAGGTGGCAGACCTTGTGGCTGGCCTCCCGGCTCGTCTAGGTAACAGACAGCCGGAAAACTATTGTTCCCGTGCTTCCCCTCTGTAGAACAAGTGCGATTAGTTTGTTTTGCGTGGCCTCATGTATACTCTTTTTCTTGAGTTGTCTCGTTCTCTCCCTGTCTGTATCTTCTCTCCTTCCTTCTTTGAGTTGCTAGTGATGCGCCACAATTGTCCAACGCCTACGCGGCACATGAGAGAAAACACGAGAGGGTTTCGAAGATGTTGCGAAGTACTTCCCAAACAGTCGTGGTAAGGAAGAGCCTGGACTGCCGAAAAATTTGCACAGTCGCCGCCGTGGTAGAGTACAGGCAGGAGGCGGCATCCGTGCACCGGTCACTGACATAGAGGTCAGCATTCTGGTTGCCGAGTGTTATAGAATGCGGGAATATGAAATATGTGGCGTAAACGGCGGCGCAGGTTACCACCAACCTCCAGACCCATTTGCGGGCGGCGGGAACGGAGAGCATGAAGCGGTACACCGTGCGCTCTCCCGGTTGGGAGGGGCGGCGAGCAATAAGATGGACCCTACGGCCATGGACATTATTACGGGGCACGTGGAGCACGTGGGGTGACAGTCCGCAACCGTCGCACACACAGACACAGAGGGTTAACAGCCTCCGCCGCCGTGGCGGGGGTGAAGCGTTCTCGTCAAACGACGTTCATAGAGGCGGACGTCTTGCAGCTGTCCGCAAAGTGTGCATGTTCGTACACAGCGTGTGCGCGGGACTATCGAAGCCGAATCTACTAGGGGTCAATGTACCATAAACGTATCATGAGGACAACAAGAAACCCGAAGGTAGGATGCTAACAAGTGACAAACAAACTGCGCCCTGCGAGAAGGGCAAAGGGGCAACAAGTATGGGTGTGATCTCATGCCGCAGCAGAGGAGCCTCATTCATCCCCAACTATGTTCGAGTTAAAGCGTCAGCGAAATGTTGCAGCAGTAATCTTGGAGCAAAGCCCCGGGGACGGGAGAAGGCCGCCCCCGGGGCGGGAGAAAAGCCTGATAACTATACAGAACAAGCAAGACGATCGCGCTTGCATCGAGAGTAGGAAGCGGTTAGAGAAAACAGACCATCCCGCCCGCCCGTCATTGTGCGCGAGACAGGATGACAACGACATCAGTTTTATGTTGCAGTGTTTATTTTACCGGGATGACTACTCTCTGCGACGAGGTGCCGCGTTGATTACCATCGAATCAACGCGGGGGTAGTAGCCCTGGTTGAGAGTCTATGGCTGATCGCGTCATTGATCCCAAATTATATACGAGTGAAAGCGTCGGCCAAATGATATAGCAGGAATCCACACGAGAGGGTGTTCATTTATTTCATCTTGAACGACGAGTCGCGACTTTCGGCATTGCTTGTCTGATAGTCCATTTCAGTAGTCCTTCTGTTTTTTGTGTATGCTACGAGGTATTGTTTTGTTTTAATCTGGTTGCATATTCTTTTTTTGGCTTGTTCTGGCCGTGGTATTCATACCCATCACGCTGATATTTTATTTGCATCCCTCTGCTCATTTTCGATGCTTTGCTGTTGTTTGTGTGTCTCACAGTCTGTAACCACATAATATGTATCTCCCTAGGATGACCAATCGCGGTGAAAGCCGGTCGTTCCATTGATGTCGTCGGGCAGAAATAACCGATTAGATGCGAAGGCAACACATATCTCTATTGTGATAGAGTACAGCGCTTCTGCATTGACGCGAAACGCTGGGTTTACGCAATTCAAGACCATTGGACAATGGAAGGGACTGTCGAAGCGAGAGTTATATTTGATCAACACACTACAGTATTATAGACGCCCCTGCCTACAATAGACTAGAGCTGAGTGCTGTGGCTGCGGATGTTTTTCTTCCGCCCCCGACCACGGTAGACTTGACTGGTGAACTACGACCCCCGGGCGATTTCGCACCACACCCTCTGTATGACAGCGTGCAAACCCGTTGGAATGAACAACTCTCCCACTCCCCATCATAATATTTCAGCTGCAGTCCTAGCCCGGGGCAAACGATTTTGTTTTGTTGGTGAACGTTCTGTCTCTGAGATAGGCATTGGCACCTTTCGTGTCACTCACGTCCATGCACACAAGTCCACGTTTATGGCAATGACAAGGTAGCATGGTATCCGCCTCACCCAAGCGCTTGTCCCCTGAGGTAGATGCTCGACGGTAGCAGAGATCAGAGCGGGAGTGTCACGGTCGACGAAGCTCTGAAACAACGTTTCCCGGGGAACTGGCGCAAATTGACCTCTCCGGGACATATGAGGCTTCTGTTGGAGGATCCGCGTAGCACGTGATCATGTTCACCGACAGCGCCTCGAGGTTGATGCGACCATATGGTCTTCAAGAAGAAATCGGATATGCCGTCGATGATGAACGCTGCATCGCTGGCATTGCAGTTTGGGTAACCCTGCATGTTTCGAGCATACGGCGAATTCACCAGCAGGGCGTCCGCACGCATTTGCGATGGCCGCGGCATCCACCGTACAGATGCAGCCCCGGGAAACCCGACACACAACGCACCTGCGGAGGGAAGCATCTGGGTAGCGTTTTTTCCTGGCCACGACGCCCACATGGCAGTTTCCCGGTTGTTTCCAAGCGTACGAAATGAGGCGTAGTCGACCGACGGTGCGGTTTGCTCTTGGTCGAAACGTTTCGGACAGGCTGAGCTCCCCAATTGTGAAACTATGGCTTATTAATAGTACGACTTAGTATGATAATTTGACTAGTATTTTTGTTCTAGTACTGGAGCATGGAAGTGTTGGTCGGGTTGAGCGAGCGAATTCCTTCGACATCGGTCATGGTTCGGGTGATGATGATGGTGTTGATGTTGACCTCCTCATGGTAGGAGCTCAGAAAACTTCTTATAATCTGCTGCATCCCTAACATGGGAAGACTCTGGTCAAGAACGCCCGCTCTCCGAATGGCGGTCGCCGATGGGTTGAGGCGATCCTCTGGGGGGCGAAATGCATTAACCGCTCGGCGACCGCGGCGAACTCCGGGATAGTAATATCGACACGCATGAGGCGTAGTACGGTTCTATACAGGAGATAATAATGCTTGTATTTTACCACCCGGTTATTGCGGGTGAGCCGCTTGCATAAATCCCAATCGCAGTCATTTGCCTGCTGGTACCTCAAGATGGTGGTTTCAATAATTAACGCTAAGGTGTTAAGGTGTTGAACGCGTAAAACTGGTGCGACTTGCCATGTTGGTAAATCAGTGGCTTTTGGAGAAAGGTATTATATTAGAGAGACCAATGTCTGGAGAAACAGGTCAGAAAGTGGAGTGGGTCATGTGGGCCAACTCTCCACAGCCCAGTAACAACCGTTCGTAGTCGAATACTTAAACCTCCTCGCATAGTGCCTACTCGTACATACCCGTGGGACTGCTCGTGGGTGATACCACGAGACGATCCCTGTAACTTACCTCCGTGACACAACGTATGTAGCTGTAACTTATTGCTAGGCTGTTCGTTGAGACAAGCTATATCGTGTTAGCAACACTACAGGAATGTTCCTATTCGTCAATGTGTCCATCGTACCGACATACCAACGTATCGTGCACACCACTACGGTCCGATGTATAACTCGTGCACATGTACAATCTACCGAAGTACCGTAGCACCACAAGAAGAGTATTCTGGTAAAACAACATACAATCAACAGTTCTGCTATTCAAACCAATCAATCAGAGTTTCACCGCAGTACAGTTGATACATACATGCCGCTATCACGAACATGCTATACGTGCGATGTGACGTGTACGTACCCTCGCGCCCCGCTGGTGGCGCCGCCGCCGACAGCGGGGAGAGGGGCGAGATCGTCCGCTGCTGTGCCGACGCAACCAGATATGCCAGATATGTGGTATGTGGCGGTGTCTGCCGCACTCCCGTGTGTCGTGACATCCCCTGCCGCACAACCACTGGCGCCACCTGTTGGATCTCCGGCGTCATCGCCGCCGGCTGCCGAGCCTTCACCTGCCAAGCCTTCGCTTGTTCCGTCGCCGCCTGGAACGTCGCCGATACCACCCTCTTTTGTGCGCCAACTTCTGATTTACGGGTATTGGTGGTATTCCATGCCAGGTGCGAACTAGATTACGTGCCGCACCGTTTGCATTGTATTGCCAAACTTTTTCATACAGACGAAGTGGACAAAACATTAAGCCGCATGGGGAGTTAAACAGGCTTTCATGGACTTATCATGTAGCTTGTGCTACGGCGTACCGCAGTGCAACAAATAATACATGGGTGGCAGTGTTGCCTGCAGAGCTACCGGGATGAAATGTCGACCAATTCCCAGCCTAGGGTAAACTTCGTGACAGCCCCCGCCCCCCTCAGAACATCAGGAAGTTTGCGACGTACCCTGGTTGACGGATATGGAAGTAGCCTCACCCCTCGCCGATTATTTTAAACCTGAAAAAAAAAAGTATCGAAATCATCCACCGTTGCCTTTGACCCAAGAAAAAAAAACATCCACCACAGTCGTAAAATACGACTGTCAAGAGCTGACAGTTAAAAATGTAGACTAGATCAGGCCATTACTTGGCTGCTGTTGTGCTGTTGCGCGGGCTCGACACTTCAGTCGGAATTGTTTTTGTGTGCAGCAGGCGCCGGAAGGCGTGTTGCGCACAGCGCAACTCGCGTTTCGCGCCGCGCACCTGTTTTTGCCGCAGGATAAACAAAAACCCGCACGTATTTCTCGCCGGAGGCGTTAACTTGGTTTGAGACGAAACAGAAGCTTTTAGGCGCCTGAACGCATTTGGCCAAGTGGTTTTCGGGCGTATTTTCACAAGTGTTTTGCGAACAACATGTTTTGGGCGTCTGAGCGCACTCGGTCAAGTGGTTTTCGGCCGTGCATTCACCCGTATATATGGGACCCTCCGGGCGGCGCTCGGGGGGGCTCTAGTATCCCCGCGGCACGTGCTGTGCGCAACACGCCTGTCGCCCGCTTTTTTTTTCCTACGCGCAACAGACAGTGACGCCCTAAGTAGTGCCGTGATGTACTTATACACCTGGTGTGTACATTGCAGTAGAAAAACGACAAACATTGACGCTCATCCTCCACCTCCGGCAATGATCGCCCCAGTCACTCTCACGCGGTGCTTCAGATGTGTGAGCCGCTTAGTTTGCGTTGCTTGCCTCTCCCGAATGTTTTTGAAAGAAGGGGCGAGAGGATCCTGGATCTGAAGGGCCAGCAGCACCTTCAAGAGGGTGAAACACGACAAAGACAATAACGCTTTGATGCTTGCCAACCTTTTAGGGCTGTACACTAATTGCGTGCTGTAAGTTGTTGTCAAATCCAGAAAGGGCCTGCAAATTCACACGGATTTTCGAAGAACTGATCGAAGATATGGTGGTGTACAACGCAATCCCATACCTCCACTGTTGATTCTTGAAGCGAAGCGCCGGCTAGACATGTATGTGGAAAGTGAAACAGAGAAACAGAAAGTCTGAAGGCATCCATACGCCGAAGAGGGAACGGCAAAAGGCAAGACTTTTCGGGAACCGGAAAAAGGAAAACGCAAGACACCAGCGTTGCTGTAGTACCTAGTTAAAGAGAATTTTCCGTCCGCAGGTCAAAGCCAGGCTTACACTACGACGTTGTCCAAGACATCAATCGATGCATTGTTGCAGATGTTTACCATACCAAAAGGTCGGTTTCCGACAATCAACTCTCTCGGTCAACCTTCAACAAACATCCACGGAGGTCAAATGAACGACTGAGGGGCCTAGTACCACGGTGCATCGTCCAATCAATGACATAAAAAAAAAACGCAAGAAAAGAAGGCCATCCCGATCCAACGGTGAACGTACTGCGCACGTCGAAGAGCAAAAGGGGCGGAGAAGGGGGGGCAACGCGGCTAAACAAGAACATATCGTAGGTGGCGTTGGTAGAGTAGCCAATAACGACGCAAAAGTAACGTTATCCTACGTACGATAATATTATCAGCGAAGGGCCCTCCTAGTGATGTCTTCGGCAAGCCGTCGAGCATTGTCGTGAGAAAGGCATGTTCCGCCAGTAGGCATCATCTCAGGTGAAAACAACTTAGTAATTAGAGGGAAACCGGACCGGGTTAGGGGGAAGAAATCCCATGTCCCCGATATTTGCATTTAGTGCCTGTCAACCTGCCACGTAATCTAGTCTTGTACAAGAATATGCTACACGCGGCGAAAAAAGATGAAAAAAAACGGCATGCTTCCTACGCAAGACCTGTTGACAGTAGCGGAACGATCGGGAATCATCCCACGACAGGATAGGCGTTGCACTTTCTAGGCCATATGGTAGTGTTAACCAAATGATGTTTGTGTTATCCATATGGTAGTGTTAACCATATGGTGTTTGTGTTATAAGGTGTTTGTGTCCGAATCAGCTGCTCAAGTGAGTAGCTACCGGTCAGTCTAAACTCCAATAATTTTACGAGTATCTTCGTTTTGGGACGAGCACGTAGAAATGCTGGTCGGATTGCGCGAGTGCGTGCCTTCGAAGTGATGTTCCGGGCTTGATGATGCTAATGATGATGATGATGATGACGATGATGATGATGATGATATTGATGATGATGACCTCCTCGTGTTTAGGAGCTCAGCAAATTCCGCCGCAGCCCTGCCGCGGGATGAGTGTCGACCATAGCGCACGATGCCTCGACCATAGTAAACACAACAAGCACAAACGCTGCAAAATGTTTGCCCCACCGGCAGCTCTTCTACACAGCAGGAAGAAAATGCAGATCTCCTTTCAAGAGCAATGCACTGAACGAGTCGCCAACGGATACAATCAACCGACAACTTGACTCTCTTGCAAAACCCATCCTTATCAGGCTTTCCGGATTCGTTACCGTACACGCCCTCGTTTTGCGGACAGCAAACACACGCCAGTTTTTTACCCCGTCGCACCCCACGCGCCCTTAAACGTAAGCTAAGAACCTAGCTCCGCAACGCAAAAACAGCTGCGCCGAAAACAAGCGCAGGCTACGCACCACTTGGTTTTTCAGCCGCGGGCGAGATAGTCGCTTCCGCAGCTATGCAGAACTAGCTGCGCACCATGCACAAACTGTTCGAAGCCTAGCGCTGGCTATGATTCGGATTCTCCACAACAATTAGGACAAAAACTAGAGACATCTTGCAGAGCGCGTTGTGCTCATCTACAACCCACACGTAACCGTGTCAGAGCTGTAGGCGATGTCGACGCAGTACTATAAAACACGCAACAGAAACCAAAGGGTGGCAGCGGCATGGGGGGAACGGAAGGAAGACGGAGGGACGACGGTATAACATGAGTCGGCGAGGCGGACTAGAGATGGGCAGATATGTATTATATGCGCCAGGGTGTACTACGGCAATTACGGCTTGAAGAGGGGGAGAAAACGACAAATACACCGCCAGAAGACAACGCCAAACACGACACAGACACATGTACAGTTTGCCTCAAATATGACAATCACGTTATTAACGTAGACAGAAGCCTAATTATTACTCCGAGTACTTAGTAAATATTCCCAAGTACAGACACCTTAAACGATTTGGAATCTTAGAACGTATTGTACCTGGTATGCCACAAAAATAACAAACGCTCAAGGCTCACGTTGGCGCTGTTGTCCTCGAAGACGGTGTCCTCCGGGAAGGTGATGATCGGTTCTTTGTACTCCCTGCCGTATCGTTCCTCGAAACTTTCATTGCTAGGAATACTCAGCTCCGAGGGGTTGAATATCCCGGCAGCCCGATTGGCCCAATTATTTGTGAATGTGGTCGGTCCCTCGAGTCTGCGTAAAAACCGCGACACGTAGGAAATGCACGAATAAACGAAAGTGGATACAAGTTCGACGGTGAGCACATTTACGCCGTTCAAGCACGTAGGTAACAATCGCGCAGGGTGATGGCCAGCAAACACGCCACTCATCCGCAGGGACAAGAAAAACGAGTGACGTTTCGTAACCGACAAAGCGTGCCAGACACAGCATCCAACCCAAAACAAAAACGCCTTCAACAACAGTAACGTGAATGAATCCAATCAGAAAGTACACTCTCAGCCAGGGAGTTTATATTGCTATGATATGGGAAGGTCGTCGTTTCAGTCGCGAGGGGACCGCGCCAAACTGGCATTCACAACGGCTCACATCATGTCTCCCCCATCGTAGTTATATAGCGCCCCTCCGTTTCCCCCGTCGCCCGTGCTTGAGGCGACATTTCCGTCGAATAGGCTGCCGGCCTTGAACGTGACGTCACCACCAAAGTTCGCCACGGCTCCACCGTTTTGCTGGGCGCGGGAGGCGTGGCGATTATTTTTGTGGCATAGACGTCAGCAGAATCGTAGAAACAAGGCAAAAAAAAACGGCCTCTTCTCTCAAACCCTGCCGCTGCTACTACTGTGGCAACTATCTTTCAACTCCAAGCAGTTTTCCTCCAGAACATGGGTGGAAATCTGAAGGGGTCAGACAGAAATTGCGACGGAGAAAAAAGCGGTCAAGCCTGTATGCGGCACGGGCCTTCCTTCGGCACAGCAATCAGCTTCATATTTTAGAGCCACGGTCGTCACCCTCCCGGGCCGGGAGTTCCAGCTCCGCCGACCTCCTATTGTACGCCATTGCAGAGGCGCTAGTTCGGTGCCAATCGACGAAAAGGAGGGATGCCGAACCTTCTGCGCGATGAAAAAAAAGAAAGGGGTGAAACCTGTGGACACGACTCGCCCAGAAGGCCGCTGAGAGTAAAATCTCGTACAAGTTGAGCTGGAACATGAACGCCATGACTAAAAATATAAAAGCATGAAGACCAAACCCGTTCTCACATTCCAGGCCCAGTTCTCCTCGAAGGTGGCAAAGCTGTTGAACACGAAAGTGCCCCACCTCTCCTGGCAAATGGCGCCTCCCTCCTGTAATGACAGTACGTAGCAGCGACGGCACCAGCACAATGCACAACGAAAATCAGATGCGAGAAAAAAAGGTAGAGTGCTCTGGGATAGTGGCCATCAGCAACGAGGTACTTGGGTTTATCAGATCAGAGCACGATAGCTATCATACGAAAGAAAGGCATAAATCCATAACAGTTGATATAACCGTGTTTATTTAGTAAAACACGCGATAGCTGCTTCCCTGCGCCCTGTTGTGCTCGAAAATGGTACACGACCACTGTAACGCGAAGCACGCCAGACTAACGGGGAAGATTATGGAGAACCCACCATCTGGATTGTGCCGTAAGGGGCAATTGGGCTGGTTGTCAGTGATGATGCATGGCGTTAGAGCGAGATGTTGGATAGGGTATCAAACTCTGCCTCGTGATAGGGTGACTTCGTCGTTGTTCGATTACGTAGTGCGTGTGGTGCCCAGCACGGATTGATCGCTTAGACGAAAGAACCAGGCCGGAGGCGATACGCGGAACATAACTAGCTATCCAGCTTCAGTTGTAACCTCAAGTGCTCGCGACGGTTACAGCCTTCCAGGAAGCGCAAAAAATGCGCTGCTGAACGGTGTAGATTGTCGTGTAGCAGAGGGGTCATACGAGTACATGTTTTCAATCGAGACATCCCCATGGTACGTTCTGCGTACAGTAGTTTGCTGACTTCAGCAACGAAACGCATTTACGTGCAAGTATTTGCTCACCCGGCCGGCATTTTGTGAGAAGTACGCCTCGCCATCGACTACCACGTCCCCGCGGTTGTAGATGCCGCCGCCCAGGCCGTTGCCAGCATCGAACTAACAGTTTCAACATTTGGAAGCGAAACAATCCAGGGGCACCGAGGGAGGCACAACGAAGTAAGCGTATTACAGTATATACTACGAGCACGCCAACACACGAGTCGTGGGTGCCGATAGGAGAGCCACGAAATAAGTTTAAAAGATTAGGGGAGCCACCACAAGCATGGCTTGCATTATTAAGATGTCTTGGGAATGTCCCACATTACCATTTGTCCCATCGAACGGCGCGGTTATGTCACCCTCAAAAAGTTGAACGGCAACCAACGCACGCAAGAAATCAATGCGCAGGCCCGACAATCGAATTTCGCGGTAAGCGCTTCTATTCGGCCTTGCTTCTGTTAGAGATACACCAAAACCCCTTACGCTAGCAGTCGGCACGAAATATGTCTGACAGATTTATCTTCCCGCACACTTACATACACTTCAGCATCGTTGTCAGTCATCGTCAGCTTCCCCATGAAATGCATCGTGCCCTTAACATGGTGAAACACGGCCCCGCCGTTCCCGGAGCTGGCATTGTATACCCAGTCGCCGTCCTCGTCAACCGCATCCCCCGAAACCTGCTTGTTGTAACAGCTCGTAAACGTGACATCTTTCTCGAACGTAAGGTCTCCCTGTTCGATACGGGGTAAGCGGGTGGGCAGACAAGATTGGGCGCGTTAGGGATATTGTCACCTGGACGAAGCTGCGATACGGAGTGACCAGGCGACGTTGCTCACGTTCGGGCTACGGTAGTGACCTCTCTATAGCTATAGCTCCGATATTTGCCGTTAATAGCCGGAAATGCCAGCGCAATAGCGGCAACCGGCAATACTCAATGCCGGTGTTTCACTTGCCGCCGAGTTTATTGTGTGATGCTTTCAACACCCAGTAGTTAAAACCTCTCCCTGATTTCCTAGCTAACCACGGCGTGGATGTCCGCCCCACTGCAGTGTGCATGCGTGGAAACCTCTCCTGATTCACCAACCATCGGGTGTTGATCCCAAAGCAGTGCTGGTACCTTGCTGTGGAGAGCCGCGCCCTTGATGTATCTGCGGATGCCCGTGTCAGTCGGAATAATGGAGATGCCGGTGAAGTCCACCGTTCCCTGGAAAACCCCGACTGCATCGAGCTCTACCTTTAGAGCGCCACCGTTGTGGTCCTGGCGGGTGAACAAGAGAGAGGAGGTGCACATCGGTTTGGACCAGTTGCTGTTGTGTTTCACACTCTTGCGTTGTTCTGCAGCTGCTGTGCTGTTGCTGTCGTGCTGCTTAATCTGTACATTGATTTTATGACAACACACATTCCACGCACACATGCCCGGTACATACTAAAGCGCACAAACATACACACACACAGAAGCACCGTCTGTGGCCACCACAAAGGAGAGAGCTCACAGCACCACTGCTGGTGTACCGCGACTGCCACAAGAGCACTATGCCTGGAGCCTGGAGGGCCATGTGCTGCATAGTAGCATCAGGGCAAAAAGAGGCACAAACATCGTATGGGGTTTTCCATGCGCCTTACCGGCTCAGCGAGGAGGAACAACCCCCTTAGCAAAAAGAGTCAGCTCAGCGACTTTGAATGTTCCGAGAACCACCACAGAGTTCAACCGGGACCCAGGCATGCATCGTAGTGTACCCAAGCCCCCCGGGCTTACCCCGCAGCCGAACGTGCGAGAAGAAACCCTCGGCCGCCGGAGAACAGCATGCCCCCCATAAAACGTGAATATTTACATTTTTCATGGACGACTGAGTCTTACTACGATAGCCCCCCCAAAAACCGGCGATGTTTTTTAACGGACGTTTTACGGCTGCTCCACACGACAAAAGATTCTATCACAAACCTATCTTCACATATTTTCTTGTTTGCGAAGGAAGGGCTATCGAACGATGACTTCGGGGTGGCAAGGGGCACCACCGTATTTCAGGAAACATGGCCGGGAGCTGATTTCAAAACCGACGATTTCGTTACAGAATAGTTGGGGGGGGCTGCCGTAGAACGACTCAGACATGGGTTAAACGGAATCATGATGCTGATGTTGCTTGTGTCGAAAGTCATGGTTACTGCTGTACTACTGGTGTAGCCATATATATGCACACATCGTACATCATTAACAACTAAACAGCAGCTGGGGATAACCAAAAAGATGCTACAACTCGCAAACACGAACACAGGGGTATCATATAGGCTGGAGCAACGGAGAAAAGCCTTGTAACCCAGGGAAGGAGTGCACTCGGCTCGCTAAACGGCACCAAGTACCATCGACTGTTGCCCCACTACCGCCGCTGCATCTACTAGTTTGCCGCGGGTGCATTACGGCTTCGCTCGGATATCGAGCTCATTCGCCGCGCCGAGGGCGTTCAAAGCTCTGCGTCGGAAGCAAGCCCACGTGATGATTGGTAGTGCTGTACTACAGTGTGATCGAGACATTTAAAACTATTCTTAAAAACCTCGGTGATGAGATAGATCTATCATATGAAGAAAGAGTATAGCTCAAATGAAAAAATGTGGCTACGTAAGGGAAACTGGTAACGGTTAGCAGTCATGGGAGAGACACCACTGCTTGTTGCGGAAGGATACTCGATGTATACATGTCGGAACGACATCTACGCAAGTTACCACATTGTCGGGGGGCAGCAGTAAAATAATTATGAGAGAAATTTCAGGACGGCAAAGTTGTACCGGCGATACTACCGCCACTGCATCTACTGCTGGGACATATTAACCCATATTTAGCTCGTACTAAAAAAAAGGCAACTTCAATCCACGTGCTCAGCCCAAAGAACGTCGGTGCACCAAAGGAGATTCCGCCCGGACCTCGAGCTCGTTCCCCATATCGACAACGTCCAAACGTCCGCCGCGGCGACTTTTTCTTCAAAAAGAATTTGTGGCATGCATTCTCATCTTGTTGGCCGACAAAAACGAAGCGCACAGGGTGTATCTTCAGTTAGTTGACTTTTTATTCAAAATAAAAATGCACCATTTAATGTTACAGCCGAGACCAAACTTCGTCGAAACTCATCGTTGCAAGTTGCGTGTGTTACTCCGATCGCGTGTGTTGCGGGGCGTGCATGTCCGAACGGAAGGATACAAGTCGGCGACTCCCCCATAGTGCTAGCTAGTGCCAGAGTCAACCGGGTGATACAACGACGTTCAGTCTTCCATCACTCTGCGCACCGATACTAAAATAACCCGTTTTAGTTTACTCTCTATCGGCGGCTGTCCTTGTGTTTGCAACCACGGGTTGTTTGGTTTCCGGCGCACAAAACACGCACGATTGATGTTTTACTTTTTCACACTTGGTCACACATGATAAGTAGTGTAATACAACGTAATCAAATTTAAGGTCCTGACTCTTGAAGCTTACTGAAAACGGGCGATCGGCCTTAAATTCGTCGAACTCACGGCTGACGTCGTTAGAATACTTTTATAGTGTGGTATCGTATCATACCGACACGTTCAGAAACAACAACAGCGCGACGAAATGAATGTCATACATATTATGAAAATAAAAATATACTCCAGCTGTGAGATCAAAGATTTTGTCGAAACTCATCTTTGCAAGCTGTGTGTGATACTCCGATCGCGCGTATTACGGGTTGTGTGTCCTCATTAAGGATGTAGATCGGCGACTCCCCTTGCAACTACAGTGCAGCTATCAGGGTCAACAGGGTGATGTTAGTCAGTCTGTGCGCGGAAACTATAAAACCCGTTTCTGAGGGGGACAACATCTGACAGCTGCGGAAGGAAATGCCGTTTATCAAGTGAATCCTGAAAGCCGAACAACTGGTGAGGGGAAGGCGGCGTTTTGAAGGACATGGGGGCCTGGTTCAAATCAAAAGGGGCGGGGGCGGGGAAGGGGGGGGAACGGGCGGGGCAGCTCAATCTGTGCGTGGAAACTATGAATCCTTCATGGGGATGAATCGGACGGTTTTGGAATGAATGCACAAGAGTATCATGGGGGGGGGGCGGGGCAGCTCAACATGTGCGTGGAAACTCTACATAATTTTAAGGGGATAAATGTGACGGTTTTGGAAAGAATGCACCAGTTTATCATGTATATCCTGCAAGTCATACAATCAGTGAGGAGAGGGCGGAGTGTTCGAGGGGCTGGGGGGGGGGGGCGGGAGGTGTGGGGTGGGGGGATGGGGGGGGGGGGGGGGGGGAGGGCTTTAGGTCGCATAGATGTAAGGGTTTGCTATACGTGTGGTGCTAGGTCTAGGCGATGGTGCAGGTGGTGGGGAAGGAGGGGGCATTGGGGGCAAGGGGGGGGGGGGGGGGGATTGCAGCAGCGGCATGGATGCCTCTAGAAAGATAATGACGTGATATCCAGTGCGTGGAAGTGTTTATTACCCAGGCGGATTTCGATATTAGGTGGGGTGTTTGAGCAAGAGAGAGCGGGGGAAAAAACAAAAATAAAAATAAACGGTGGGGGGGGGGGAAAGGTGTTCAAGAGGTTTAGGTCACATACAACATTAAAATACACTCCAGCTGTGAAATCAAAGATTTGGTCGAAATTCATCTTTGCAAGATTGTGTGTGATACTCCGATCGCGCGTATCAATCATACATTTATAATATATCATTAACTAATACCTTAACGAAATCTTAAACCACTAACTGACACGCCAGGTACCTCATCCCCATCATCGCTTTGGGTATCTCACTATTTGTGCAGTAGCTCCCTATATGTACCAACGCTGTCAAATAGTTTCCTCAAACCCTCGCCTCTTCGGCAGTCGAAAAAATAAAACGCCAGATTTCATTGCTATATACGTAAAAGGAGGACCGCTCCACAGCCGTCAGATTTTGTCCCCCTCAAAGCGGGTTTTAGGGTCTCCGTGCACAGGTTGATTAGGGTCTGACCGTCCACCCATTAACAGTACTAGATAGAGCTAGGGCACCCGTCATTAGGACAACATGCACATCCCCCGCAGAACGCGCGATCGGAGTATCACACACAGCTTGCAACGATGAGTTTCTATGTATGACACCTTGGATCTCGCGGCAGGTGTTCGTAGTATAAATAGTGTATTTTAGAGTAAAAATGCCCTCGCACAGGTTGTGTTTGCACCTGCACCCACAAATCCTTTAGATGTAGTCTGCGGCTTGAGCCTCAGAATAGAAAATACCCCAGGTACTATATACTTGCAAGTACATACTGTTGATACCAGGCATGAACCAGGTATTAAAAAAACTTGCCACCCTTCCCCCGGCCGCTTAGAGATACCGACGGTGGATGCCGCTGCCGCGGCCTTTGCGAGTCGCTCTGCAGCTTTGCATCTCTCCGCGTCATGCCATTTCCGCATGAATGACTCTACTCCCTCCTCTACCCGTCGAAATTATCTGCCGGCCTTCTATTGTGCATTATTTCGCCACCCTTCGAACTTCATTCCAAAGACCCACATATCCCCCTTTAGGTGCACAAGCCAGTGTTCACCAGCCTTTTACCACGCGGTTAAAGACTGGCGGTAAAGACTGGCTAACCGCTTGGTAAAAGACAGGCGGTGAAGACTGGCTGGTTATGTCGGTATTTGGAATGAAGTTCGAAGAGTGGCGAACGCATGCACAGAAGGCCGGCAGATGGTCTCGACGGGTAGAGGAGGGAGCAGAGTCATTCATGCGGGAATGAATGGCATGACGCTGAGAGATGCAAAGATGCAGAGCGACACGCAAAGGCCGCGGCATCGGCATCCACCGTCGGCATCTCTAAGCCGCCGGGTCCTTTTCTTTTCTATTCTTTTCTTTGCTTTTCTGTTCCTTGCTTTTCTTTTCCTTTCCCGTTTCGTTTCTTTTGTTTCGCTTTCTTTTCTTTTCGTTTCTGCCTTTTCTTTTGTTTCATTTTTTTCTGATTGACTGACGTGCATAAATATGCGTAGTGATAGGCACCACTTGTAATATATTTTAAAATATATGCAGTGGTAGTCTTTTCTGGGTGGCAAGCGGTGTAGTCGGGCTTTTTTCAGGCGCGAGTGTACAGTGAGACGTATGTAACAGTAGTATGAACCTGGCACGTCGTAGGCTTACTCCCGAATTCATTTTTATATTTTTCTGGCGGAGTTATTAGTTGCGTCAGTTAATTTTTTTCGTCGAAGACAACTCACAAACTTGTGCGGGGTAATTTCTTACAGGAAGACTCCTTGTAATATCGTATGAAATTTCGGGTATAAAATGCAACCCCCCTCTGCTATTATACGCCTATTGATAGACATGGAGACGAATTCATTGCGTGGGGACCTCCAGTGACAACCCTGTCACAAACGACCCGACTACGACAACTCCGTGACGAGAGGGAAGAGGAAAGGGACGAAGGTGAGAGCGGCAAGCTTACCTACAGGTACTGTTGGGTGTTTGTAGTAGTAGGTCGCCCCGGTGGCGTATCAGGTTATATTCGAGCCTAGTATAGGTCAGTTTCGTGAGTTCGAATCCCCCCGGGTGCATGCTCGTATAGTATAAATTTGTGAGGACTTTTTCGTGTGCACAACTTGACTTGCGGAAAGCGCGGGAGCGTGAGTTAGCAACACTCGATGAAAAATCGACCAGCAGCGGGACGGCTGAACCCTATGCGCAAAAAAAATTGGAGGCAAGAACCGGGGGGGAAAAGGGACGACACCTGTGACACCACAGCTTGCAGAAGCTGAAAGTAAAAGTGTGTGAAAAAAAAAGTACATAAACTAGTCTGGTCTATGTAGTCTAGTCTAATGATACCTGTACCCTGTCTACTTTGTCAGATCCTCATTGATTTGATGGGCGTTCATTGTTTAAGCTGCAATTCCCTTGTCTCTCGTCGAGTCAGCTTGAGTCGTACCTGGTACTGCTGTTTGTTGTCGTACATTGAATATTACAGACCATACCCGTACCAGTCACCAGGTACCTCTCAGGGGGTACTATTAATAATAGGTACACAGCTTGCAAAGATGAGTTCGACTAAATTTTCGATTTCGCAGCTGGAGTGTAATTATATTTTTATAATTAGCAAGATGCAAAAAAAGACACTTAAGTTACCGTCCCAACGAGCGATAATATTTGTGATGCTCGTCTAGACGAGTTTGATCACACACTCGTATTATTCGTCTTACTATACCAGGTGCGAACTTTAGCTTATTATACACCGACAAGTCTACGCCTTCGACTTACGACGTCCGTGATCCCGGTAAACGTGACATCGGGTTCCACCGTGAGCTTGCTGTAGATCTTCAAAGCCAGGTTCGAGAACGTCACCGCGCCCACCGTGGACTTGAGCACCATTTCACTCCTGATCGAAAGCCGGGTGTACGAGTCGCATCGGAAATCGGCGGTGGTGATTGTGACCTCTGTTTCAGTCTTGCGATCTACTGCCTCGAACTCCGAGCAGGACCCCACCTCGACGGCGAGCGACGGAAGAGGTGCAGCTAGCAGCACCGCCAAAACAGCGGCACGCCGTGTGGTGGTAGCAACACGCATGGTCGTAGCGGCAAAGAAGAAGGGTGCAGAAGAAGTATCTGGTGGCTGTTTTTAGTTGTGGCACCAGCGGTACTACTGCTGTACAACATTTGTCACTCAGGAACGGTGAGCGAGTGCAAGTGAGAACAGACATGGAACACGGCTACCCCTTTTTGCACGACGCACTTGCAAATAATAATGTGCACGACTCCAACCGCCTCCAGAACCACACACCCAGAAACCCATTTCGACACTTGAAACAGCAGCGCAAACACCACACAGAGCATATTGTTCTTGTTGTCTCAAACAATTAATCAGTCCACTTGTAGAGCCCGTGGTCACACAAACGTGCTGAAGCCCTAGGAAGATACGAAAAACAAAATGAAATCAACATAAAAGAGCATAAGACCATCGCACCAGGCCACGCAGCACGCGCAAAGGCAGACAACGCAGCAGACCACACACAGCAGACCACACACAGCAGACCACACACAGCAGACCACATACAGCAGACCACACAGCAGGCATGTCCCTGATGGATGTTGCCTAGAGAATTTTCGTGCATTCAATGAAGTAACAGCAGTGCCGTCGATGTAGAGAGGATGCGTACACGTAGTCTATGGGCAATTATACGGCAGGCGGTACGTGTGTTTGCCCTCTCACTCGAATTTTACTCGCGATAATTTATTTCTGTGTGGTGCCGACATGATGAAGCACTCGAAAATAGTCGTGCTCGCGTACTCGCTAGCGCGTACGACGCGTACGAGGAGTAGAATCGTAGCCGTACGTGGAAGGAAGGGGGCAGCATCACCCACACTCGGACTCGTACGTGTGATCTCTAATCTGAGAGCAAGAGAGTTGAAAATGTACAAGATTTCAACAGCAGCAGCAGCAGCAGGAGTAATGAAACAGCAGGAGAACAAAGTAAATACCGCCGTCACTATACAAAGGGTCTAGACTATCCCTTGGGAGCTCTACCAAGCAACTGAGTTAAATCGACACACGACGCGTATAAAAATACGTGGAAGCGTGGTGAGCTAAAGCTTTATTTTTCCCCATCCGCCGGAGGGTAAAAAAAAAAAAAAAAAAATCTACCTGGTAGAGTAGTAGGTCTACAGCTCTAATTTATTTTTAAGCTCTCGTCTATTGTTGCGGGGAGTATAATTCAACCCATCACTGCTGTTGTACTACTACTGCTGTTGTACCCAGCAGCAGCAAGCAGCAGCCAGCAAGACATTCCAGCCGTCAAGCCATCACTGCCACCACCACCACCTCCTGGTGGTCCACCATCATCCCCATGGTCGGTACGGCGACCAATCCCGCCTAGGAGCGGTATATTCGCGGGCAGTGCCGTATATTAACAGTATCTATCTACTGGTATCTCAGTCTTGCCTGTTTGTGTTCCTGCGCTGCGTTATAACGCCGCCCGCTGCCGCCTTATTTTTATAAAAAAGAAAGCTGGCATGGTTTGTCTCCGAAATAAAACATGTAAACCCAAAAAGCACCCATCTCATCGGGATTCTGAGATTTTTAAAGATTGACCCTGCGGGACAGATAACACATCACTGAGGCAGGCGGGTGTGTGACGTAAAACCAGACACATGCGGAGGCGGCGCTTGCTCGAGTGTCATATGCGACATTTATGGACAGAGATCGGAGTATCGCACACAAGCTTGCGAGGATGAGTTTCGACCAAGTCTTCGATCTCACAGGTCTGTCTGGAGTGTTTTTTTTTTTATATAGACTAGACTACAACAAACACTATTTTTCTTGTATATATACTATTATACTCAGTATGTGGCCTGAATTTAAAACCTCTTGGAAACCCTCCCCCCCCCCCCCCCCCCTCCACCCCCACCCGCCCCCCCATCTTTTTTTTCTTTTTCTTTTTATCTCCGCTCCCTCTTGCTCAAACGCCCCACCTAGCATCGAAATCTGCTACGAAGTAGTTTAATAATAAACACTTCCACGCACTTGATATCACCTCATTATCTTTCTAGAGCCATCCATGCCGCTGCTGCAATTCACCCCCCCCCCCCACCCCCTCAACGCCCCCTCCTTCCCCACCACTCGCACCATCGCCTAGACATAGCACCACGCGTATACCAAACCCCTGCATCTATGCGACCTGATGTTGTTTGAAAAACCTTTTCGCCCCCCCCCCCCCCCCCGCCCCCCCCGCACCCGCACCCGCGCACCCCCACCCCCACCCCCTCGAACGCTCCGCCCTCTCCTCACTGGTTGTACGACTTACCACAGGATAGGATTTATAGTTTCTACGCATAGATTGAGCTGCCCCGCCCGTCCCGCCCCCTCCTCCCCCATCCCCCCCGCTCCCTTTTGATCAAACCCAGGCCCCCACGTCCATAAAAACTCCGCCCTCCCCTCACCGGTAATTCGACTTAAAGGATTCACTTGATAATGTTAAGGTATTAGTGGGGTATTAGTCCGTTTGACCACTCGCAAAAGGTTGATCAATAGCTTACTACCCAAACTAAGCCTTACAACACTCTTCCCCCTGAAACGGCGGGATGGCAGGTCGGCCGGATATTATACGGGCGGACCTGTCAAAATCCAACCCGTTTCATTTCCTGGGGAGACCAGGGAGAGTATTTTTCAAGTTCGACATGCTTGGGGGAAAATCTGAAAAGTTTATTATTGTGTATGGTGGGGATCGAACCCACGACCCAAAAACCCATGGTCTGTCGACGACGCCATTTGTTAAGGTATTAGTGGGGTATTAGTCCGTTTGGCCACTTGCAAAAGGTTAACCAATAGCTTACCCAAACTAAGCCTTATAAAAATAAACTGATGCATTCCCTTCCACAGCTGTCAGATTTTGTCCCCCTTAAGAACGTTTTTTTTTCAAATACACTCCATCCAGCTGTGAGATCGAATATTTTGTCGAAACTCATATTTGCAAGCTGCGTGTGATACTCCGATCGTGCGTAATACGGGTTGTGTGTCCTCATTAAGGATATAGGTCGGCGACTGCCGTTGCAACTACAGTGTAGCTATCAGAGTCAACAGGGTGATGTTAGTCAGTCTTTGCGCGGAAACTATAAAACCCGTTTTT
Organism: Undaria pinnatifida; assembly: GCA_012845835.1. Lineage (NCBI taxonomy): Eukaryota > Phaeophyceae > Laminariales > Alariaceae > Undaria > Undaria pinnatifida. The sequence goes on from JABAKD010000008.1 coordinate 5,560,397, forward strand.
GAGGGGGACAGAATCTGACAGCTGGGGAAGGAAATGCATCAGTTTATCAAGTGAATCCTGTAAGTCGAATATCCGGTGAGGAGAGGGCGGAGTTTTGAAGTATTTTTATAATATGGACAGAGCAGTCAGCGCACGGAAAAAAAACGCATGTACGCGACATGCTCTAAAAAAAAAGTAAACGGAATGATGGGGATGAGCAAATTTTGAAAAGAAAACGCTTGACGACGTGATTCTCCCGGCAAAATCCATCAGGGACATGCCTGATGTGTGGTCTGTGCGAGTCTGCTGTGTGGTCTGTTGTGTTGTCTCCTTTCGCGCGTGCTGTGTGGCCTGGTGTGAAGATCTTATGCTGCAGGTGTTTGTGCTGCTGTTTCAAGTGTCAAAATGGGTTTGTAGGTTTGTGGTTCTGGAGGCGGTTCGAATCGTGCACGTTATTATTTGCAAGTGCGCCGTGCAAAAAGGGGTAGCCCAGGGAACACGGTCAGCAGAGAAGATGTACGTACGTATTTATATGCCCTGAACCACTACGCCTCATTTATTTTCTGACTAAAACCGTCGAGCAGCTCTACGATACGTACGACGTACATCAGGCAGCAGGCAGCTGGAGGACAACGGAATCAAAGACATCAGGACGACAGGTAAATGTATTCGTATTTAGCTGGAACCCTCTCTATGCAGCAAAACGAAATTTGTTAGCTTCAAAATTCCTCCCCGGGTATTATAAGCAGGTACTCGTAGCTTGGTGTTGGTTTATGCGTACTGGTCCAAGACTGGTCCACCATATTTCCCACACTGGTACTCTGGCACTCGTGCTCTGGCACTCGTATCTGGATTGGTTCGGTTGCAGCCTATTCGAAGCGGAGGGAGTCCTTGGTCCTCGCCATACGGTATACTGTATGGACCTATTAATAGTAGTCTAGTATGTCATGTATGGTGCTGCTGCTGCTGCGCTGCGGAGGATGGCACTCGGTGCGAGGCACGACGAGGGCGATAACTCTTCGCTCCTCTTCTTTCGTCGTATCCGCCCGCCGGCTGTACTCCTAGTATGTACTGTTAAGAATGATATCGGCACCAGGTAGAGCAGTAAAAGGAGGTCAATAATTCCCTTAACTGTTTCTGCCTGACGCGTTGTGTCCTGTATAATTCGGAACTCAATACAAGCTGGGCCGGCCAAGACGCCGTGACGTCACGGATATCGCTTTGCCCCACTCATTTTTTGGAGCTTGGACCTGAAATTTTGACACGTGATTTAGAACACACTCATCAAAGCACTACTTGCTTGGAAATCGCACGAAAAAAAAAAAGAATTTCGTTGACTTTTTGTCCGTTTTAGTCTATGATCATGGATTTCGTTTGGCCGCCCGTATGTGGTCAAGATTTTTTTTTTTGCGATTTCCAAGTAGTATTTTATAAAAATATTTCAAGGACGTCAGCCGTGAGTTCGACGAATTTCGGGCCAATACTCATCTTTGCAAGCTGCGTTGTTGGTACTTGTAATATACTATGTGGGTGAGTTTTTTCATAGTGGGAGGGGTCATATTGTTTTGTTAAAGAACAAACACGTATATATAAGAGTATATACATATTTTATAAAAAATATTTCAAGGACGTCAGCCGTGAGTTCGACGAATTTCAGGTCAATACTCATATTTACAAGCTGCGTTGTTGGTACTTGTAATATAATACTCCGGAGTATATGGGTGAGTTTTTATTAGGAGCGGTCCCATTTCTTGTTCACTCGTATAATAGTGGTAAGTGTTGGTATTTATACTTTACAGTCGACCCCGCTTTAAAGACACACCGCGTTTTTTGGGGGGGGAGTGAGTGTCTTTAACGCGGGGAAGTGTCTTTAGGATTCCGGGGCCACTAACTCACCGTCCCCGGGGCCAATGGAGGTGTAACATATGTCAAAATACGCGCATTTGAAGCAGAAATGCGACCACGAAACTGTGTTGCTTGAAAACTACAACACGTGCTTTGAAAGGCCGCAACACTACTGCTGTAGTACACGCCAATACTTTACACATTTTGAATTTCCATCCACCACCAAAAAGCGGGAAGGAGTGCAGCACGACCTATTATTGTAACGTGTACGGCAGTGCGCTGTTGTTGATGCAGGCTCTTGCTGTAATGTGTACGGCAGTGCGCTGGTGTTGTTGCAGGCTTTTCTTATTGTCAAGGCGTTATCCTCGCGGTGAACATCATGCCCGAGATATCGCGAACACACCTGAGACACATCAATTCGTTGGAACTAGCTCTGATACGATACACGCAAATTACCTAGGTTAGGAGTTAGGGTTAATCTCTCCATACCCACACGCGGTAGTGCGGGCTGCAGCAGACCGCTGTCGATGTTATACAGCGGTGTGTGTGCTGCCCCAGAAAAAAAAATGGGGGGGGGGCGCAAAGTGGAAAAGTTACCCCTCCCATATTATTGTACATCTGCGGGGCACCATGTTCTGGGAAAAAAATGTGTCTTTATAGCGGGGAGTTTCCTTAAGAAGAGTGTCTTTAAAGCGGGGACGACTGTAGGTGGGGAATTTTGAGCCAGATCTAACATCACATCTATTTTATAAATGTATTACTGCTGTAGTTTCCACTATACTTCTCTATCATATGTATAGTAGGCGGTTTATTTTGTTTTTTCTTCCCCCCGGGCTTTAATATCGGGAGGAGTACGAATACAGAATATTTGTTTAAGCTTGCTCTGAATCACGTGTCAAAATTTCAGGTCCGAACTCCAAAAAATGAGCGAGGCACAGCGATATCTTCTTTTTTTGTAATTTTATTTTAGTCGAAAACACTTGAGTTTATTACGTAAGGTATTCCGTGCATACCGTCTGCATGATCGCCTCCCAACCTATGCCAAGCGAAGTATGACTAACGGATAACGTAATTGAGCGCGTGTACACTAAGCGTTCCCTTCAAAACAATAACGATTCACATCTCTCCCTGTCGTTCTCAATGGCGGTGACAATGCATGACCATCACCTCGCCTGTTGTACTTGGCAATATGCATCTCTTTCTCATAATTAGCGATGTCAGATTGTACATATCGATTGAAATGTTCTCTCTTTCGGTCCATGTACAATAACATATTATGGAGCTTTTAACACGCTGTTTACTACATCTAAGAACTGGGTTGCATACTACATGTAACATCAAGCCTTCTAGAAAAATAAGCATTACCAGGTGGGTGATATAAAGGGGTGTCTTCTTGCTGCAACCGTCAGATTCGTCCCCTTCAAGCGTTTATAGTTTCCGCGCACATATTGAAATGCTCGCCCCCCCGCCCCCCCCCCCCCCCCCCCGATCCCTCTCGTTTAAACGCACCACCTGAAATCAAAATCTGCCAGAGTAGTAAACACTACCAGCACGCTGATAGCATCGCATTGTCCATCTAGCCATCCACGCCGTAGCTCCAACTCATCCCCCCCCCCCCGCCCAGTTCGTTCAAACGCCCCACTTACAATCGAAATCGGCCCGAGTAACAAACACTAATAAGCCACTGATATCACGTCATTATCTTTCTAGCCATCCATGACGTAGCTTTCATTCATCCCCCCTCCCCCCCTCCAACGCCCCTTCCTTCCCCACACCCCACACAATCGCCTAGACCCAGCACCGCGCGTATAGTAAGCCCCTACATATATGATTAATACGCGCGATCGGAGGATCACACACAATGTTGCGAACATCAGTGTCGACCAAATCCTTGATTTTATGTTGTATGTGACCTAAACCTCTTGAAAACCCTCCCCCCGCCCTGCCTTTTCTTTCCCTCGCTTCCTCTTCTTGCATAAACGCCCCACCTACTATCGAAACCCGCCAGAGTAATAAACACTTCCACGCCCTGGATATCGCCTCGTTATCGTTTCAGAGCCGTCCATGCCGTTGTTGCAATTCCCACCCACCCCCGTCTCCAACGCCCCCTCATTCCCCACCACCCGCACCATCGCCTAGACCTAGCACCACGCGTATAGCAAACCCCTACATCTATGCGACCCAAAGCCCTCCCCCCCCGCCCCCGGCCCCCTCCGCCACATTCCCCCCCCTCCCCCACAAAAAATATTTATAGTTTCCACGCACAAATAGACCTGCCCCACCCGTCCCCTCCCTCCCCTCCCCCCCCCTCCCGCCCCCCTTTTGATCAAAATCAGGCCCCCACGTCCGTAAAAACTCCGCCCTCCCCTCACCGGATATTCGACTTACGGGATTCACTTGATAAACTGATGCAATTCCTTCCACAGCTGTCAGATTTTGTCCCCCTCAGAAACGGGTTTTATAGTTTCCGCGCACAGACTGCCTAACATCACCCTGTTGACCCTGATAGCTACACTGTAGTTGTAAGGGGAGTCGCCGATCTATATCCTTAATGAGGACACACAACCCGTAATACGCGCGATCGGAGTATCACACACAGCTTGCAAAGACGAGTTTCGACAAAATATCCGATCTCACAGCTGGAGTGTATTTTCACTTTTATAATATATGGAATCGAGTTTTCGTAATATATGTCTTGATGGGGGGCGAATTGGGCAAAGAAACTTATATCAATGTTCTTCTACAGTCTTCGGCATAGTGTCCACCAATTTTCACCTCGATCGAGTTATTTTATTTCTATAGGTCTAGTCTACGGATTTATGTATTTTTTAGGTTGAGAAAGTTGGTGCTATTGAGTTTTTGCGGATAACTCGACGAGGTCGAGTCGGGAAAAATTTAAGCCTTGGAATTTTTCATATACTTTTCGTTTTCGCATGTGCAATGTGGTGTCAGGGGTAGCGCGCTTCTAATTTTCAGGTCCTAGTTCGTAAGAGCGGTGGCGGGAGAGCTTTCTGAATTATTGTTTGTTTCTTGGCCGGCCAAACCTGTAACAGGCTGATAAATGCCGTGTAACAGAACTTGACAAGAGTCTAGAGATAACTACTGTGCCCTTGTATCACGTCAAGCACGCGTGCCCCGTGTGTTTTCGACAAGTAGGTGCGGTCTTGGTACTGTTGTAATGCATGCGATATTCGTTCGGTATGTCCGAAGGAAGGCTGTGAAGTGTCGCACACAGTCGCACAGTCTTGTGCGGCAAAAATCGAAAAATAGGTGGATGGGATTTTTTCCGCGGGGATTGCAAAATATTTCCACGAGGGGCAGGCACAGCGATACGATGCATGACGGTGAGTTTCGTACGCACGGGAAGAAGTGACCAACAATAGCACGAGTGTGGGTAAATAAAGCGTGTCATACGTACGCACGGGGTGGCATGTGACAGGTAGAAGGCAGTACCGAATGAACACGGACCAAAACAGGAGTAGCCGTGGGTTGCACTGACGAGCAGGCATCGTAGACATCATCACAAGGCAAAGGGCTTCCAAGCCGTCAAGCCAAAGGTGGAGGAGGGTGGTCGGGAGTGTTTTTTGTCGGGGATCTAGTCTATGTATTGGGTGTAACTGCCGTGACGAACCGACGTCTCGACGACCGGCGAACGTCTTTGGTTTCTCGTTGATAATAAAACATAAGACACGACGACCCCTTCTAGCCATGATCTTTATTGAGTGCTATTCATCTCGCCCGGTTGCTGCAGAAGACCTGACAAGCCTCAGACTCTCGATTACCGTTGCTGTGTGTAGTGGATCGCCCTGCACTTTAAAACAAGCTTCATGGTGGGTTAGCGGAATCCGCATGTGGCAGTGTCGTGGGCTGCTAATGATAATCAAAAGGCGTGGCGAGCCGCATGCTCGTGAGTGTCGCTCAGAGGAATTACATAATGTTTAAAGGAGGTGGTCTGTGGTGCAAGACAAAGAAGAATTTAATGAAGAGCGAGGCGGGATACGATCACTCTCGGATACACGCTCTACGTGCCAAGGTCCTGACCGATTAACAACAACGTTCCTTGGCGCTTGAACTAGTGGAGGTCGCTACGTCGCTACATACCCTATGCAAAACCGCCTGGAATCGCCCCCAGCCTTGATCTCAGTTCCCCCTCTCTTGATTTCACCTGGGGAGTGGCGGGGTCTGTGCTGCTGTGTTCTGGGGATATCTTGTCCTCGATATATGCTCGAAGCTCTTCAGTATACAGAGAGCGTGCAGTACGTCGACACACGGGTCGCTCGCATCCCGTGATACAAGCTAGTGTAGGTAACACCTGCTAATATGGTCTAATTCATTCTTATCTCCTTTCTTGGGAGCCTAGTCTGAGTCTTTAGTCTAATCAAATGAGAGCTAAACGTTTTGACCGGCAAAAAGAGACGTTGGTCTTGAACCACATGAACCAAACCTTTGGCTAGACGCGGACTGGAATTCCTCGCCGACCTTTCCAAGCAGAACCGCGAGACTTCCTAGGTAGCGGCGGGTGATGTGTGTGAAGTCACCGTCGCGAGCGCCTGGCAGTGGTCTTCTTGAGATGGGCTTTATGGTCATCAGCCGCGGAGAAAAAGAAAGACCAAAAAATACTCTAGAAAAGCTAGGTTCAAACACCTCCGGCAACCCGCGATCAAGAAAATATAGCCGTCTGAAGAACAACGCAACGTGAAGCGAACGTCTGAAGGGATTTAGGAAAACATTCATGTAGGTTGAATTTTACAACTGTGTGGCGCAATCAGTGCTTGCAAGTATTATATAATGCCCGATCGATAGCGTCCGAACACTACCAAGATGCACGAAAAAACTGGCCACCCCGACCCAAGGACAAGATGGCACTACGTAGGTGCTTCGAATGGCAAACGTGGGGGGGGGGGGGGGGCGGTACGATTGAAAAGTATACGGTATATCAAATGTGGCATTGATATAGCAGTATCGGTGGACGCAAGAACAGCGATACACTACGACGAGTACATTGTACGTAAGAAGAGAAAACGGCATAGATTGTCCTACAGTAGTAGTGACATCTTCCACCAACCGTCAAGACAAAGCTGTTACAAGAGCTTGTGTAGCGCGAGCAAGCATCAGTCATATAGTCTAATGTGATGAAAAATCGAAGGAAACCAGACTGAAGTGGTGGGGGAGAACCCCATGCTTCATAGCCATGCTCCCTACGGCAGCTTCTAGTGATAGCGGCTGTACGATCGAGCGTGAAGAAATCGGATCAGATACAAATCGGTTTTCATGCGCAATCGAAGCGACGAATCTTCAACGGTTGCAATCAACCGATAACTTAAGATCTCCGGGAAAATGCATCCTTGAGGAAGTTTTTCTACTACAGTACAAAAACAAGCGCTTGTACCTCTACGGTCAGCGAGCATATAATGCCTTACCCAAATGGCACCCCACGCGCCTGCCAACGTTGGCAAAGATTCGAGCTTGCCAAGTCCAAAACAGCCAGACAAAAAACAAACGCGGGTTGCATGCCCCTTGCGGCTTTCTGCCATCGGCGGAACAGCAGCGTCCGTCGCAACGCTGTACTAACCGCATATCACGCACAAGGAGTGTACACCCAACCCTCATTAGATTATCTACCGCACGCAACAACGCTATTTAGAAAGGTGATGCAGAGCGTGTTGTTCTCGTCTACAACCCGCCGGTATCCTTGTCAAAGCTATCGGCGATGTCGACCAAGAACTACCAAGCACGCAATAGAAAGCAAACGGTGACAGCGACACACAGGGGGGCGGAAGAAAGGCAGAGGACAGATGGCACGGAAATAGAAATCAAGTTTCCACAACGCTCTTTGCACAACACACAAAAGAGCCATTTGAGGCATCTTGTTGAGAGTGCTGTGTTCATCTAAAGCCCGCAGGTATCCGTGTCAAAGCTGTAGGCGATGTCGACGCAGTACTGTAAACCACGCAATCAATGCAGAGAGCGATGACAGCGGTACACGGAGAAGCGAAAGCGGTGCGGAGGGACGACAGCAAATAAACATAAACGAGTCGAGCGCGAGGTGGTGGGGGGGGGCAGCTAGAAATGGGCAGATACAACGTGTATGCAGTGTACACCAGGCGCTCGTACTTGGGTTAAAGAACTTCGAAAATTACAGCTTAAAGGAGGGGAAAAACCGGAAAAACAGCGAAGAAAACGCCAAGCATCATCAAGACACGTGTACGTTCTCCCTCGAATGTGGAGATCGATCGACCTATTCGTAGTCATGTAACCAAGCACTAACTATACTCTCACGTAAGACAAGGCAGACGAAGAGTATTCTTCTAGCGATATTGGGGTACATGCCACAAACACCCATACGCTCCTAAGGCTCACGTTGGCTCTGTTGTCTTCGAAGATGGTGTCGTCTGGAAAGGCGATGGCGGGTAGTCTGTACTCCCGACCGTTTGTTTCCTCGAACGTATCATAATAAAGGTCCAAGGGGTTGAAGATCCCGGCAGCCCTGTTGGCCTTATTATTTGTGAACGTGGTCGACCCTTCGAGCCTGTGAAAGAACCCCAGGCATGCAGGAGGAAACGAAAAGAGGATATCGGTTCGCCAGTGAATATATTTACGTCGTTGGAGCACGCAAGAATCACCCCAGTATTGATTTCGTGGGATCAGTTTGTTGATGGCTCTGGCGAAAACGCCACTCATCAGCAGGGGTAAAATAACGAGAGATTTTTGTTGCGCGACAATTTGGGTCAGATACAGAAAACAAATCCTATTAGAAAAAGCACATGTTCCGCCGCAGTTCATAAACACAGGCGATGAGTGATTGGTGTGTTGTATATTTTCGCCACCGTGGCTTCAAGGCAGTCCCATTGCAGGAGACAGGATATATCGTGCTGAGCCGGGAATACTTCTTCCAAGGGCAGCTACACACTACCAAACCTTGCAGGTGTTATTATTGCGGGCAACCCGGGCATCAGCACACTCAGCTAAAACAAATCATGCAGAAGGAAACCCCGGGCCGGCCTGGAAAATTCTTCAAGCTCTTGGTTTGGAAGTTCCATGACAACCCTCTCGGCCTAGATTTTCCTAGTTACTACATGAAGGGTGTCGTTCCACGCGCTAGCGGACGGCACATGCTACAATTATAGCTCTCACGTCATGTCTCCACCATCGAAGTTATAGAGTGCCCCTCCGCTTCCACCATCGCCCGTGCTTGACGCGACATTTCCGTCGAACAGGCTGCCAGCCTTGAACGCCACGTCACCACCATAGTTCGCGACGGCTCCACCATATTGCTGGCCGGGGAATGGTGGGGGGGACGAAGCATTGCGGCATCGGCATCGGCAACATCGTCGGCAATTTTTCGTCGGCAGCAAGATGATAAACCCCAAATGGCCTTAACCCTGCTGCTACTACTGCTGCTGTTACTGCGAAAAGTATCCCATGTTCACATTCCAAAGAGTGTACAATTGTATGAGACGCGTGCTACAATAGAGGTGCACCACTTTTTGTCTTGATGCTACTCCTCAAATCGGGAGCTTAAGACCTCTCCCACAAACTGATTTGGAGAAAAACTGAAACTGATACCGGATGAAAAATCCCATGGCCTAGGTATTCAACGAGAATCAGACAAAACACAATGGCGTCTTTTCCGATAATTTTGGGTTGAGGACCCCGGTCATTCAGAAAGCATTCATTTCAGGCGAAAAGCGGCACCTCTATCGTAGCACGCGTCTCTGTCCCCAAACACGCGGGGGCACTCCTAACTCCCCCCCCCCCCCCCCCCCTGCCGTCATGGCATGCCTCAGCAAGACGAAAACACGGAGCTGGCCCATAGATATAGCAGCGGTGTGTCTGCGTGAGGTGCGCGCATATAAGGAGCGGAGCAGAAAACTGTCTCACATTGAAACCACGGTCGCCACCCCGGTCCCGCCGTAAATAGATGCTGCCTTCTCTATTGTTCGAACGCGCGTCATGCTTGGAAGCATCGATTTCCCTGCTATTTCCCCGTCGACCCTCTATCCACGCCGGGAGGAATCGACCTTAAGTGGGTATGCTGAACCCTCTGTTTCATTGAAAATGAAAGCACGTACGGAGGGCGAGAAGGGATGGCACCTGCGACCACCGCTCGTACAGAAGGCCGCTGAGTGTAAACCTTCCTGCGGGTTGAGCTGGAACGTGAAGTTGATTACTACAAATCTTATAAAGCATGAAGACCATGAACCAAATCTCACGTTCCAGGCCTTATTCTCCTCGAAGGTGGCAAAGCTGTTGAACACGAACGTGGCCCACCTCTCCTGATAAATGGCGCCTCCATCCTGCGATTACATCAGCGGCAAGATCAGCAGCACAATGAAGAATGGAAACCGGATGCAAAACGTCAAACCTAAACGCACTACAAAAGCGCCACTCAAGGAAGAAGTGTGGATTGATCCGATCAGAAAAGATGCTACGACAGGAAAAAAAATACATGGATTCATCATAATTAACGTACTGCTTGGTACACACGAATACTGGTTCCCTACGCCATGTTCTGCTCCTACGCAGCGAGACTACTGCAACACAACACGCCAGAACAATTGGGGGGAAATATGGAAAATCGAAAACCTGGATTTATTGTGCGTGACAATTGGGATGGTTGTCGGTGATATGCACATGCTGTTAGAGGGGGATTTCGGCTATGCTTTGAACTCTGCCCCAATGGTTGAGTGGTATTGATTGATGCTTGCAGCTACAAGCGGAGAACTTCTAGCAAAACCAAAATTTTTGTAAGGTACCAGGTGTATTGTTTGAGGTGGGACGAAGTGAGGGGCGTTTTCGATATTTAAAATTTTGTACTTTTATTTGGGGATTACATTGTGAGATCCATTAACAGCTGATCAGAGTCGAGGAAGGGAAGGACAAGTTTGGGCTTAGGTTTTTATTTTTCGAATTCGGAGTATAGTGCTCGTTTTGGCCGTTGGACTTTAAAATCAGATATTTGAACAGTGGTTCTGGGTCATCTCCATGAATGTTGATTATTGGTATATTCGGGGAGATTTTACAGGGATCATGGTACACGCGAGCGGAAGCGCTGTACAGAGGTTCTTCGAAAAATACGTCAGCCAACTCGAAGGGCGTATCCGAGAAGGTGTTTGGCTTCTACAAACGCCTCAAGGAGATGTATGTGGAATGGAAGAGGATGTTTAACTCGCAGTACATCAAGGACGAGGAAGGTAGATTGCTGCGGGACAACGCCCTCATCCGGAAGAGGTGGGTGATGTGCTTTCATAACTATAGCTTGACTCCAAGTCGCCGACCCTTGATCCGAGCATTGTGGGCAAACTAAAGACGTGGTCTCCGTGCAGGCCACTGTACAATGTTCCGGCTAGGTACGAGGTGGAGGGGCGATCCGTGCGCTGGTGAATCGAAATGTGGTAGGGTCTGATGACCTCCCCGCTGAGTTCCTGAAGGTCTTGGCCGACGACGGAGAATTGGACACGGTCCCAAGGAACGTTCCACGAAATCATCGTCGCTGTGTGGAGGGGAGATGGCGTGCCGCAACAACGGAACGATGCAACGGTCAAGGTGCTGCACAAGAAGAAAAATCGGACGGAGTGCGTCAATTACCGTGACTTCTTCCTCGTAGCCCACGCCCGTCCAAAGTACGCCTCAAAGTCATCGCGGGTCGTCTTAGCGGCTACTGCGATGCTCGGATCAGTTCGACGTGGGGTAAGGTCTCAGGCAAGGGAGGTGCGTGCTCGCACCACTGCTGCCCAACATGTTTTTCATGGCGGTACTGCGTGTGGCCGAGTACGCCGACCACGCGGGCATCGTATCGCGATCAACAGAAAGACTGGAGAGGATTATCACGGTGATCGTGATTGCGTGCTCGGCGCTAGGGTTTACGGTCTCCGAGGCCAAAACGGAGACCATGTGTCCTCAGGCCAAAGGTGGGGGGGCGTGTCGTCCACCATCAATGCAGCCGGCGAGGAATACAAACAAAGGATCGAGTTTTTGTACTTGAGCGGGGCTATCAGCGCAGACAGAACACTCGGTGTCGAGATTACGCGGCGTCTTCAGAGAGCCTGGGTGTGCGTCCAGCGGTACAAGATGGAAATATATGATCGCCCAGGTGTGCGCTTACGGCTTAAGGTGAGGATGCTGAGCGCCTGGGTGATCGAGGCACTACTCTATGGATGCGTGACGTGGAGCCCGAACAAGGCTGACAATGACACGGCTACGACGGCTTCACCATTCCATGCTTCTCCGATGCCTCGGATGGTGGAAACGGAAGCGCGATGACCGCACCCTCTCGTACGCCGACGAGCTTGTCAGTACAGCTTTCGAGGGCATAGAGGCGACAGTCCGTAAACGGAGGATGTTATTTGCGGGATTCGTAGCATGTGTGGGGCATGAGCGTCTGCCACAAAGGGTGATGTTGGGGGGGTTGGTTGGAGGTAAGGGCTACACAGGAGGGCAAGAGAAGTACTGGATGGTGCGCCTGGAGGAGGACATGTCGGTTTTGGGGTTAAGTTCGAAGGGTGGCTAAAGGCTGCACAGAAGGCGGGCAGATGGTTCCGACGGGTCGAGGAGGGAACAGAGTCATTGACGCGGAAATCATGATGCGGAGAGCAGTAGAGCGGCAGAGGGACACGCGAAGACCGCGGCAGTGCCACGCCCACCGTCGGCATCTCTAAACGGCGGGAGGGAGGGGGGGGCGGGGGGGTGAGGGGGAAAGGAGGGGTGTCAAAAGACTGGAGTTCGGGTCTGGCCATCATCGTCTTGACATTTGTGGGCCTTCCAATGGCCGTAAGAAACTAGCGTAAGGCCACACGGACTTCTTCACCGTGTTGTTGTGTTCTCCCCCCAGCGCTATTAGTGCACTTGATACCATCTATATGCCCAATGCCATCTTAGTCAGTTCCTAGGGTCTGCTAGTATGATATTCCATTTACTTTCCTTGCGTCCCCTTCTTTATTGGCTTGTTTTATTTTCTTGTCTCCTTTTTTTCTTCACATTTTCCGACCGATTTGAGTCTGTCGTGCGTATGCGTAGTGATAGGTACTACGTGTAATATATACGTGGTAGCTTATTCCGTTTTTGCTGGCTTAGACCGGACGCGTATTTTCTTGTTGGTTTCGTTCGTTGACGATGTGTAGCTGGCTTTAGTTCGCTACACTCCCCCGCTGGCGAGTGTACGCAACGTATTACATACCTACCTATGTTTTATTTTCGTTGGTTCGTTTTCCACTTACAATCAATCTCATTCTTCTTTTTTTCCTTTCTTTGCGGATGCATGAATTGCTTCAGCTATGATATATGCGCGTACAGCTTTTGGTTTGTTTGTGTTTTTTTTCTCCTGGGGTATCTTTCCACTCCAGAGTGGCTGGAGCATGTCCTGTGACCACGGACTTGATTATGCGAGTTAATGTGAAAACAAGAACTGTGGTAAAATGGCTAGGGTAAGGGGCACAGAATCTCTCCTGCAGGTTAGCCTATTTGACCAGGTCTTTGCAGTTGCGAGCGTGTGTTCGTAGCTCACAGAACGAGATCAGTTTAAACAGTCACGTCCCGATGGAAGACTAGTCACTAAACCGGTGGGCTTCCGCCCATCGATCGCCCATGAATCCAAGTAAGATAGACCTACGGGTATTTCTCAAAACCCTGTGCTCAGGTAATTGCCGACCGTTCAAAGCAATACCACAGCAACTGCAATATGCATTTCTGCCGCAGCAGTGCAAGGAGCATATCGATTTCTGCATTTTGCATCTGCTCGTTTTAATTGAGACCATGTTAGCAAGGTGTCGCGTCGCGTCAATGTACAAGGCAGGAAGGACGTTGGTTGATGCTTGCAGCACGATACGGACGCGACGTAGATTAGGTAGTGTTCGTGTGGCATATTGACATGTCGGGATGACACACGATGGATGGCGTGTACCGAGTCTGCACATTGAGTCTTCCGTGGGCGTTCCGGTAGGTAGAGCATATCGATGAGGTTCTCTAAGTTGCGATAACACAATGCATATCTAGTTTAGGCCAAGGGGCCTCAAAGCCTCTGCACCTCTCCTCCGCCCCGCGGCATACGTCCGATCAAAGCTATAAACCCAGTCCAACACGTGACCTACATCGTTGTTTGATTACGTAGTTCTTGTCGCGCCAGCACGTCAAGTCGACGCAAGACGAAGGGGACGCAAGACGAAGGGGTCAGATTGGAGGCGACACGCAGAACAAAGTTGAGTCGCGAGTTAAACACGTGGTTTTTTTCTCGCCCACCCGCCCCTTCCATTTCTAAGGCTTGCGGAACGAAATCACCACGTAATATACACGATTCTGGAATCAGGGACAGGAACCAACATAGTACCGACATGGTGCCGACACCCAGCCTGCATAAACGTTCTAGCAGGGGAGTCGAGTGGAGGGGTCCAACGGCAATCATTGTAGCACGGTCTTGAGAGGCTCAGCGGATTCATTCTGCAGCCGGACCAGTCGCGGTCAAGTACGAGGAGTGTGGGACTATTTGGGGTGTCGACAGGTTAATACTATGTTTCCCGTCCGGCGTAGCATTATTATACCATAGAAGGGCATGGCCGTTGAGTGCGCAACGCACGTAGGAGCTGTCTCTCTTGCGTCCTCGCACATACATGTATATACGGCAATCACCCCCGATTTGAAGGATGTTCAATAAAACCAAGCGATAAGCTCAAGTGCTCGCGACCGTCACAGCGTTCATGGTTAACACAACAAATACGCAGGTAAACGTTGCTGACATACCTGGTATTGCGCAGCCGAGGGATCACTTGAGGACATAGCCTCATGCGAGGAATACGTACGCTACGTACTGCGTAGTAATTGGCCGGTTGCAGCGGCGAGACAGACATACGTGCAAAATTATTCACTCACCCTGCCGGCATTTCGTGCGAAGTAGGCCTCGCCGTCAACCACTACGTCCCCGCGGTTGTAGATGCCACCACCCGCGCCATCGCCGGCATCAAACTATAACCGTTTCACCGGCTCGAAGCGAAAAATTGGCACCGAGCGAGGCACAACTGGGTTACTTCACAACATGTGTATCACGAGCACGTCATCACACGGGTCTGGGGTGACGAGAGAGCCACACAATATTATTTATCGGGTACACCACAAGGGAAGTCACCAGGCACGTTTTCCCGTATTACACAGTAGATGTCCGTGCGATTCCTCATAGGAATCTTTGTCTCATGGACCGGCGCAGTCAGGTCGCCCGCAAAACGTTGCACCGCAACCAATGCGACCGAGAGGTCGATGCGTAGTTCCAAGGATCGAATCCCGCGGTGAGCACGTTTTTTCGCCCTTTTTCTTTCTGTCAGAGATACACTAAAACGCCTAAGCTAGCAGTGGGCACGAAATGCGTGTGACAGGTCTATCATCCCGTACACTTACGTACACGTAGGCATCGTTGTCAATCATGGTCAGCTTCTCCATGAAGTGCATCGTGCCCTTAACATGGTGATGCACTGCACCACCGTTCCCGGAGCTTGCGCTGTACACCCATTCGCCATCCTCGTTAACCGAATCCCCAGATACCTGCTGGTTGTAACAGCTCGAAAACGTGACATCCTTCTTGAAGGTAAGGTTTCCCTGTTTTATGCCGGGTGCGTGGGTGGACAGGCAAAATTGATTGCGTTAGGGATATTGTCGCTAGAACGTAGCTGCGATACAGAGTGGCTAAGCGATAGTGATGGCGTTCTGGCTACGGAGTAGTGGTCCTTCTACAGGTATAGCGCCGGCATGTGCCAGCCGGAAATACCGACACTATAGCAGCAACCGGTACTTCTACTCCTCATACCACGTCTACTGAAGTGCTCCATGAATGCCAAGATATTCCACACGCATTTTAGCGGAAAACTGGCACCACTCTCAACCTGCTCGATAGAGGGGCCATTATTGTATCTTGCTTTCAGGACGAAGCTGCGATATACAGCCCGTGAAGAGGGTTGGGCACAAGAGCAAATACGATACTCTTGCCCTTGGCTAAAGACGTCAAGGCCGTCTCGCTGGAATTAATCCGGCATCGCCTTGCACGCATGGAGATACTATTCGGAGCGCAAGCAGAGAACGGGACATATGTCCCTCCAAGATAGGAGTGCTCGTTCGCCATGCTGATGTACAACACCAACCAAAATCTCTAGCCTGTCTGGGTGCGGCCCACTAGCAATTTAATGCATGTCAATGAATACAGCCGGTGTTGGTAAACGGGAAAAGGCAACAACGCATAGTAACTACTAATTAATATTAATAATCAGACTGGTCACCGCGCGGTAAGGGTGAAGCGGATTCTAAGAAATCTCTGAGCTCCGACTATGAGGATCTCATTATCAACATCGTCACTATCATCATCCGAACCATGACTTCGAAGGCATTCAATCGCGCAACCCGACCAACATATATGTATGCGCTAGTTCTATTAATGACAAAGTCTACATCTGCTCGTAAAAGTATCGGGCTAGCCTAACCGGCGGTTCCTCGCTTGAGTAGCTGCACAAACAACAACACAACAACATAACAGCAACACACCAACAACACAACAACACAACAACACAAACATTGCGCTCAAGAGTGCACTCCCCTACACTGGGATGAGTGCAGTGTACCAACCTTAGGTCGAGAATCGACGACTAGCGGGGATCGATATCTGACAGAGAATCAATGTCGTGGTGTTGCGAGCCGAAGCAGAGTATGGAACACCCAGCATCTTCAACTGAACGCGGGGCCCATGCACAGCCGGCATCGTCGTCGTCTTCTTCAGCATCACACAGATCATGAAATGGGTGTCTCTCTCACACATGATTAAAGAAAATCGTACTACACATGGGAGTGCTGTAAACACGTTCCTTTGCATACCAACTCCCTGATACGGATCATGTCCGCTTGGTAGTTGTTTCGCACGCGCCAGAAGCGATGTCAACGTCCGCACATCTGACTTGCTGCCTAAATGAACCCGCCATCCTTTCAACACTCCGTAAAAACCTCTTCTGGCTGTCAAGCTGACCACTGCTTGAGTGCCGACCTCTATTCAGTGTCGAGTCCAATCAATGCAGCCGTGCGCGTACCTTGCTGTGGAGAGCCGCGCCCTTCACGTATCGGCGGACGCCCGTGTCGGCTGGAATAGTGGAGATGTTTGTAAAAGCTACCGTCCCCTCAAACACTCCGACTGCGTCGAGCTCTACCTTTAAAGCGCCGCCGTTGTGGTCCTGGTGGGTAAACGGGAGAGGATATATCGATGTGTGGGCAGGCGTTGAGTAGACTAGATACGCTGGGATATCGTTCCTCGCCTTAATTTCTATCGCCGATGAGAGAGGATGTCGGGGATGGTGATTGTTTGCAGGTGAGAGTGGTGCGAACTTCGAGTCCACGAGATCACCTCTACGTCATAACTCCGGTCAATATCGCCCTACTAAGTGATTCATGTGAACCCTTCTACTGCAAAGTGAAAAATTGCCCCACACTAAATCCAAGTGGCTTATCCCCAAAATGTGTGCGCACGCACTTGTTGTGTAAACGGGTTGACGAAACACCTGGTATCACGGTATACAAACAGAAGTATCGCCTGGAGGCTAGATGAAGCGCATTCAATCTATGCATGTCTTGTCTTTGAACCTCACTTATCGTTGTCCTCTTCTCCAGCACGCGCACCACGGAGTAGTGTAGCGTGTGACACATATCATGAACCGTTAACAGCTCGTCGCGGGGAGGCAAACCGAGGCAACCCGGAAAAAGTCCACACGGCGGATTTGCTGCGTAGAAATCCTCCCTCGAAACGGCCGCGAAGTCAGTCATCGGGGGTGGCGTAGGAGTCGGCCTCGTACCCCTTACTACGGCTTCAGAATGAATTCCGCACGCAGTACCACCCAGATAGTATGTCCCCAGAAACGTATGTGCAGCTCAAAAGGGAAACGGATTGGTCTCCAAATTTACAACGTGTCCCCTCCAAGTTTACAAGAGGAGAAATCTGTCGTAACCAGACTATCATCAAGCACGCACGCACGCCCACCAAGAACCTTGACGTATAGTCTAGTCTAATAGTCCATGATTTGAGCTTCAGAATAAATACTGCAAAATTACAAGATTTCTGCGCTGAGGCGCATCGCTAAGTCAACGCAATTCCAAGACCATCATCGGACAATGAAGGGTCGGTCGAAGCGAATTTTTTGTTTCGTTGTTACAGGAGGAGTTGTATGTAGCCCTTATATCATACCTGGTACCTATGTACGTACGCAACAGGGCTGACGGCTGATGATGCCGGAACGCCAAACAATACAAAATTCAAGGACAATACCCATCATTCTACAGCAGCAGCATTATTAATCTAGTCAATGTGTTTACCATCAAACCAGGCAATGCAATGTGCAGCGCGAGTCACCAAACAAAAGGAAATAAACTACAATCTACAATCCAAGACTGATACGCACGACCAAAACGTGAAGACACATACATACTCGACAACGCAAACACGTGGCTACTAAAAAAATGCGCTGCCCGGATACCACGTGCGTTCAATATGTTTACTGCACAATACTTCTTGATCTTGATACACATCCGTCCAACGACGGAACGACGCCCCCCCTCTGCCCCCAAAAACTTCCTAAAAACATCGACAGATAACCCGATATGAAAAAAATGAAGGTTACCAGGTAGGTATTAATATTATAAAAAAAATACACTCCAGCAGTGAGATCGAAAATTTTGTCGAAACTCATCTTTGCAAGCTGTGTGTGATACTCCGATCACGCGTATTACGGATTGTGGGTCCTCATTAAGGATATAGGTCGGCGACTCCCCTTGCAACTACAGTGTAGCTATCAGGGTCAACAGGGTGATCAGGTATTAAAATAATATTCTAAAAGTAAAAATACACCCCAGCTGTGAGATCGAATATTTTGTCGAAACTCATCTTTTTGCAAGCTGTGTGTGATACCATTAATAATACAATAGATGATCCGGTGTTTATTTTATTAATGCAATAATACCCAGTAATACGCGCAATCGGAGTATCACACACAGCTTGCAAAGATGAGTTCGACGAAATCTTCGATCTAATAGCTGGGTGGGGTGTATTTTTTTTTCTTTGGTGATAGGTTGCTGCTACTGCTATACTCCTACCGCGCGCGCAATAACGCACTAGAGATTGGTGTTGGTGTTGATCGATACTGGCATCCGACAGTCAGTGCGGAGAAATGCCCCCGTGCCGTCTCGCTGAAATCACTGGTAGTATGAAGTAGCGCTACGTGTAATAACTTATCCCCATAGAGTGTACGCCAGAGAAACAGAGCAGCAGTAATTGCATATAGTGGTGCCTGTATGGATTGTGCCGGCACGCGCCAGCCGGAAACAGGCCCAACACTGGCAGACTTAAGCGCACTACTTCATGTTTTATGTACCATGTGTACTGCTAATACCACTCTGCCACGACTGCCTGTTCCCAGCTGCGCCTAGCGATTATTCAGGCGTTTTATAAAATTATCGGGCAACTGGCACCACTACTCAACGGGCACCGCGGTGGGATTGCTATTATTGTAATAATACTACTCCTGTACAACACAAATTCGTAATATCGTACTATGTTTCGCCTGTAGAGCGTGGTAAACTATATTTTTCCCGATCCGCGGAAGGATAGAAAAAGGAAATCTACGATAGATACTCGCCGCTTGGCATTATAGAATGATGGCTACATATATTATAAAAAATGAAAATACACTCCAGCTGTGAGATCGAACATTTCGTCGAAACTCATCTTTGCAAGCTGTGTGTGATACTCCGATCGCGCGTATTACGGGTTGTGTGTCCTCATTAAGGATAGTCTATAGGTCGGCGACTTCCCTTGTTGTAATCGTATTAATCAACCGTTCTGTCTACCCAATGATATCATCATCAGCACACTCGGTGTCCGTTCGAATTCTTCGTCCTAGAGAGATGCCAATGATGTGGTAACAGACTGATTGTGAGACGGAGAAAACCATCAACCACCGGAATTATGAAGGTAGTAGAGCACGTGGGAAATGCTAACTTACCGGATGCGATATCACAACAGAGCAAGCCAGACCATAAAAATAAGAAAAACAAGAACTATGAACAACACCAACGACCCTTTATACTCCCCGCCCATAGAACATTCACACAAGAGAAAGCACGCACAAGACGCCGGAGTCTGTCTCACGAGTGGTTCTTAGTTAGTAGGATGCTGCTCACTTTTCATGCGACTCGCGAAACACCCCACGCTCTTCGCGCTCATTGCTAGCAAGGTCTATCTGGTAGATCAAACGTGCTCCGTCCCGTCATATTGTAGGAATACGGCTATGCATGAATTTAGTACACATATGACCCCACCCTCTGTGTGACCGAGCCTTCCCACTACCACCACCACCACCACCATCACCACCACCACCACCACAACTACCACCCGCGCCCACACTTACTTGCAGCCATCGTCAAGGAAGCTTGCGGCGGCTTGGGCACCGACAACAAGCAACTGATCGAAGTGCTGTGCTCAAGAACCAAGACGCAGCTGGGGAGAGTCGACCAGGCGTATTGCAACAAAATTGAGAAAACGCTATGTATGTATGGCAAAAAATGAGACAGTAGTTTACAGATAGATGTGAAATTGTCAAGGCTGCCTGCTACGCAGCTCTCAGTCGTTACGATTTTTGAGAGGTGGCTGCTAGACCATCGCGTGTTATGGTGTTTCTCTAACGAAAGCGCAATCGGAGGTTCTGTGCCTGTGGTGTGGCTCCGACAGTACTGTACGTGTCGCTGTATTTATGGCTGATTCGGGGGGAGATCGTGGTGTTATCACGCACAACGGTAGAGACACCTGGCCAGCTTCATTGACGGATTGTGTACCGTGCGCATGCATGCCTATCCACCCAACCACCCACCCACCCACCCACCCACCCACCCGCCCGCCCGCCCGCCAGTGCTGTAAGGCTTAGTTTTCGAACTTGAAAAGTATTCTCCCCAGCACACCCATGCAATGAAACCACCTGGATATTGACACGTCCGCCCGTACTTCCGCCCAATCTACCCATGAAATGAAACCGCTTGGATATCGGCACGTCCGCCCGTATATCCGGTCGACCTGCTATCGCGCCGTTTCAGGGAGGAGAGTGTTGTAAGGCTTAGTTTGGGTAAGCTATTGGTTAGCATTTTTCAAGCGGTCAAACGGATTTATACCCCCTGATTCTTTAACACCCGCCCACCCGCCCACCCGCCCACCTACCCACCCACCAGTGCAATACATCGTGTGCGCGTAACACGAGACGCGAATTAAAAGGCCTATCCTCCCTTTCCCCCTCCTCTCTATTATCACAAAACGTGTTTACATGTACACTAGATTGAAAAATCAGGGACTGGATCCAGACAAACCCTGACTATTTTATTTCTGGACCACAACCACACCCGATCGCACCACCAGGTGAAAAGCGACGTCGGCGGCAACTACAAGAAGATGCTGAGCTACGAGCTGATGGAACGGGACGAGTTCGTGAGCAATGTCATTGACGAGGCCTGCGACGGGTTCGGCACGCAGGAGAAGGTCCTTATCGACGTTGGCTTATCCCCTTGCCTTTTTTTGTGTCGAATAAAACATGATGATAGTAAATAATTTCGTACGCATGCTACCCGTGGTACACTATTTTCACTTATTTTCTATCACGAATATACCTTGTTTTGATCGTAGATATAGTCTAAGCAAGGATATAATGTTTTGGGGGTGTCAGGTGCGAAAAAGTCTAAGTGTATATTTTAGGTTTTGCGGTTACCATGGGCAGACTCTTACGCAAATATGCCAGGGCACGATCAACCAAGGAAAAACGTCCAGCCGTCAAGGGTGTGGAACCAAACTTCCACACTAAAACCTAGTACTTGGGCATCATCAACAGTCAAGGTAGTTCTTGGGGAAAATGCCGTCTGTCAAGGGCTGAAAGTGCCGTCTCCTGACATGTCTTCTATGAAGCAGACTGTACTGCGTGGAAAATGAGTCGAATCGGTTACAATTATGGGCATCGACCCGACGAAAAACAGCCGGGGCTGCTATGTATCGAAGGGGATGGAAGGGGACTTGTCCGAACTGCGCAGTCATTATGTGGAGCTTCATCGTGTCCTACGCACGCCGCATTAATGATGCTGATGATGACGTCCTATTATTTGACATTTCATCGTACCAGGTAGTTTTTATACTGCTGCTTCGATTTCTAAAGTTGTGTTATTTATATTATTGTGTGTGCTGTCTTCAAGCCGCTCTTTCTATTACTATGAAAATAAAAACACACTCTATCTAGCTGTGAGATCGAAGATTTTGTCAAAACTCTAGCTGTGAGATCGAAGATTTCGTCGAAACTCATCTTTGCAAGCTGTGTGTGATACTCCGATCGCGCGTATTACGGGTTGTGTGTCCTCATTAAGGATAATATAGGTCGGCGACTCCCCTTGCAACTACAGTGTAGCTATCAGGGTCAACAGGGTGATGTTAGTCAGTCTGTGCGCGGAAACTATGAAAAACGTTTTTGAGGGGCACAAAATCTGACAGCTGTGGAAGGAAATGGATCAGAATGCACCAGTTTATCATGGGGGCGGGGGGCGGGACGGGCGGGGCAGCTCAATCTGTGCGTGGAAACTATAAATCCTCTAAGGGGATAAATTCGACGGTTTTGGGAAGAATGCACCAGTTTATCATGTATATGTATCCTGTAAGTCGTACAATCAGTGAGGAGAGGACGGAGCGTTTGAGGGGGTGTGGGTGGGGAGGGGGGGGGGGAGCGGGCGGAAGGGTTTTTGGAACATCTTTAGATCGCATAGATGTAGGGTTGCTTTACGCGTGGTGCTAGGTCTAGGCGATGGTGCGGGTGGTGGGGAAGGAGGGGGCGTTGGGGGGGGGCGGGGGGGGGGGGGGGGGGGGGGGGGAGGGTTGAATTGCAGCAGCGGCATGGATGGCTTTAGAAAGATAATGAGGTGATATCAAGTGCGTGGAAGTGTTCATTACTCAGGCAGATTTCGATGTTAGGTCGGGCGTTTGAGCAAGAGGGAGCGGAAAAAAATAAGGCAGGGGGTTCGGGGGGGGGAGAAGGGGGGGAGGGGGGGGGGGGGGGGGGGGGGCGTTCGGAAGGGGGGCGTCAAGAGGTTTAGGGCCCATATAATGTAAAAATACACTCCAGCTGTGATATCGAAGATTTGGTCGACACTCATCTTTGCAAGCTTGTGTGTGATGCTCCGATCGCGCGTACATTACGCATATATGTAGCGGCTTGACATATATATGCGTGATGCTAGTTCTAGGCGATGGTGTGTAGAAGTGTTTATTACACTGAACGATTTCGATTGCAGGTGGGGCGTTTAAACAAGAGGGCAGGGAAGAAAAAGAAGAAAGAAACGGGGCGGGGGGGGGGGGGGGGGCGGAAATGAATTGGAGCTACGGCATGGATGGGTCTAGAAAGATAATGAGGTAATACCAGCTGGCTGGTAGTGTTTACTACTGCCTGGCAGATTTTGATTTTAGGTGGAGCGTTTGAACAAGAGGGATCGGGGGGGGGGGGGCGGGGGGCGGGACTCTTCAATATGTGCGCGAAAAATATTAATCCTTAAAGGAGACAAACCTGACGATTGTAGCAAGAAGACATCCCTTTATATTACCTGCCTGGCATTGTTTACTATCCTGAAGAACTGATGTTAGATGTGGTATGCAACACAATATTTAGGTGTGGTAAACAACGTGTTAAAGCTTCATAATTTGTTATTGTACATGGATCGCAAGATAGAATATTTCAATCGATAGGTACAACCATGTAGTTAACATTATTTTCTGACATCGCTAATTGCATGAAAGATATATATAGTTTATATTATGTGTACCCAACGATGTAAGTACCGCGGGTCCGTGCTGATTCTCCATCCTAGTTATTTTTCGCACGAGTATCGAATTGGAATTCTCGAGCATGTTGAAAAATAATAGGATGTCCCTTCCTCCGCTATGAGCATTATTATTATCATCATCTTTATTATTAGCAGTGCACTCAGTGGCCACACAAAATGCTGGAAGATGCGGGCCATGGGAACGGGTCATGGACGTAGCGGGGACCTTTCAATGCCATGGAGGTATCATAACGAGGCGAAGAGGGGGAGTAGAAGAGAGGCTACGCGACACGCGAAGGTTGATGCACGAAAGCGAATCGTGGCAGGTACAGGGCCATCGGTATTATTAACGCGCTTGGGGGGGGGTCCTGTCGAAGAGATCGAAGCGTGGCCCCGTGGCCATGGTCGTGGTGATGACGATTTTCTGTATGTTATCATAGGGCAGGGCAGGGCTGCTCAGAGTCCTTCCCACGATTGGGTAGATAGATCAGTATGTTTAGCTCACCCATCTGTCTTGATGTTTGCTTTTTGTTGTTTTTTTCCCATCCCTTTGTTTACCCTCGCAGTAGTCGCGCCCTCCCTCCCAGTGGTAACTCAGATCCTACTTGTGAGTTACCCTTTTCTATTACTTTCGATATTTTGTGGGGGGGGTTACCAAAGAGCATTTTTAGTTTCGTGGCCGTTTGAAATTTAGGGTTTCTTTCGAGGAGGCGGCGATTTTCAGGAGGGGGTTTATTTCCGTAGCCCAGGTCCCAAAGAGGTGAGATATGTTTACGTAAGGCGTAGCCAAATACGAGCAGAAGTCTAGCGCGATCCGCTCATAGCAAACATCCACAGCAGTCGCAACAGAGGAGCAGCGACAGAATCGAGACAGCAAGCACAGGAGAAGGACACACTGGCCTCCGCCGCTGGAGACACACGGCAAACCACCGGCAGGATCGAATCGCAGGTGACAAAGAAGTGAGGAGGGATGTGTAGGCTGTACTTACATACTCGCGTGACGCAGACACACATCAGCACATCCACCGGACCGCTGTGCATAAGGGCTGTCGGCGGCACGTAAGGCTGCAGCACCGTGTCTAAAGCGATATGTAAACTGCTGTACTGGAGTTTTGCGGCATCAAAGGCAGTAGGAAGAGGAGTACAGCTCGCGACAGCAGCCGAAAGCATGATGTGTCAGAAGCACGTGTGCGCGGCGGATGTGCACTAACTGTAGCAGACGCACGGAGACACGGAGGAGGGAGTGCGTGGTGCACGAGCGCAACCTCAAAGCCGCGTACAGCAGTGTTGCAACAGGAAGAAAAGCAGAGCTCTGTGGGGTGTAGTCGAAAGAAGGAGAGACCTACAAGCCCTCAACGGCAGCATTGTAGCCGAACAGTGCTTGCATGCGAATAGCCCCCCCCCCGGGCCCTCGTGAGTGTGCGTCGGAAGGATCCCGATAGTGTGCGTTTGGAGTAGTTGAATTTTAAAAAGTTAGACGGGAGTGGTAAAGAATGTGATGCAAGAACGTCTGAAGAGGAACAGAAACTGTCTGTGTCACGGACTAAATATCTCACGAAGGGGAAGTATATCAGGTGCACTGCTAATCTCAGCGTATGTATCGCGAACATTGAAGAATGTGAAATATTAACGAATGAGGTGAGCGATGCTGCGTTCAGACCGTTACGCAAATTGAATAATAGTACGTATAGTCTACATGTTTCAAAAAGGCGTATGTATAATACTACAAAATAAAGTGCACACTCGTACTACGTGCTACGGCTGTGAGATCGAAAGCTGTAATGTGTATGTGATACTCCCGATTATTACAAAACTAAAAATACACCGATTATATCACGAATTTAATGCAAACTGTATCGCATACATACATGATATGGTCAATTTTTTGCGGATTATAGCGCTGAATGCTGTAATCTCAGGGTCGACACAAACAAGAAGAAAATGCTGATGGTCACAAACCAATAAAAAAAGCTCATCTCGGCCCAAACCCATAATAATGCTTAATAATGCCCAAATGTGTCTAGGTTTTCGAACGACTCGACAGTAAGAGCAAAAATGTAATTTCAAGAAAAAGCTACTATTAATACTGCTGCTACTGTACCACGTACCTCTGGCAGCTTTATGGGCTATGTGCTGTGTAGGTCCACAAAACTCCTGTTTGCTATTAGACTATATTAATACTACAAATCCGGGTGGCATCTCCACCGAACCTGACCCTCAGGAGACAGGCCGGGCCGACATACGCACGAATCCGTAAACATACAACGGCAGCTTGCGCTGCCGGGGTTGTAACGAAGACCACTGATGGGGACAGCTTACGCTATACCTACAATGGAATCCGAAGGGTGCGCCATCTAGCGTTGGGCTGCGAAAGCAACTGAGTTAAATCGACACACGACGCGTATGAAAATACGTGGAAGTGTGGTGAGCTTAAGATTTGTTTTCCCCATCCGCCGGAGGATGAAAAAAAATATATACTGAGTATATAGTCTAAATATATACTACAGTTCGTACCACCTTACTTAGGGTTAGAGTCCATCCCTGTGACGAGGTATTAACTACAACACTCACAATCGAAATCGGCCAGAGTAATAAACACCTATACGCAGTTGATATCACGTCATTATCTTTCTGACCATCCATGACGTAGTTTTCAATTATTTTCCCCCCGACCCCCCCCCTTCAACGCCCCCTCTTTTCCAACCACCCGCACGATCGCCTAGACCTAGCACCACGCGTACAACAAGCCCCTACATATCTTTGATCTCACAGCTGAAGTGTATTTGAATATTTTTTGTGACCTAAACCTGCTAAAAATCCCCCCCCCCCCCTCTCGCTCTCCCTTACTCAAACGCCCCACCAAATATCGAAATCCGCCAGATTAATAAACACTTTACGCACAGGATATCACCTCATCATCTTTCGAGAGCCATCCATGCCGCTGCTTCCCCCCCCCCCCTGCCCCGAACGCCCCCTTCTTCCCCATCACCCACACCATCGCCTAGACCTAGCACCACACGTATAACAAACCCCTCACCTAAAACCCTTCCTTCCCCTTCCCCCCCCCCCCCCCCCCCGCCCCCCCCCGCCTCCTCCCCCGCCCCCCCCCCCCGCCCCCACACCCCCCACCTCCCCCCCAACCCATCCCAACCCCACCCGCTCGAACACTCCACCCTCTCTCTACTCACTGATTGTACGACTTACCCCAGGATATACATGATAAACTGATGTATTATTTCCAAAACCGTCACATTTATCCCCTCAAAATAATGTATAGTTTCCAGGCACATATTGAGCTGCCCCCCGCCCCCGCCCCGCCCCGCCCCAACCCCCCCCCCCCGCCCCCAATAATATACTGGTGCCAAAACCGTCAGATTTATCCCCTCGAAAGGATTTATAGCTTACATGCACAAATTGCCCCCTTTCCCCCCACCCCCCCCCCCCCCCCCTCCAAACCCGCTCGCTTTTGATCAAAACCAGGCCCTCACGTCCTTCAAAACTCCGCCCCACCCCCCTCACCGGTTATTCGACTTACAAGATTCACTTGATAAAAGCATACATTTCCCTTCACAGCTGTCAGATTTTGTCCCCCTCAGAAACGGGTTTATAGTTTCCGCGCACAGACTGACTAAAATCATCCTGTTGACCCTGATAGCTACACTGTAGTTGTAAGGGGAGTCGCCGACCTATATCCTTAATGAGGACACACAACCCGTAATACGCGCGATCGGAGTATCACACTCAGCTTGCAAAGATAAGTTTCGACGAAATCTTCGATCTCACAGCTGGAGTGTATTTTAATTTTTTATAATATAATATATTTTCATTTCTTATAATATAATAAACTTTTTCAGACTTTCTCGATGTCGAACTTGAAAAATACTCTCCCCGGTATTCCCGGGAAATGAAACGGCTTGGATAATAGACAGGTCCGCCCGTATATCCGGCTGACCTCCTATCCTGACGTTTCAGGAGGGGAGAGTGTTATAAGGCTTATTTTGGGTAAGCTATTGGTCAACCTTTTGCAAGTGGCCAAACAGACTAATACCCCACTAATACCTTAACACATGGCGTCGACGACAGACCATGGATTTTTTGGGTCGTGGGTTGAAATCCCACATCCACCATAATAAACTTTTTCTAGTGCCATCAATGTCGCTGCTGCAATTCCCACCCCCCTCGGCCCAAATGCCCCCTCCTTCCCCACCACCCGTACCATCGCCTAGACCTATCACCACGCGTATAGCAAACCCGTACATCTGTGCGACCTAAAGTGCTTTCGCCCCCCCCCCCCCCACCTCTCCACCCCCTACCTCCCCAGCCCCCCACCCCACCCCACCTAACCCCTCGAACACTCCGCCTTCCACTCACTGGTTGTACGGCTTACAGGATATACATGATAAACTGGTGCATTATTTCCAAAACCGTCACATTTATCCCCTTAAAATAATGTATAGTTTCCACGCACAGATTGAGCTGCCCCGCCCGTCCCGCCCCCCCCCCCCATGATAAACTCATTCTTTCCAAAACCGCCAGATTTATCCCCTTGAATGATTTATAGTTTCCACGCACAAATTGAGCTGCCCCACCCGTCCCCCCCCCCCCCCCCCCCCCCCATCCCCGCTCCCTTTTGATCATAACCAGGCCCCCTCGTCCTTAAAAACTCCGCTCTCCCCTCACCGGTTATTCGACTTACAGGATTCACCTCATAAACTGATGCATTTCCTTCCATCGCTGTCTGAGTTTGTCCCCCCTCAAAAACGGGTTTTATCGTTTCCGCGCACAGACTGACTAAGATCACCCTGTTGACCCTGATAGCTACACTGTAGTTGCAAGGGAAGTCGCCGACCTATATCCTTAATGAGGACACACAACTCGTAATGCGCGCGATCGGAGTATCACACACAGCTTCCAAAGATGAGTTTCGACAAAATATTCGATCCTACAGCAGGAAGGAGTGTATTCTTATTTTATATTAAAAACTTTTTCAGACTTTCCCCATGCCGAACTTGAAAAATAATATTCCCAGGAAATGAAACGGCTTGGAAAATTGACAGGTCCGCCCGTATATCCGGCCGACCTGCTATCCCGCCGTTTAAGGGGGGAGGATTGTTATAAGGCTTAGTTTGGGTGAGCTATCGGTTAACTTTTTGCAAATGGTCAAACGGACTATATTATAGTCTAATACCCCACTAATTGTCTTGTGACCACGGACTTCTTGGTTGTGCGAGTTAATGTGAGAACAACAACAACAACAACAACAATTTCGTGCAGCAACTAATGTTGGGGGTCTCCAATTTTAAACCCTCCGAATGGTATACGCGTTGTCTGTTGGAGACCCACTCATTGCCTGGAGACCTCTTCCAACGATACCCCGGTCAGAGCCTGCCGGACACTCCGGTGAAGAGAACGGACAGGGACGGAGGGACGACTGCGCGAGCGCCCAACTTGTTTGCGCTACGGTACTATTATTAATAATGGTCATTTCATTTCATTATTTTTCTTTTCCTGTCCTTTTTTCGCTTTATTTTCTTGTCTTTTCGCTTTTCTAATTGACACGATTGAGTCTGACGTGCGTATGTATGCGTAAAGGTATAGTCTAGTTGATAGGTGTACTGTAATGTATACGCGTGATAGTCTTTTCTGGATGGCAAGCGGTGTATGTAGTCGGTGTTTTCAGGCGCGAGTACCTAGTGCGACGTATGTATGGTGTGGATCTGGCACATCGTAGAGTGCCTGATTTCACTTTGTATATCTTCTGGCCGGAGGCATGAATTGCTTCAGCTGTGATATATATATACCTCCAAACCCGCTCGCTTTTGATCAAAACCAGGCCCCCACGTCCTTCAAAACTCCGCCCCACCCCCCTCACCGGTTATTCGACTTACAATATTCACTTGACAAAAGGATACATTTCCCTCCACAGCTGTCAGATTTTGTCCCCCTCAGAAACGGGTTATATAGTTTCCGCGCACAGACTGACTAAAATCACCCTGTTGACCCTGATAGCTACACTGTAGTTGTGAGGGGAGTCGCCGACCTATATCCTTAATGAGGACACACAACTCGTAATGCGCGCGATCGGAGTATCACACACAGCTTGCAAAGATGAGTTTCGACGAAATCTTCGATCTCACAGCTGGAGCGTATTTTAATTTTTATAATAATATACTGGTGCACCGATCGCCCCGGTGGCGTATCAGAATATCCTCGAGCCTGGTTTAGGTCAGTTTCGCGGGTTCATGTCCCCCCGAGTGCACACTCATATAAATTCGTGGGGGGGGGGGGGGTTCTTGTGCACAAATTGACTTGCGGAAAGCGCGAGAGCGTGAGTTAGCAACAACAACCCTCGATGAAAAATCGACATGAACAGTGGGATTGCTGAACCCTATGCGCGACAAAGATTGAAGGCAAGAACAAGGGGAAGAAGGGACGAGACCTGTGACCACAGCTTGTCCAGAAGCTGGAAGTAGAAGTGTGCAAAAAAAAAACTGGTATGTGCGTGTATAGTCTATAGTCTAGACTACCACTACTTTTGTTTTTTGTGTCTTTTCCCTGGGGTATATATTCCTCCACTCTAGCGTGATTGGAGCCTGTCCTGTGACCACGGAGTCCGACTTGATTATGCGAGTTAATGTGAAAACGACGACAACAACAACAACAACAACAACAACAACTACTACTACTACTACTACTATTACTCGTAGTGCCTAAATCCACAATGAATTGGGGGTGTTCAATACCCAAGGTTCCGTTCATGGCTCTACGGCGGCAGTGGTCGTACTGCAGTTAGACTTACCGTGCATGGTACCAGTTACACCAAAAATGATATACAAACATTGACTTAAGTTTAAGGACCGTTTTTGTTTTGTTGTAATATAAGGATGGTCCTTGCATTTTACTGCAATTTACCATCCACGTATACGATGATGACGGTGTTACGAGCGTTGATAAGAGAAAGTACCGACGGTGTACTGTCCTCGCCTTCAACTTACAACGTCCGTGATGTTGGTGAACGCGACATCGGGCTCCACGGTCAGCGAGTCGTAGATCTTCAAAGCCAGGTTCGAGAACGTCACCGCGCCCACCGTGGACTTGAGCACCATTTCACTCCTGATTGAAAGCCGGGTGTACGAGTCGCATCGGAAATCGGCGGTGGTGATGGTAACCTCGGTTTCCTTCTTGCGGTCTACTGCCTCAAACTCTTCACAGGATGCCACCTCCACGGCGAGCGATGGAGGAGGTGCCACTTGCAGTACCGCCAGGACGGCGGCACACCACGTGGTGGCAGCAACACGCATGGTCGTGGTGGCCAGGCAGAGGAGGGAGAAGAGAGATATCTAGCTGTTTTGAAAAGCACGAATCTCGCGGGACAGAGTTGGCAACTGCTTACAGGACTTAGACTGAACCGGGGTGAGCGATGAGTCCTCTGCGGACGAAAACACAGAGAGTGTGTACGTACGTACTTACGTACGTACTTATTTGCCCCGAACCGTTACGCCTCATTTCTGCTTTGAGGGGAAACCGTCGATCAGCTCGGTCAGCTCCTCTACGAAACGTACAAGTCAGCGCAGCAGCAGAGTTCTCTGAGGCAGCAGAACAACCACAAAGGACACAACAGAACGGCAGGTAGTTACGCGTAAAATGACATAGCTGTAAACACTACCAGGTACTATAATAACTGGAAACCAAGCTTCAGAATTTCTCCGCCGCGGATGGTTGCAAGTACCTGGTATCTGGTACTTGTAGCTTGTTGGTTTATCTGGTCTATCATGTTATCCATCTCTCGCACCAGCGCTGCTGATACCACAGTATTAGTAGAGCCACCGTACACCAGGCACCTGCCATATGACGGCGTGTATCACACCCTCGGTCATAACATTTGGGTTCTGAAACACTTGCCCCCCGGGTGTATTTATAGTATACTCCAGGGGTATGATATACAACGTAACCCGGTGATGAAATGAACTATTGTTATTGATAAAACGCATCGCCCAGCGATATGGTTCTTGCTGCTGTTGTCACAACTATCACCCCTTCATATTTCAAGCCAACCACGCAGTAAAGTAGTAGCTCCAAGATATTTATAGACTATGGTCTTCAAGATCAAATACCCTCGCCCGCCCCCTCCTTCCCCGCCACCCCGACCATCGCCTGGACCTACTGTAGCATCACGGGTTGTTGTTGTTATTCGCTGTAACATGTTGTTGTCGCATAATCAAGTCCGTGGTCACAGTACAGGCTCCAGTCACTCTGGAGTGGAAGAATACCCCAGGGAAAAAAAGCACAAACAAGACAAAAAAAAAGTGGTATCACAACATCGTACCTGGTACATCATAGCTGACGCAATTCATGCCTCCGCCAGAAAAATACTAAAAGTGAAATCGGGAGTTAGACTACGATGTTGCAGGTCCGTATTGCCTGGTGCATACGTCTCACTACTCGCGGCTGGAAAAACCGATTATACACCGCTTGCCACCCAGGAAAGACTACCACGTATATATTACACGTAGCACCTATCACTACGCATACGCACGTCAGACTCAAGTCATCTGGAAAAAGCATAGAAAACAAAACAAAACAAAACAAAGAGAAAGCGAAAAAGGGAAGCAAAAAAAAAAGAATAGAAAATAGAAGAAAATAATAGAAAAAAATATAATACTGGTGGTGCAATACAGAAGACGACGAAGCACGGAAAGGTTTCAAAGGAAAAAGCACAATAAACATAACATGCAAGCAGACCCTAGTAACTGACTGAAGACGGCATTGGGCTTATTATAGAGGGTATCAAGTGCATTATCAACGGCACTGAGGGGAAAACACAGCAAGGCAAAGAAGTCAGGGCGACGTTGCGTGTGACGGCCATTGGAAGGCCCACAAGCTTCAAGACGATGAAAGGCAGACCCAGACCTGAGTATCTTGAATCACGCGTACATACGGTAAGCTTGCTCCTATTATTTTTGTACATTTATGCGACCTAGAAACCGCATTTAAAACCCAGCCCTCCCACACATCACTGATTATTTACGACTTACAGCATTTACATGATAAACTGGTGCATTCCACAGTGTCGTCAGATTTTGTCCCGCTCAAAAACGGGTTTTATAGTTTCCGTGCGCAGATTGATTAATCACCCTGCTGACCCTGGTACAAGTTTCTAAGGGGAGTCGACGACCTGTATCCGATGAGGACACACACCCAGTAATACGCGCGATCGGAGTAACTCAAACAGCTCGCAAAGATGAGTTTCGACGAAATCTTCGTTCTCAAAGCTGGAGTGTATTTTCAAGATTCATATCTTCTTTTCTCAAAGCTGGAGTGTATTTTTATGTTTCATATCAATATTATAAAAATTAAATACACTCCAGCTGTGAGATCGAAGATTTTGTCGAAACTCATCTTTGCAAGCTGTGTGTGATACTCCGATCGCGCGTTTTACGGGTTAATATTGTATCATCATGGCTGCAACATCAAGTTGTACATCCGCCGCAACAAAGATAAAAGTGGAACAGGAAGTCAGCGTGCGTACGTATCAGGCCCATGCTGATACGTACGTTCAAGACTCGCAGACTCGCAGCTGCAACCGCCTACACCGCTCGCCACCTGAGAAGCCCAAGAATTTGCAAGTCCAAGAAGGAAATATACTTCGAAGTAGACTATACGCCTACGTATTCGCCAGCGGCGGAGGTGTACCGAGGTCAACGCGAACCATACAGCGCTACGAGCAAAACAATACAAAAGCAAGCGTCCGCTACAGGTGTGGCCAAAAATATCAACCAACCAATCAGCCAGCGCTACCAAGACGCAAAGACAGTGCGAAAGATCGGAGGCAATTGAAAGGGAAAAGAAAGAAAAGAAAAAGGAAGAAAATATGGGATAGGAAAGGACAGAAAAACACCGTAAGGGCAAGTCCTAAAAGTGACAGTAAAAAACATTGAGCACATAAAGCGCATAAAGGGCACGTTGAGGGGAAAACACGGCAAAGCGAAGAAGTCCTAGCGGCATTATGCTAGCTACTGCCGGTCATGAGAAGGCACACGTGTATATGTCAGGACGATAATGGCCAGGCCCACACTTCACTCTCTTGGGCAGAACACCCCCCACTCCTCCTCTCCTGTCCTCCCGCCCCCCCCCCCTCCCCCCCTCGCCTTCCCCTCTCCCCCCGCCCCCTACCTCCTGCCCCCTACCCCCTTCTCCCTTACCCATCTACCCCTCTCCCACCCTTCCTCCCTCCCCCCTTCCCCCGTCTCCCCTCCGCACTCCCGCACTCCCCCACTGCCACTCCCCCACTCCCCGATCCCTCCCCTGCCCGCCGCGTATTGGTGCCAACGGTGGGTGGCCCTGCCGCGGCCTTCGCGTGTCGCCATGCAGCTCTGCAGATCTCCACAGCATGTCATTCCGTATTACGGTATCCGCCCCCTATATGCCGGCCATCTGTGCAGACTTTCGCCACCCTTCGAAGTTCATGCCAGATTCCATCATATCTAGTTCGAGGCTCACCATCCGATCCTCCTCTTACCCGTCGGAGTAACACTTACCCCCAACCATCGTCCCAAACATCACCCATCACCCATCACCCATCACCCTCCGCGGTGGACGCTCCACCCCCGCTCGAGCCACGAATCCCGCGAACAATATCCTCCGTATCCGCACCATCGTCTCAATGCTTTCGGGATTTGACTTGGAAAGCGCGTTGGCGCACGAGAGGGCATGGTCGACACGCTTCCTTTTCCGCCACCCCGAGGCATCGGAGGAGCATTTAGTGGTGAACCTGGCGTAGCCTGTCGTAGTCAGGCTTGTTCGGGGTCAACGTCACGCACCCGTGTAGAACAGCGCCTGGATCACCTTGGCTTTCAGCATCTGCACCTTCAGCCTGCAGCTGACACCCGGACGGGCATAGATTTCCATATGTTGTACCGCTCCAAGCACGCCCAGGCTCTCTGAAGACGCCGGGTTATTTCGACGCCGAGCTCTCTACCTCCGCTGATGGCCCCGCCCCGGTACACAACTTCAATCGTTTGTGCGTACCCTGTGTGGCTGCAGCAACGGTGAGCGACACATCCCCCCCCATTTTTGTTTGCAGGTATACTCTCATATATAGGGGAGGTGATATAAAGGGAGTGATAACGGTGGTTACAATGGTTCTGATCACACTACAAGCACGCTGCGGAGTCGTCCAACAGATCTTCCGGCCGATCTCGCCCCTCCCAGAGGGTTGCTGTTAGGGTTGAGACTATAGGTACAGTGATCACGTTGATTTGGGCCGACGTGCAAAATTGAGATTCGTTACAATACAATCGACCGGAAAGAGTTGAGAGTTGCCGTACCAATCCTGCGTTGCGGGGGAACTGTTGCGATTTATCGGCCCCCCCGATTTATGGGATCCCTTCGGCAATATCCAAACCCCCGCTGAAATATATCATCCCCCCCAAAATTATCTAATCCCCCCCCAAAATATCTGATCCCCCCTGATCCCCCCCTGAAATATCTCTGAATCCTCCCTTGAAATATATGACCCCCCCCTGAAATATATTATCCCACCCTGAAATATATCATCACCCCCCCCCTCCGCCTCAAACGGCCGGATGATTACGTACGAACAAGGGTGAATTATTGCCCCCCTGTATTCTATCAAAGAGCGGGGTGATATGTTGAAGTGGGTGGGAAATCGCAACACCCTCCGCGCACCCCGATACACTGTATCAGGGGTGGCATTGCGTCTAATACGCGCGGCGGGGATTTAGATATTGCAGCCGGTGATATACTGTATCAGGTGTGATATATCCCCTCACTGTATCACGGGTGGGTGATATGTTTCACGGGGTGACCAGATGTATCGCAACAGGCGGTATCCTGTATGAGGGGTTATATAGTCCCACTGTATCTGGGGGGGGTGACATATTTCAGGGGGGATCAGATATTTCACCAGGTGATATACTGCATCAGGGGGTGATATAGGCCTCCGTGATCAACTGTATCTCAGGCCCCCTTGATACACTGTATATCACCGGGGGGTTCAAATATTTCAACCGGTTACATATTATCTTCGATCTCACAGCTAGCTGGAGTGTATTTTAATTTTTATAATATTATATCACGGGGTGATACAGCCCCCCGTGACACACCGTATCAGGCCCCCTGATACACTGTATCAGATACACTGTATCAGGCCTCTCTGATACTCTGTATCAGGCCCTCCTGATACACTGTATCAGGCCCCCCTGATACGCTGTATCACCCTGATACACTGTATCAGAGCGGGTTACGATATATCAGGGGGGGGTCAGATATTTCAGCTTAGATGATATACTGCATAAGGGGTGATACAGGCCCCACTGTATCAGGGGGGGATCACATATTTCATCTGTTGATATACTGTATCACGGGGTACTACCGCTCGCCGTGATACACCGTATCAGGCCCCCTGATACACTGTATCAGGCCTCTCTGGTACTCTGTATCAGGCCCTCCTGATACACTGTATCAGGCCCCCTGATACGCTGTATCACCTTGATACACTGTATCAGGGCGGGTTACGATATATCAGGGGGGGGTCTGATATTTCAGCGTAAATGACATACTGCATGAGGGGTTATACAGACCCCACCGGATGCAATATCTAAATCCCCGCCGCGCGTATTAGACGCAATGCCACCCCTGATACAGTGTATCGGGGTGCGCGGAGGGTGTTGCGATTTCCCACCCACTTCAACATATCACCCCGCTCTTTGATAAAATACAGAGGGCAATAATTCACCCTTGTTCGTAGGTAATCATCCGGCCGTTTGAGGCGGAGGGGGGGGGTGATATATTTCAGGGTGGGATCATATATTTCAGGGGGGGGTCATATATTTTAGGGGGGGATCAGATATTTCAAGGGGGGATCAGATACTTTGAGGGGGATCAGATATTTTGGAGGGGGAGTAGATGTTTTTGAGGGGGATGATATATTTCAGCGGGGTTCGGATATGCCGAAGGGATCCCATAAATCGGGGGGGCCGATAAATTGCAACAGGGAACTAATATCATGTTGGCCTGGATGCCATACATAGGACGAGGCATGACACCGCAGGGGGTGTGGTACGCAACATACCCCGGTGATACATCGAGTGGCTGTTTAGGGATTTGAAATATTTCAACACCCGTGTGGTATACTCCAGGGGGGGGGTGATATACAACGTTCCGAGTGGTGTACACCATCAGTACACGTACCAGGTACCAGGTACCAGGCACCTTGGGTCCTTTTTACATGCGGCCTCTTCGAAACGACGGGACTCGTCGACCCTCGCCGTATGGTATGGTTTGGTGCTGCTGCGCTGCGGAGGACGAGACTCGAAACAGGGCCGCATCGACACGGCGAGGTGGGCTTCCCGATCGATGGTGTGCGTGGGTCATATGTTCGCTCCGTTTATGTTATAATGTGTCTCTGCTAGCTGTACTCTTATACCAGGTACCAGGACATTGCGGTTTCGCTCTTTCTTGGCATGTATAGTATGTACACCATGCGTATAAGTTGAGGCTCATGACCTATTGCACATTTCGTATTGCAGAACTTGACAAGAGTCTAGAGATAGTGCCCTTCTGGCACCTCAA
This sequence comes from Undaria pinnatifida, assembly GCA_012845835.1. Taxonomy (NCBI): domain Eukaryota; class Phaeophyceae; order Laminariales; family Alariaceae; genus Undaria; species Undaria pinnatifida. The sequence continues at coordinate 5,597,654 of JABAKD010000008.1, forward strand.
GCGCCTATTACGCTAGCGTTCGCCACCACCGAACCAGAAAATGGAAGAATCCGATATCCGAGAAGGAAACCCGACGACGAAAATCGGAAATTATAGCGCAAGGAGATACTCGATACCCACCGAAACCCGACACCCACGATGATGACCCAAAACTACGAAAACGAAAAATACACCCTCGACGATCAATATATGGCTCAGATAATACTAAACCCCACTCTACACGTGTACTAAGCAATTCCCCAGCGCGCACCCGCAACCGGCAAATTTTTGATGATTGTGGTCAAGGCGTGGGTGTCCAATGAGCTCGGGATCAGCATCGCTGATTGAGCGCCTGGGGTAGGTGACCACCCAGTTGATTTGACACAAGCAAACTATATTGGGGGCACTGTGAATTGTTGTGAAGGAAAAAGAGAAGAGTCCGCCGTGTGATACATTCTACATCGGCACCAGTATCCGCAAGATCTGTATCCATCCACCTATGAAACCCGGGTATACAGCCAGGATATCCCGTGACGACCACAGATCTCCATATACGGTTGGACGTGCCTACCCAACCTCCGATTCGGTTCCTGGGGCAGTCGGGGAGACAGGTTTAAAGACGCGCGCGAAAGCGTTCCTGTGCGGCTGCGAGTTTTCCTTTTGACAGTCTGCCAGGATAGCTCCCTTGCAGCGCAATCATCGAGCTTGAACACCGCGTACGGTTGTGGTGCGGTGCGTGGTATCGCCAGTGGTGTATCGCCGGCTAGCCGGACAACTATACGAAAGGAGACGCATTGCAGCTAGCTATGCAGGTTGCCTCCGGCAGTGCTCGTGTCACTCGCACGAGGTGCCTCACATGTACGAGCTGCGTCGTTCGAGTTGCTTGCCTCGCGCTGGTGTTTTTTTCTGCGCAGAACGAATGAGAGGATCCCATGTTCAAAGGATCAACAACGCCTTTTCACGAGGGCGCACGCAACAGCTGCGATTACGCCTCTATGAGGGGTACCATGCCTCTGGCACACCTTGAAGGGCTGTACAATGTACGCATGCTTGGAAAATCCGGAGAGGAGACCTGACAACCCACCCGGATACTTGGGAGAAGTGCTCGAACATGACATATTTGGTGCTTTACAAATCAATCCCGCACCTCTTATAAGTAAACTTGCAAACCGAAACACCGATTTGACATGTTTGAGGCGAAACGTAAAATCATAAAAAAAATCTGAAGACACCCGTACCGTAGAAGGGGGGGAACAACGAGCGAAAAATTATCGAGCAGACGGACAAAGAAACACGGAAGACGTCTGCCTAGTCTAAATTAGTTAGCAAGAATTTGCCCGTCAGATAGTGAGTACGTCGTGGTCCAAGACATCGATCGATGTTATTTTTAGATGATAACATCCCAAATCACTTCATTTATACCGAAGACCTTACACACCATCGAACGAGGTCAAGCATACGGCTGTGGGGTGCTGTGGGGTGCACGTACTGTGTGTTTCCTGCAAAAATTCGCACATGGTTGCCCTGTAAATGACATGAAAAGGGGAACACGAAGGCAATTGGCAAAAAAACAACTCGATTTTAACAAGTACGTGTATCAAATGTGGCGTACCTAAACTATAGCCAAGAACGATCCAATAGCAACGATATTCGAATAGGAAAAAATGACAACGACGCGTTCTACGGTACGTGGGGAAATTTTCCACCAGACCATCTAGAAAATATCGAGAGACTACCTTGTAGTGGGAGTAGGCGTCAATGTCAGGTATAAAAAAAGCGTAGAGGGGGAACAGACTGAGCTGGGAGAGTGGCATCCCGTGCCATAGATATCTAGCTTAGTCTATAGTGCCTGATACACGATATCATGTGACGCGATGTGGGCTTTTAGACATGAACGGGCTACAGGGCGACACGAAAAACAGTGTGCGAAACGGCATGCTCTACGGAGTATTTATGTTGACACTTGCGGCACGATCGAAATCACGATGTATCAACCATGCCAAAGAGAGCAAAACCAACAGAAGAAAAAAAATGGCCATCAACAGGTCTTCGACACAAGAAACAACTGAACCAGGTGTACATAGTTTCCAAGCACAATCGAAGGGACGGCATTTTTTTCATAGGATACTAGACTAAACAACTTCGAAAGCATCCATCCATGGTGAGGCGTTCCGGTTTTGTATGCATCGCAGAACTAGGTTTTATGCAGACAGCGAACACACGGTGTTTCACCCCAATGATACCCCACGCACCCTTCAACAGAGAGAAGAATCGAGCGGCGCAACTCTGAAACACATCAACGAATTGTGGAAACATCGCGGGCTTTGTACCAACTGCTGCTTTCTGTGGTGCGCGGTGGGCAAGACAGTCGCATCCGCACAAAAGCAGAACTAACAGAACAAAGAGCTCAACAGCTTCAATCGTAACCCTGGCGGTGTGATTCAGATTATCCACAACACGCGAGAGCGCCATTTAGAATCATCTTGCAGAGCGTCATATTCTCATGTACAACCCGCAGGTATCCGTGTCAAAGCTGTAGGCGATGTCGACGCAGAAACTGCAAACCCGCAATCAATGCAGAGAGCGATGACAGTGGTACACACGGGAGAACAGAAGGAAGACGGAGGAGGGACGGGTGTCGATGCAGTAGTAGAAATGAGTCGAAGGGGGGGCGTCAGAGACTTGTCATCACAACGTATGCGATGGACACCAGTTGCTCGTACTTGAAACCGTCGAGAACAAAACGGCAAAAGGACGCTCAAGACAACGCCAATACCATCGTATGCACGCACCAGGTATGACGTGTCGTCTTCCCCAGATGCGGAACATAGTGTATGCAACATGTCTCCTCAACAAACACCAAACTAAAAATGCCCATCTGAAGACAAGGAAAACGAAGAAGATTATTTCAACGACATCGTGTTACGTGTCACAAACAAAGCAAACACTCGCGGTTCACGTTGGTCCATGTTGTCCTCGAAGACGACGCCTTCTGGGAGGTGATGGTCGGTAGTTTGTGATCCCTGTCGTGTTGTTCCTCGAACTAACCATTGCTGGAATCGGCCAAGAGGTTGAATATCCCGGCAGCACCGCTGGCCTAATTGTTCCTAAACGCAATCGTTCGTTCGCGCCTGTGAAATATTTCGACACATAAGAGATGCAGGAGAAAACGAATGAGGTTTTAGGTTCGACGGTGAGCATGTTAACGTCGTTGGAGCACGCGAGAAAGTATCGACCCTGAATTTGTCGAATTCACAGATGACGTCCTTAGAATAATTGTATACAATACACCTGGTATGTTCTGTGTGCGATCAGCTTGTTGGAGGCTAGCAATCACACCACTCATGATCAAAGGAAAGGAAACGAAAGATTCTTCAAGTTGTATTGACAAAGTGCGCCAGACACAAAAAAACGACTCTTGTTATTAGACAATATATCTGTTCAGCAGCAGTGCATGAATGATCCAATCGGCAAGTAAAATTCCTAGGTCTGGAAAATGGTAATAATTGTGCTACTATGGCGTGGTCGTACATTATTTGACTTTTTCGCTGATAGTCGCGGACATGTCCTTGGCACGCCGAGGCGCTCCACGGACACTGTCGCGGCTATTCGTGGCCTGCCACGGCAATCCACGGATATTATCGCGGATTGCCACGGAAGTGTCAACAGTCATATCCACGGCATGTTCGCGACAATGTCCGCGGCAGTATCCGTGGCACTATCCGTGACTGCTCGCCGCAATGTCCGCGGCAATGTCCGCGGCAATGTCCGCGGCAATGTCCACGGCAATGCCAGCGGGCATGTCCACGGCCATGTCCCAACGGCAATTTCCGCGGCACTTTCCGCGGTTGTCCGTGGCCAAGTCCGCTGCAAACTTCGTGGTTGTCCGTGCCAATGTTCGTGACAACACCCACGGTCCGCCCGGCAATACCCACAGCAATATTCATGGCAACGTCCGTGGTAATGTTCGCGGGCGATGTCCACGGCAATTCCCGCGGCGATGTCTGCGGCAATATTCGCGGAGATGCCCGCGGTTATCCTGGGCCATGTCGGCGGCAGTATCCGTGCCAATATACGCGGCAATGTTGGCGGCAATGCCGTGGCAAGGTCGGTGGCATTGCCACGGACATCTCCGCGGACATTGCCGCGGATATCCGTGGAAAATAGTGCCGCGGCTCGACACGGAGGCTGCGCGTTGGCAATCTGAGGATATTTGCAACAGTCGGCGGTTAGCCGAGGGCGTCGCCACGGGTCGCGGCGGATATCTGCGGCTTTGACCGTGGACAGCTACGGCATGCTGTGGCTTGCCACGAACATCGTTACAACCAGCAGAACCAGAACGCAGTGCTGATAGCCAACATTAGGTACGGGAGACGAGGGTCTCCCCCCGATGGATACAATGTGCGCTTCAGATCGATAGCTCGCTCTTTGCCTACCAATATACGCACTCGTTCGTGTGGTCAGCTACGTAATTTTAGCGTACACCGCCTTTGGTGCCGCGTGGCTGGCCCCTCTCGGGCCATTCATCTGGGGGGCATGCTACAGTGGTGTAGTGTAGCCAGTATTGTTATAAAAATAAGAATACACTCCAGCTGTAAGATCGAAGGTTTTATCGAAACTCATCTTTGCAAGCTGAGTGTGATACTCCGATCGCGCGTATTACGGGTTGTGCGTCCTCATTAAGGATATAGGTCGGCGGGGTTGTGCGTCCTCATTAAGAATATAGGTCGGCGACTTCCCTTGCAACTACAGTGTAGCTATCCGGGTCAACATGGTGATCTTAGTCAGCCTGTGCGCGGAAACTATAAAACCCGTTTCTGAGGGGGACAAAATCTGACAGCTGTGGAAGGAAATTCATCAGTTTATCAAGTGAATCTTGTAAGTCGAATAACCGGTGAGGGGCGGGCGGGGTTTTGAAGGACGTGGGGACCTGGTTTTGATCAAAAGGGAGCGGGGGGGGGGGGGCAATTTGTGCGTGGAAGCTATAAATCCTTTAAGGGGATAAATCTGGCGGTTTTGGAAAAAATGCACCAGTTTATCATGGGGGGGGCGGGGGGCGGGACGGGCGGGGAAGCTCAACCTGTGCGTGGAAACTATAAATCCTTCAAGGGGATAAATGTGACGGTTTTGGAAAAAATGCACCAGTTTATCATGTATATCCCATAAGTCGTACAACCAGTAAGTAGAGGGCGGAGTGTTCGAGGGGGTGGGGATGGGGTGGGGAGGTGGGGAGGTGGGGATTTGGGGGGGGGGGCGAAAGGGCTTTAGGTCGCATAGATGTAGGGGTTTGCTATACGCGTGGTGTTAGGTCTAGGCGATGGTGCAGGTGGTGGGGAAGGAGGGGGCATTGGGGGCGGAGGGGGGGTGGGAATTGCAGCAGCGGCATGGACGGCTCTAGAAAGATAATGAGGTGATATCCAGTTCGTGGAAGTGTTTATTACTCTGGCGGATTTCGATATTAGGTGGACGTTTGAGCAAGAGAGAGCGGAAAAAAGAAAAGGGGGGGGGGGGGGGGGGGGGGTTATAAGAGGTTAAGGTCACGTATAAATTTAAATACACTGTGAGATCAAAGATTTGGTCAAAACTCATTTTTGGAAGATTGTGTCCGATACTCCGATCGCGCGTATTAATCATATATGTAGGGGCTTGCTATAGTCGTGGTGCTAGGTCTATGCGATCGTGCGGGTGGTGGGAAAAGAGGGGGGGGGGGGTGAATGAAAGCTACGTCATGGATGGCTAGAAAGATGATGACGTGTTATCAATTGCGTAGAAGTGTTTATTACTCTGGCCGATTTCGATTGTAAGTGGGGCGTTTGAACAAACTTGGCGGGGGAAAACAACAAAAGGGGGGGGGGGGGGGGAGGAGGGCGAAAATGAGTTGGAGCTATGTACTTCGTTAGTCATACTTCGCTTGGCATAGATTGGGAGGCGATTATACAGACGGTAAGTACGAAATACCGTACGTAATAGGTTGGTAAGGTTGTTTACCGCAATTTTAACATATCTGCCTGTGTACTTCCTTTTCACATTATTGTCTCAAATGTACGTTTGTACGCCCATGATTTTTACCGTGCCGATGTGGGGCTCTGAGGTCGCCAATTTTAAGACAGAGATACTTCTTACAAATACATCAAGCGAGGCGACGTGGGCATGCGATGTCACCACTATTGAACGCGGGGGTGACTTTACTTCGTTAGGCATATGCTACTGCATTTGGTAAAGGTTGTCAGGCGATAATGCAAACGGCCGGAGGCACGAAATATCCTGCGTAATAGGTTGGTAGTGTGGTCTATCGCAGTGGTAACATATCTGTCTGTACTTCTTTTTCACATTACTATTATCTAGTGTACGATTAAAGGCCCTGTTTTCTCCCCACTGTCGTCGAAGATGTTGTTGGGCGAATGCTAAAATGATTTGCGCTGCTGTGATTACCCCGTCTCTCGTTCTGTTTGTTCTTGCGTTGTTGATGAACCTGTTATTTGGCAACGAGCAGTTTTGACGCATTTTAGGTCTGTGTAAAGACTATATGTAGACAATGTGATGTTTCTGACTCGTAGGGACCTCAATTCGGAACCCGGTTCCATATTTTGACTGGGTTTCGTATGTGGACGTATATGTGGTTTTAGTGTGTGGATATTCTCATGATTGGAGAATATGTGTCCGCGTGGTTGTTGCTACACGTGTATGTTTTGTTTGATGGTCTAGACTTCGTTATCGTGTTGTTTCAGAGTGGTGTTTTTGAATACATTTTATTATGTGTCCTCGTGGTTGTTGCTACACGTGTTTGTTTTAGTTAATGTTTTAGACTTTGTGATCGTGTTGCTGCAGAGTGGTGTTTTCGAATGCATATTATTTTGTGTCCGCGTGGTTGTTGCTACACGTGTATGTTTTGGTCGATGGTTCTAGACTTCGTTATCGTACTGTTTCGGAGTGGTGTTTTCGGATAGATAGTATTTTGTGTCCGCGTGGTTGTTGCTAAACGTGTATGTCTTGGTTGATGTTCTAGACTTTGTTATCGTGTTGTTTCAGAGTGGTGTTTTCGAATACATATTAGTTTACAATGGTTGCGGGGGGGGCTGTTGAGAATATCTGCAAAACGTATTTATGTACGCCGAGAAAACTGCTCCGGGGGGCTAAAAACGAAGTTGTGAGGGACGTTTGGGAAATTTAACGTTCCCCCTCGCGTCTTTTGTCAAGTATGGCTAATGCATATTTATCCCTGAAGATAAACATGCAATAACCAACCTTAACACCTATGGGTTGTAGCGGTATCGCAATACACTTGTAATATCGTTACTGTTCATAGTTTGACTATGTGTGTATTCATTATTTTATAAAAATATATCAAGGACGTCAGCCGTGAGTTCGACGATTATTTTGATACTCGGTGTGGGTTGAATCCAAATACTGAGCGAAGCTAGGGTTGAAGCCTTGAAATGAAAGTTTACAAGTAGGTTTTTTATATATATATAACTATTCTGCTTATTGAATACATTGATGTGGACGAAGTAGTAGATGTTTCATCACTGCGATCGCTGAATCCCGACATGTTTGCGGGTGACATGTGATGAGCTGTGAGAGGTTTAACGTGACAGATATCATAAAAATACGCTCCAGCTGTGGGATCGAAGGTTTTGTCGTAACTCATAGCGGAGTATTTGCAAGCTGTTCGTGATACTCCGGTCGCGCGTATTACGGGTTGTGTGTCCTCATTAAGGATATAGGTCGGCGATTTCCCTTGCAACTACAGTGTAGCTGTCAGGGTCAACAGGGTGATGTTAGGCAGTCTGTGCGCGGGAACTATAAAACCCGTGGAAGGAAATGCATCAGATTATCAATGAATCCTGTACGTCGAATGACCGGTGAGGGGAGGGCGGACTTTTTAAGGACCTGGGGGCCTGGTTTTAATCAAGAGTATTTAAATTGGTGCCGTGTTGTGGTTGTTGGAGCTTGCCTGAGATAGTATACAGAGTACGAGTGCAGGTGCAGCCAAAGCCTCGATGCCAAACAGGATCGTTGTCTCCAAGAGATCGCCGTGTGTAGGAAAAGGTCCTCAGCAATGGCGTCACGTCTCTGGCTACAAGGTACCGTAACCTACCCATAAAAAAAGGGGCGACGATGGCAAATGCCCCGAAGATCTAGATCCTCCGTACCCGTTCACTTGACGAGAACAAGGGATGGCGCAACATGACGCACAACTTCCTATCCTGAGGGAAAAAGCAGTCCTATTTCTGAATCCCACAACAGCCACCACTCACCACATGCAATGGAATACGTAGGCAAGGAGAGAGGAGGCCGCAGGGAGTGCATCCACGCTGGTAGCATTTCAGCGGTAACCAGATTGCAGGCAATCGACTCGTTGACCTGTATGCTACCATTCAACGGGTATACTGTAGTTAGGACCCTGTGGCTGCGGTGAGCTCTTGAATATGCGTAATGTATACCGAATGCACGATGTGAAGTGAGACTAACGGGTGTGAAGCCGCGGTACCAATATAGTACCCCTTGGCTTGCCATGGTAAAAATAAAGTTCACAACCGTGCCGCATATTTACGATTACTAAGTAACTTACTGCGTACAACAGCATACGTGCCCAAAAGTACGATAGACTTCAATGTTACCTGACGCGCTTTCCAATTTTGCACATGCTCTTAAATCCAATTCTGCTCCATGCTCCCTTTTACTTAGAATTGACTCGATAAACTGCGTGGTACGCCTACCTGCTGTAGATTAATTAGTCACCGAACAGAGACTCGGCAGGCTACTGGCTACTGCTGCTGCTGCTGCAAGAGTACCTGGATCAACAGCACATGTGGAGCTCGAAAGCGTATAGCAGCATGGAACACTGCAGCTTGAAAGGCGTATTGAAAACTGCAAAAAAGGACGTATGCATGTTCGACAAAATGAAGCAAGCTGCTGCCAACGCTTGTTGAACTCTAGACGTACTCCATCGCTGATTCTACTATCTTGTAACTGTACGGGAGGTTCGAATAGAACACATTCACAAACCAGTGGGATAATTAATTAGCGGTCCGAGGCCTGTTGCGGTAATACACTCCCCAAAAAATCAAATTGGAGTTTAGACGCCTCCCGAAGCAGGAAAGAGCTGTTTCGATATCCCTTTCTGGTAAGTTGCAAACGTTTTTAATGCATTGCATTAAGCGATCCAGCATCAATATTTCAAATTATATGTTCGAAGCGAATGAAAAAATCATCCAAGCATTTTAAAAAGGGTGCCCATTTATTTCTGTGTAACTAGTAACAAGCGCCTAAAAAATCGACTGTTAATTTAGTCTAAGTAAGGCGAATCGAAACAGCACCTTTAAACAACAGCGCCTCCGGCAAAACAAACACGCACTGCGCGCCACTAGTCTCCCTGCGGTTATTAAGCAAAGCGGCTATTCGGGTCATTTTCTGACCCAGCGTTGTGAGAATTCAACCTCAAATTAATGCCGCGATCGGTACTAATATAGAGCTCTAGACTACGAGTATGCGCGTAGTGGCATCTTGTGCAATAACAGCAAGAAATTGCCGTGACCAAGACGCACTCTTGTCCTTCCATGTGTAAGCGCATGCCACTATAAAACTCCCGCGTGGCGTCGCTGTGTATGCTTATTACGCTGGTTTAGGCTACGCTGCTTGTACCGCATCTCGGAACACAGGTAGAAGCCATCCCAGGTGGTACATCCCAGTGGTTGGTTGCGTTATATCTACTTTTCTCCCTGCGAGACGCGTGCTACGATAGAGATGCGCCGCTTTTTTGTCCAAGATTCCTCAACTTGGGACCTTAAAGACATGTCCATCCCAAAAACTGATTTGGAAAAAAATAAACTGCTACTACTACCCGATGAAAAATCCCATGGCCAAGGTACACGACGAGAATCAATGAAAAAGAAGAGAAAATGTCGTATTTCCGACGATTTTGGGTGAAGGAGCCTAACCATAGTCATTCACTAACCCTAATCATTCACTAACCCTAACCATTCACTAACCCTAATCATTCACTAACCCTAACCATTCACTAACCCTGATCATTCACTAACCCTAATCATTCACTAACCCTAATCATTCACTAACCCTAGTCATTCACTAACCCTAATCATTCACTAACCCTAATCATTCACTAACCCTAATCATTCACTGTAAGAAACCATTCATTTCACACGAAAACTGCTACCTCTATCGTAGCACGTGGTCGAAAGCGACACCCTCCACACCCTTTTCATTGTCTTTGTCGGAACCGGCTTGACTCTGGGGGGGGAAATCCCACGGTATAGCTCTCGATGCCTGGTACCTTGATAGGTTAGGCGATCTCGGGTTTTCGCATGAAAACAGCGGGAGATATATAAAACATCAGCACTCATGAACACGCCGTGCTTCTATACCCCGTACGGAAGACTCCTATCGATTGGTGGGCACCGTCGAACGTATAATACAATGCCTAAGCCTAGCGACACACTACACGCGGATGGATGCTGAAAAAATCGGCCAGTATCAGCAGTTCTTTAACGAAACATATTGATCCCGAATCGGGGTCCTAAAACCCTCTTATCTGGCTTCCTTTCCTACGACACCCCGTACGCCGGTTCAGTCTTTGTCTCAACCAGATTGCCTGGACGGAAAGAAATCGCACTGCATGCTATATATCTCAATGCCCCGTACGGAGATCTTCTACAGTAACAACAGATGGGAACGACCGAGCGTATAATACATTAATGGCGCAGCCGAGCAACACACGGACTCTGAGGATTTTCGGCCAGCAGCAGGAGCAATTCCTTGACAAAACGTAAAACGCCCAATCAGGTGTAGAACCGGGGGTGTCGATCGCTTCTCGGGCATAGTCTAAAGGGTGGGTTCTTTAACGGTAATGTAGTTGGTATAATCTACTGTAGTATCGGAAAATTCTATAGCACTTTCCGTTTGATTTGCTAATGTTCAGTACAATGCAGTTTCGATATCCGCGAAAAGCGAAGAAACTTCGAAATAACAAGCGATGGCATCGCACCTACTCTGCGGCATAAGCAAGATCCCAAGCTGTGCCGCGCTACAACAGGTGCAGGCTGTATAGTCTAGTGATTACGCAAAATCTCCCGATTACAAGGCAGGGGTGCTATCAAATGACGCGAAAGCGAGACAGCTGCGATATCGTACAAATCGCAACAACTAGAAAGTGACGGAAATATCAAACAGCCGTGCTCGTAGCAATTGCATCACTAACGCCGTGCACAGTACAAGCGCCGTCCCTGGTGTGAAATACAGCTTCTCCGGAACACTCAAGGGGACCATTTAGGGACATCTTGCAGAGCGTATCATTCTCGTCTGCAATCCACAGGTGTCACTGTCGAAGCTGTAGGCGATGCCGACGCAGATCTAGAGAGAGAAACGATACAGCGGTCAGCCACAGCGGAACACGGAGTGACAGAGAAAAAGGTCAGGGTCAATGATGCGGTATTCACAAATGAGTGTTGAGGGCGGCAGGTGCGTGCTTACCTGGTATGAGATTAGTCAGTCCCGTGTGCGTTGTCTACCAGACGTTCCGGCTTTCAACGTTCGAGATGTGCTGTCCAACGACGGCATTAGGCCACCAACACACCCTGATCTCAACACGATTCTAATCACCAAAACCGGGGTTTCCACCAGAACCGTCACATCAACAACGGGAACAACGCTGACAGGGAGAGATACGACATCAGACACAGACCACGACATCAAGAATGAAGCAGTTACGTTTGCGGTGTCAAGGCATATCACTTCTTAGTCTCACGTTGGCGTCGTTATTTTCGAATACCGTATCCTCAGGGAAGCTGATCTGTGGGACCTCGTATTCTCTGCCTTCGTCTCCTTCGAAAGCGTCACTCCTAAAGGTAGACAGGTCCGCGAGATTGAAAATCCCGGCAGCTCGATTGGCACGATTGTTCCGGAAGGTAGTCGACCCTTCAAGCCTGTCGAAGAATCCCACCATTCCATCATGCAGGGAGGGGAAGAGAAATATTCGATATTCGTCCGCTGTCCACGGCAAGCATGTACACATCGTGGGAGTACGCATGCAAGCATACAATTCGACCAGCTTACCGGTAGGTCATAAAGAGTAAGCACGTCGGCACTAATCAGAAGAGGGGATGACCGAGGGACTTACGACGTGTGTCGGACACAGAAGAGTAAATCGCCAGGAGAATGATCAGTAGAGCCGCATTCCATTAATCCACTCAATGGGTAGAAACCCCCGGCTTTGAAAATACATCAAAATCTTCATCCCTTTCGTCAGAGGGTCGCACATAAATATAAAAAGTGCTCACGTCATGTCTCCACCATCATAGTTATACAGCGCGCCTCCGTTTCCGCCGTCGTCCCCGTGCTTGCTGCGATCTTTCCATCCAACATGCTGCCAGCCAAGAACAACACGCCACCGCTCTCGTTCGCTACAGCACCGCCATATGGCTGGAAGAAAAAACGCCAAACGTCGCAGAAAAAGCGTTCGCGGGATCGTCGGGGGTAGGTAGGCTACATAGGGCATTCAAATGGCACATAGCGGAAATGCGATAGATAGAGCAGTAGCGCCTGCATGGAGTGTGCATATCGTTTCGATTTAGATAACCGCTCACTGCAGACACTACCACTGCCCTGCCCAAGCTAGCCCCTACGGAATTGCACGCATAGTTTCGGGGACAAGAAGCTTGGAAATAGAATGGAAAAATCATCTTCAGTGGTACACAAGGGTTAAGCGCAGACTGCCTCCAATATCTCTCCAACGGCCGGAATCCTGTGAAGCGCGGCTACCTATAGAGCCAGATATTGTGTCTGCCTTTTCGTCATTTTTCTGCGTAAAAGCATGTTACCGATTGGCAACTAGCAGTAAAAATACACACGCTCGTGTGCCATTTTGCGAACGAGAAATGTTCGGGATTTTTCTTGAACCAGGGCGTAACGACATTTATTTATGGAACTATTGTCCGCTTTGTTCGAGGGAGACGATGTACGGAGACGAATGACGCGTAACGATCCGGCGGTGTTTTTGCCGGCGTTCTATGATTCGCCAATGTCGAGGAGCTTTCGCGCGCTGTTTATAGGCTTGAAGGTCAAACCTCAACTTACGTTCCAAGCCAAGTTCTCTTGAAACGTGACAATGCTGTTGAACACGAAAGTGGCCCACCTCGCTTGGTAAATGACGCCTCCATTCTGCGACGGCAACAGTAGCAGCAGCAACAGCACAATGCAAAACGAAAACAGACGCGAAAAAAATGCGTCTCAGCGGGTCATAACAAGTCATAACAGCTTCATCTGTGAAAGATGCACTTACTTATGGTAGATTTGCCGCGCACAGAGGATACTCCACGCCAGGTAGTATAGCATAGCTATCATGTGTACGACATCAAAATATGTAGAAGCATCGCATATCTTGTAGATTTCACTGCCTGGTAAAGATGAAAACAGATTCCCTACATCTCATTTCGCATAAACGGCACGTCTACTGTAGTACTACAAATAATGCGAATATATTATACCAGGAACAGCCGACGCGTGTCTAAAACGAGACCCGCAAGTACAAGGCAAGTGCTCTCGAATGACACAGGGCTGCTGGTGACAAAACAATATCGCAGCATAAGTACTGTTGCATACCATTGCAACCCAGGAATTGTTTGAGAGCGGCTTTGAACGCGACGAATCCATACGCCATTGTACTGCACAATAGCTGGCTGGTCCAGTTGGAACGCATGCGCTACGATAAAGGTACCTCGTTTCGGCTCAAAGATTGTAGTGAATGGCGAGGCTTCTTAGCGCAAATTCGTCCGAGTTCTCGAAGTTTGCAAAATGTTTGCTTTGTACAAGTACACCTTGGCTACCACGGGTTTGCATATTCAGTTTGCTCAAAAACAGTTTTTGGGTGGGGGGTGTAGACCGCCTCATCAAGTAAGGAGCTCCAGAAAAAAATATGGTGCACCTGTACCGCACTAGTATGTGTCTCTCATGCACATTACAACACATCACAACGTAGCATGTGTCTCATATCAGCACACCACCACAAAATACGTATCAACACATCATACATGCAACGCGCCACTCACCCTGGCATGGTTGCCGGTGAAGTTGGCCACGCCGTCAACTACCACGTGCCCGCGGTTATTGATACCACCACGTTCGCCCCTGCCGGCATTGAAACGACTGTTTCGCCAATCAGAAGTGCAAGAACGGCACTGAGCGAGGCACATCAAGGTCAGACCCCCGATGGAGTTAAAAAAAGTCCTCTCACGGTAAGGCCTGCAACTTTTGGGTTAACCAAATAATGTTCCTGACCTTCTGGTAACTCTAATACTTCTAACACTTCTTATGCTTCTGGTAATTCTAGTAATGCTAGTATGATTGACCTCCCCAAGTGAGGGTCTACCCTTTAATCAAGTAATCTCACGAGTACGATATAATACTTGTATTTGGGCTATTGACAGAGCTATTGATACCCCATGAAACGTTCGTCGGGTTGCGCGCGATTGAATGTCTTTGAAGTCATGCTTCGGGTGATGATGGTGATGATGGTGAGATATTGACCAAGCTCCTCATGTTAGGAGCTCAGAAAAATGTAGAATCCGCTGCACCCGTACCGTGGGATGAGTCTTGATAACACCTTCAAAATACCTTCATAACACCTTCATAACACCTTCATAACACCTTCATAACACCTTCATAACACCTTCATAACAGCTTCATAGCACCTTCATATTAATGGCACCTTCATAACACCTTCATAACAGCTTGGCACTGCTGGATATCGTAGACGTATGAGAAGGCGTGGGTGGAGAGCCGTGGACAGCTCGAGCGTGTCCCACGCCAAAGTCTGAAAGGCAACGAATGCAACCAATACGTCACGTAGTTCCAGCAACAAAGCACCCCACGGTAGCCTCCGCTGCAACTTTCCTTCATAGCCACCGAGCTAGCCGTCAGAGCTGAATTCTACCTCTAGAGTGTGTTTAGAAATGGTGTACCGGTACATCAAACAAGAAAAAACAAAAAACACACACACACAGTCTGGGGTCCGACTGGCTATCAAGCCTGGATCTCAGATTTACGCAAGGGTTGCAATCCCGTTTAGTACCGTGTACGTCTAGGAGTCACAGTCCCGTACGCTTACATACACATAGGCATCATTGTCAATCATCGTCAGCTCCCCCATGAAATGCATCGTGCCCTTAACATAGTAGTATATACTGCCCTTCCGACCCCGGAGCTGGCGTGGTAGACTTCTTCTCCACCGCTGGAGTACGGTTCTCCCGAGATCAGGCGGTTGAAGCACCTCGAAAACGTGACATCCTACTCGAACGCAAGCTCTCCCTGTCCAGCGCGCGGTAGGTGGTCACGCAGGATCGATTGCCCAAGATCTATTGCCATTAGGACAAAATCACAAACTTACTAGATGCAGTTTAAGATGTTAATAAGGATGGTTGCACGCATAACAGGAGACCTCCAGGAGACCTCCAATGACACAGGCTATTAACGGCGGTTTGACATTATGTTTAATAGTACCGACAAAGGCTACGGTAGCGAGGTCACTTCTGGGGCCTCTATTATCTGTGGGCCGAGCTTACTTGCGCAAGTGTCCCCCCTGTTCCTTTGCGGTTTATAGTTTTTGGCGTGTTTGCTGTGTGCGATATGATACCGCGATGGAATGGTTGGCTAGGCTGGGCCAAACAAAAATTGCTCGAAGAGTTATTTGCAGCGAGGTACAGAGTCGCTCGGGCGAGTGGCTAAAACCCGGTGATGCAAAAGAAGGTATATCATAACGTTAGCATACTAAGATCATCGTACTAAGATCATCATACTAAGATCATCATACTAAGATCATCATACTAAGATCATCATACTAAGATCATCATGCTAAGATCATCATACTAAGATCATCATACTAAGATTATCATGCTAAGATCATCATAATAAGATCATGATGCTGAGATCATCATACTTAGATCATCATACTAAGATCATCATACTAAGATCATGATGCTGAGATCATCATACTTAGATCATCATACTAAGATCATCATACTTAGATCATCATACTAAGATCATCATACTAAGATCATCATACTAAGATCATCATACTAAGATCATCATACTAAGATCATCATACTAAGATCATCATACTAAGATCATCATACTAAGATCATCATAACATCCCCGCTACCGTAGTGGTGGTGTAGCAGCTTTTGCTTTGAACGCTGGTCCTCGGAAAGGTGGTAAACGGAACGATGGCCATCGGAAAAGTGCTTGCTCATGATGCTGATCCAAAATATCAAATATCTGGCTTAAGTAGGTGAACTTCAAAAGGCTGCATAGTGTTGACGTCGCCAGCGAACGAAAACACACTGGGCGGTAGTTAATGCTACCCACCACGGGAAACGCAGGAAGACAAAATAACTGTTCGCGGCCGTATTCCGTTCGAGAGCCGAAACCTAACGGATACGGTGTTGTTGGGCATAAAAAGAATTTCAACAACCAGTGCTTCGCTCTCTTAAAGCAACGCACCGGGAATTGAAAAACATGCCCATTTTACTCCCAGAATTGGGTCAAGACCGTTCGGGTTCGCTTCCACGCGGAGCCGCAACGAGAAAAATGCCGGCTTGTGAATTAGCTCCTGCCGGTTTTGCGTGATACTTATCACCATTTCGTTTAAACTAATATGAATTTCACGCTGACCACCGAACGTTGGCTGCAATATTTTGCGCGTACCTTGCTGTGGATAGCCGAACCCTTGAGGTATCTACGGAAGCCCGTGTCGGCCGGAATAATGGGGATGTCGGTGAAAGTTACCAACCCCTGCCTGGAAGACTCCGACTTCGTCGAGCTCTAGCTTCAAGGCACCACCGTTATGTTCCTGGAGGGTGGGCAAGGGAAGGAGTCGACCACGTTGGAATGTCGGTACTCGCCTGTCTGTGTTTCTTATGAGTGATGAGGGGCGGTGTTGTAAATGATCATTGTGAGTCGTGTGAAGGGGAGACTAACCTCGGGTCCAACCGGTAGCAAGTAACAAGCAAATGTCCCAGGATACATTTCAATATTATGGCGCCCGCGTGATAAGTGGTCACGTGTACACCACCATCACGAAGCTAAGAGCCACCGTAGGCACTAGCCCAAACGGCGCCACCGGGGGCCCTCTACCTCAAAGTTAATGTGTCACCAACGATGTGAAGCGCGCTACCGCCGGCAGCGGCGATGACGACGACCGTAAGATACCACGCCTGCGTGAGGTTTGCCTACGACACCTATTTCCGCGGGGGATGGCATGTTACGGCTTCTTTTCATTGTATTTTGCTCGACATTTATGTGTGTTTCTATTTTCGACCGCCGTGTACCAGCAATGTATTTTTCTGCGGGCACATTGCCTACGAGGCGAGTCTGTGATTTGTTGACGCGGCAACCAGTGCACATCTAAACCTTACGCATACACCATGAACACCACCGCGAGCCAAATCAATAGCTACAGCACCTCGCGGGGCTCTGTACATCATTTTCACCAAGAATCCCAAAGAACTGCGTGTGCATATCAAAGCGCTCGCAACGTTCAAACATGT
Source organism: Undaria pinnatifida (assembly GCA_012845835.1). NCBI lineage: Eukaryota > Phaeophyceae > Laminariales > Alariaceae > Undaria > Undaria pinnatifida. Next base: position 5,615,191 of record JABAKD010000008.1, read on the forward strand.
TGAGCAACTATCATGATTCTTGGAAATACAGACACGTGTGTATACCCCGTACGCCTTGCAACAGGCGATAACTTGAATCGCCTCCAAGCCCCACATGTTCAGAGAGCGAAAAATGTCGAGGATATGTGAACACATCTACAAGTGGCATGTGTATATCGGGCAAGCAGCGATATCAGCTCGAATTCACTTAGTCATCGCAACAGCAGATTCTCAGATGTCGTAGACAACCCTCAAGCAGTTTTATTACGAATATTTTACTTCCGTCGTCGTTATCGCCTGTGGTAGAGCGCGCTTCATACTTGCGGTGGCATATTTATGTTAGCTGCAAGTACCTTCGGTGGCGCCATTGACTCGAGTGCCCCCGCCGGCACTTCTGTTTTCACCCAACAAAAATTATTCCGGCATCGAGGAAATGATAAAAGTTCGCAGTTTCAAAAGTTAGCGGAATACGAGGTATCTATCGACGGCCCGTACGTGGTTCTTCCTTTGCTGATATAATCACTCCAAACACGCTGCTACAATACGACTATCGATGAGGGTTGAAACAAGCGTTAGAATGTAGATTTTGGTTAGCGCTTGCCTGAATTGGTATTCGCGCAGCCCGAGGGGCTCGCTCGCAAACCATAAAAAGGGCCACAGAGAAAAACCTCCTGTTCTTCGCATTTCATGGTATCTACTTGTAGGCGACGCACACGACAAAACACAAACACACGCGCATGACGAACACATGGACAACCGACGAACGGTGCTACTTCTCCGTGTGGCCGCCTATTATTGCCCGATTCCTCCAGACAAAGGCAAAGCACACTCTACGTGATCTGCATACGGCTTGTAAACTTCTTGCAAATCTGAGTAAAAAAACAATGTACTCTGGACACTGGTATCCATGGTACCCTGGTACCCAAACTGTGATAGTATTCGCATTTTTATTTAGAAGATACTGCCTACCACCCACCACTTATTCCATAGCCTATTTTTATTAAGGTATAGACCTAGATTCCGTGGGCTCTGTAGGCAAGCATTCCAACGGACACATCTTGCACTTACTTGCGGGATAGCCACAATAGATAGTCAAGCAGTCTATACACTCCACTAGTTACGGGACATTAAAACCCCCCTCTAAGACCCAGAGGCAGCGGCGAAACAAACGACAAGTAAGTGTGGTCTTGTCAACTGTCCTTTTTTTCGCTGAGAGTGCGCCGTACAAGCTTATACTCCGTACATTTTAGAGCTTTACCTTACCCTGCACTCATGTTTTCGGGGATAAAATACTGTATGTGCAGTTAGCGTTAAAAAAAACGCGGTTGATTTCAAAGGGCATAAGGTAGTATTCCGTAGCATCAAGCGGCGCCATTGGCAAAGAAAGCAACTCCTCACGTTGAGGTTCGCGTACTCCGTGTGCGGTATCGTACTCTGCTGCAGCAAACCCCGTTGCTCACCGCTGTTTGAATTACGCTCGCTGTATAACGTGATCTACGCAACAAACCACGTGGCATGTGCTCCGATGAAGTAGGTGAGGAGAGAGCACAATGCACAATACACGTAGCCGCACCTGGTTATCGCGGAATCTCGAACACACACCCGCACTGAAGAAGCTCAGTACCTGCTGTCACAGGCTCCACACGCATAAACCACACAGGGGTGAGCCGTGCCTGTCGTCACGATCCACCCTCCCATATATACGGGCAGTATCTTGTCATCAAAGCCGGGGCCGCATCTTTGCTGTCATCACGACTGCCTCTCGGGAGGAAGCCCTACATACGTCGAGGCATATACCAAATAGTGCCTCGACACATAATACGAGACCCCATGATACGAACCCCCACGATGAGAAACCCCCGAGTATCCCCAGACCAGTATCGAACAACCGCATAGTCTAGTGTATACCGCAAACAACCGCCGACCCCATAGACTAATCATCACTTTTTTTTTGCTTTGTTTTTCCATCTCATCTGGAGCCTCATTAGGTATAGTTCAGTATGACCCTCCACAAGAAGTGCTCCTCTTGGCTCCGGCCTCGATGCCTTTATTAATATTTGTTTATTACTCTTGTGTGACCAAGCCAGCAGTGTCTTTAGTGCAGTGTCTTACGTGTTTTGCTAGCATGACTGCCGGTTGGCCTGCATGTTTCTTGTTCCGCCGTTTCTTCTATACTTGGAGCATTTGAACACCGTTTCCTACGCCAACTTTACCGGAAAAACGAGCCTCGATTTTCTCGTTTATTCCATTTATTTTATATTATGAATAGGGGCCCCACTGCGCTAAAGACTCTTAATAAATGTGTTGATCTTGAACACGGCGTATGGTTTCAGCAGAGTAGGTGCCGGTCGCCCAGGCGGTCTAGCGATTACCCCCGAATACTGCTAGCTTTGGTCCTTGATGAGTTCGATTCCCACCATCATGGTGAGATTTTGAATTATTTGGAAAAATCCAAAAAAAAAAACAAAAGAAAGATATACGTATACTGCTGAGAACGCCTAGCAGGGCCACCTGCACAGTAGAGTCTTCCACTCGGTAGACGGTACTGTTACGCGCTTGCCAAGGCAGCTTCCGAGAGAATAGAGGCGATAGTGCGCAAACGGAAGATAATGTTTGCGGGATTCGTAGCACGTATGGGGGAGGAGCATCTTCCACAGAGGGTGATGTTTGGGGGGCTTGTTGGGGGTAAGGGCTACTCAGGGGGGCAAGAGAAGGACTGGATGGATCATCTGAAGGAGGATATGTCGGTATTTGGAATGAAATTCGAAGGGTGGCGAAAGGCTGCTCAGGAGGCCGGCAAATGGTTTCGACGAGTAGAAGAGGGGGCCGAGTTGTTCATGCGGACTTCGCATGAAAAAGAGAGACGCAAAGCTGCAGAGCGACGCGCAAAGGCTGCGGCAGCGCCATCCGCCGTTGGCATATCTATGCGGCCGGGGGAGGGGGAAGGGGAGGAGGGGGGACGGGGGGACGGGGGGAAGGGGGGAGAGGGGGGCGGGGGGAAGGGGGGAGGGGGGGAGGGGGGAGGAGGGGAGGAGGGAGGGAGGGAGGGAGGGGAAGAGGGGGGGAGGGGGGGGGGAGGGGGGGGGGAGGGGGGGCGTCATGCCCAAGAGACTGAAGTATGGGTCTGGCCAGAATCGTCTTGAAAGGTGATGGCCTTCCAATGGCCGTCACAAGATAGCGTAAGACCGCCCTGACTTCTTCGCCATGTTGCGTTCTCTCCCCAGTTGCCATTGATTATGCACTTGATACCCTCTATGAGCCCAAGCCCGTCCTTAGTCAGTACCTAGGGTCTGCTAGTATAATATATTTTCTCTCTTTTCCTTTCCTTGCTTCCTCTTCTTGTCTTGTCTATCCTTGCTTTTCTTGTCTTTTCCCTTCTTTCCTTTCCTTTTTCGTTTTTTCGCTTCCTCGTTTTTTCTTTGCTTTCCTTTAACGTATTTCCTTTTCTTTGTTTCTTGCTTCCAATTGACTTGCGTCTGTCGTGCCTATGCGTAGTGATAGGTACTACGTGCAATATATACGTGGCCGTGGTATTTCCTCCCTTAATCTTATAGTCTATGGGAACCATGGCCGATATATTATACCTAATTATAAGAAAATGAGAAATTAGAAACCCAGGCTACGAGGCCGATACATTTATTGTTTATAGTATTTCAGCCATGGTTTCTTATAGTGCTTGTTGTGTTATTCATGCGTTATGTTGCTTACCCTAACCCTAACCTTAAGCCTAACCCCTAAAGCAGTAGACTAATTGTACTCGTATAGACTATGCCTAACGAAAAGCAGAAATTTAGCTGCTGCTGAATTTCTTCTTGGGTTTAAGTGAGAGAGCGTTTTAATACGAAACCCAGTATTGCAGCTCCCGAACTTGATATCTCCCTGTACACCTCATCCTGGGTTTTTTAATGCGGAACCCCGTTTCTTAGTGTAACCCAGGTGTCCACAGGTATTAGAACAGTGCCTTTACGAACGGAAATGTAGCTACCGTCAGATTACGTGTATCACGTTGATGCAAGCTTTATATTTCCGTCCAAAGTGACTTTGTGTACTAAATAGGTAACGAGCAACGAACACGACACCCTTGCGGCGAAAGCCGACGCCAGAGAGAGGTACGAGTACAACTCCAGCGCAGGGCCGGTGGGGATGGGGGGATTTCATCACCAAAGTTCGAGAACGGAGGACAAGCTCACTGCTGAATCACCTATAGATGTGATCTCGCGGACAATGGGCCAGAATAGTAATGTTTTGAGGGTGGGTCAAAATGAATAGGTTATAGTATTTGATAGCATTTGGAGGAATTTAGTGGCCCGCGTTTGTGCTGGCTGTCACTTCCTGAGAGCTTCCTGACAGCTGTCTGTGCCGTGGACCACCTACCAGCGAACGCACACCTGTTTATTACAAAAAATGAAAATACACTCCAGCTGTGAGATCAAATATTTTATCGAACGTCATATTTGCAAGCTGTGTGTGATACTCCGATCGCGCGTATTACGGGTTGTGTGTCCTCATTAAGGATATAGGCCGGCGACTCCCCTTGCAACTACAGTGTAGCTTGTACCAGGGTCAACAGGATGATGTTAGTCAGTCTGTGCGCGGAAACTATAAAACCTGTTTCTGAGGGGGACAAAATCTGACAGCTGTGGAAGGAAATGCATCCGTTTATCAAGTGAATCCTGTAAGTCGAACCGGTGAGGGGAGGGCGGAGTTTTAAAGGACGTGGGGGCCTGGTTTTGATCAAAAGGGAGCGGGAGTGGGGGGGGGGGCGGGGCAGCTCAATTTGTGCGTGGAAACTATAATTCCTGCCAGGGGATAAATCTGACGGTTTTGGAAAGAATGCACTAGTTTATCATGGGGGGGGGCGGGCGGGGCAGGTCAATCTAATCGTGGAAGCTAGACATTCTTTTAAGGGGATAAATGTTACGTTTTTGGAAAGAATGCACCAGTTTATCATGTATATCCTGTAAGTTTATTATGGTACCAAGAAACTACAGCAAGGCCGGGCACAGCAGCAGCAGCAGCAGCCGGCCCGTCGCCGACGGCTCCCAGCGAATGAGAAGCTCGCATTTCCCTTCTATCTAACAGGTACAGCAACACAGCGGCACAACAGTAGCAGGCAGCTGCTGCAGTAGGGAGCGGCGAACTCCAGCAACGTAGCAGCAGGAGCAGCAGCAAGAGCACGAGTACTCGTCTGGAGAGCGAAGCTACAATATAAACGCGGCGCAACGGCTGCATGCCAGGGGGTGTGTAGGGATCATCCCCTATGATATGGTCGCGGAGGCCGATACGAGCTGACTGGTAGATGGTCGGCAGATGGTGGTCTCGGTGAATATATATCCGCGAAACTTCTGAATTTACTGTAGGTCTACCAAGTGGAAGACTCCCCTCCACCTGCACTATCTGCGTTTTTGGTGGAAGCTTCCACGGCTGCGACGAAAGCTTCCATCGCTTCCATCACGGCTTCCACGGAAGGTTCCATCGCTTCCATGGAATATTTCATAGAACCGGTGAAAGCGTCCATGGAAGCGTGGAAGCTTCCATGGAAACTTCCACGGCATGGAAGCGTGGAAGCTTCCGCAGAAGCTTCCGACTTCCACGAAATTTTGTCGTGGAAGCTTTCACGGAAGTTACTTCCACGGAGGCTTCCATGAAGCTTCGACGGAAGCTTTCACGGAAGTTACTTCCACGGAAGCTTCCGTGAAAGCTTCCAAGCACGGAAACGTCCACGGAAGCTTTCGTGGAAGAAAGTTGCTTTCACGGAAGCCTTCACGGAAGCTTCCACGGAAGCTTCCACGGAAGCTTTCACGAAAGCTTTCGTGGAAAAAAATTAGCTTCCACGAAAGCTTTCACGGAAGCTTTCACAGACGTAAACTTGCTTCTAACGAAGCTTTCAAACTAGAGTAAATTTGCTTCCACGAAAGTTTTCACGGAAGCTTTCACGGAAGCTTTCACGGAAGCTTTCGCGGAAGTAAACTGCTTTCACCAAAGCTTTCGCGGAAATAAATTAGCTTCCACGGAAGCTTTCACGGGAGCTTTCACAGACGTAAATTTGCTTCTAAGGAAGCTTTCAAACTGGAGTAAATTTGCTTCCACGAAGGTTTTCACGGAAGCTTTCACGGAAGCTTTCACGGAAGCTTTCGCGGAAGTAAATTGCTTTCACCGAAGCTTTCGCGGAAATAAATTTGCTTCCACGGTAGCTTTCATGGAAGCTTTCACGGAACCTAACCCTAACCCTAACCCCTAACCCTTCGTGCAAGCTTTCGTGGAAGCTTTCTACCGAAGCTTTCAAACTGGAGTAAATTTGCTTCCACGAAAAATTACACGGAAGCTTTCACGGAAGCTTTCGTGGGAGTAAATTTCTTTCACCGAAGCTTTTGCGGAAGTAAATTTTTTTCCACGCAAGCTTTCACGGAACTTTCGTGGAATCTAACCCTAACCCTAACCCTAACCCCCAACCCTTCGTGAAAGCTTTCGTGGAAGCTTTCGTGGAAGATTTCGTGGGAGTTACTTCCGTGGAATCTTCCACTACTTCCACGAAAGATTCCGTGGAAGCTTTCGTGGAAGATTTCGTGGAAGCTTTCGTGGAAGTTACTTCCGTGGAAGCTTCCACTACTTCCATGAAAGCTTCCGTGGAAGCTTTCGTGGAAGCTTCCGGTTTTTTGTTTCCATGGAAGATATGGAAGCGTCCATGGAAGCGATGGAAGATTCCATGGAAGCGGTGGAAGCTTCCACGGAAACTAGTAGTGCAGGAGACCGGTCTAGCAGCTCGTGGCTAGACACAATTCGACGCGAGCGAGTCGACGAGGGAAGGAAATGCTGAATGATTTTCGCGATAAAAATGAAGGCACGTACCGTTGTGCGGAGAGGGGAGGAGGGCCCGCTATCTGACCCCGGATCCGAGTTATTACTGGGAGGGAGCGCGAGAATAATGCGGGGATAATAAATGGGATGAAAAAACACAACAACAAAAACTAGTAATAGTAGTGAGGGTTACCTCATTTGAACAGAAACACAAACGGGGTGTTAGAGCGTCAAACCCCTCATTGCATCAGCTGTAATATATGCGTGTACCACCTTTGGTTTGTTTTGTGTTTTTTCCCTGTTTTTTCCCTGGGGTATTCCTCAGCTCCAGAGTGACTGGAGCCTGTCCCGTGACAACGGACTTGATTATGCGAGTTAATGTGAAAACGACAACAACAACTACTACTACCACTGTCACTGTTACTGGAATGTATAACGTAGCGTACGAGCCATTCAACAGCAGCTGGCATACATCATACTTTGTATATGTCGTATGTTTCTGGCGGAGGCATGAATTGCGTCAGCTGCGATATATATGCGTGTACCACCTTTGGTTGTTTGTGTTTTTTCCCTGGGGCATTCCTCCACTGCAGAGTGATTGGAGCCTGTTCTGTGACCACGGACTTGATTATGCGAGTTAATAATGTGAAAACAACAACAACAACAACAACAACTATAACAACAACAACTATATTTCATTTATGATATCGTGTTTGTAAATTAAACCTATTATATGGTTGTTTGTACGTTAATACACAGCAGTTGCACAAATTTTACGGAAGGTCGTTCGCGCGTGTTCTTTGTGTTATGCTCATGAAAGATATAGTCTATTGCTGTAGGTCGGTGACTTCTGTTAAGATACGGCCTCGAAAGGCCTGTAATTATCCGCATTTTAGTGATTATCTGGATGGGTTTCGTATGATAAGACTGGCGTTTTATGTTCGGCATAGTCAGGAAATAGATCGGAGGCACGTGCCTCCGATCCCAGAAGCCATCCGGGGCTCTGGTGGAATCGAATAAAGATACGACTACGGCTAAGAAAGTGAGTACTCTCCGAGGACCTGCTCAAATGGCAGACCTGCAGGGGGCACTCTGTGTCCCCGCCCAACAACCTTATTGTTTGAAAAGCGTGCAGAGGGGTTGCTCTGCACGCGGATCCCAGCGACGCTTCATCCGTACTGCTGCCTGCTGCTATATGATGCTTGATGCTGCTGTCCATGAATTATATGTACATAGCTTCTCCGTCTACCCATTCCAGCTGCAACTAGCATAGACTACAGCGTGCGTCATTTGGCTTCGTGCGAGTTGAATCTATCCCGCCAGTATCTAAATGTGCGGAGTTGGCGGGGCCATCGCACGAAACCCCGTGCCGCGTGGTAAGTATGGATCGCGTTGACAGGGCAAGATATTTGGAACAAACACGCCTGGGGCGGGCTGATGATGGGTATTTTCTGGACTGGCGCTATGTAGGTTGAGAGCCAGGAAGGCAACAACTTTTACTTTCTTCAACGTTTTTCGAGCGAAAGTAAAAAGAACGTTCCAAACAATCTCGAACGCAAACAGCGGATTCTAAAAGGCAAATGCCGCCGTTGGGTCGTATGGCCGACCACCACCGGGACCCGCGAGCCTATACGTGCGAACACCGTGAGCATGCAAACCGCAAGCCGGGCGGCGAATACGTTGCGCAGTACGTCTTCATCGAAAGAAGACGGCGTTTGTTGATTCGTTTTCAACGCAGATTTTTTTCCCTTTCCAAGCAACCCTGCCCACAACGAAGATGTATGTGACGATTTTTTTTATTGTAGGTGATCCGAACAATAAAACGCATTGCGTCGACGGCTAATTGATGTATCACCTCCGTCAGATTATTACCACGGAAAGAAGCACTCGATCAGATTATATTCAACACCCTGTGGAAATCGAAAATAGACAGCAGCAGCGTAGTACGAAGAATGTCCCCTCAAAAATCGAATCTAAACAAAGGCGGTTTTGTCGGCGTATTTGACAGACAACGATACTAATTACTGCCGCCGTACATCTCAGATAACAATGTTAAAGCATGCGGCACTCCTAGTAGTCTGGAACGCGCAGACGCGAAGAATGGTCGTTAGTTTTACTTATTGATTTTTATCATACCCGCCGAGGTTCGGCCCTCATAACAAGACAAGCGTAACCACGCCGCCGAGTGATAATTGAAGCATTATTACATAGCCAGGCAGTAGTAGTGTCTAGCATAAAGTCAAGAATGCACAATATTTTACTTTTGGGCGGAGGTCCGCGGCATTGACCGCGGAACTTCCGTGGGCTTCCGTGGGTGTTGGCACGGACTTACCGTGGAACTCCGCGGGTTTTCACGGCAAGTGCCACGGGTCATGGCACTTCCGCGGCAAATGCCACGGTTGTGGCCACGGCACGTAGCCGCGGTTCTTTCCGTGACAAACTCCGTCGTACCAACCATGGCAACCCATGGAAATCCGCGGAAACTGCCGTGGCAATTTCCACGGCCATCCGCGGTCATTGCCACGGCAACGCGGCAATCACCACGGATGTCCGCGGAAGTTCGCGGCAATTGCCACGGCAGTTTCCGCGGACGTTCAATCGAAGCAATTTCCACGGCCATCCGCGCCCATCCGCGCCCATTGCCACGGCGATCCTCCGATACGCGGCGATTTCCACGGAAGCACGTGGGAGTCCACGGCTATGGCCACGGCACGTGCCGCGGTTCTATCCGTGGCAAAGTCCGTCGTACCAATCATGCCCACGGCCGTCCGGGCCCGTGGCCGTGAGTCTTGCCGTGGGTCTTGCCGTGGGTCTTGCCGTGGACCTACCCATGGATGTCCGCGGACGTTTCCGCAGACAAGTCCGTGGGTGTTTCCGTAGGTGTGTCCGTGGGTGTGTCCGTGGGCGTTGCCGTGGGTGCTTCCGTGAACGTTTCCGTCGGTGACCGCGGCTTGCCGTGGTATGCCGTGGGTGCTGCCGTTGATATTTCCGTGAAGATTGTCGTGAAACTTGCCATGGAGATTGTCGAGGAAATTGCCATGGCTAGTGCCACGGGCCTCCACAGTGTTGCGCTAGTTGCCGCTGCATTCCGTGGAAGCCCGTGGAATGTCCGTGGAAACCCGTGGAAGGTCCGCGGTTGCCCATCGAAAGTCCGCGGTTGTCCGTGGAACGCCGTGGACATGGCCGTGGGATGCTGTGGAGGTCCGTGGACACTGCCGCGGTGCTCCGCTAAAACGGCAAATAATGTACATCCCTCTACCATGTTGCGAGGCCACCGTAGGGATGCGCATGAGGGGTTGACAGCTGGGCGGGGTTCGGCTATGTCGTGGCTTAGGTTATAGTCATGAATGACGTACTCGTGGTCGTTTCATGCAGGTGGCGAAAGAAACGGGGGTAAGTCGCCGACGACGCTGGCGTGGTCTTCTTCTTCAATATTTGTAGTTCGTAAAACGAACCTACCATCCCCTGCACCGCAACGTGTTTCTATTGTAAATGGCGTAGTCGTTAGTTACTTTGCCTGCATGTGAAATGGAAACAAATGCAGTGGATCGGAGCAAAACTGACGCAATGACGCGCGCGGCCCACCGTCCAAAGACGGATCGTGTCCCAGAACTAGCGTTGAAGAACTTTTCGGGCAGTTCGGTCGCCGTAATCAGCCTGAGTAGGCGAACCCAGCCTCCCCAACCACGATGAGGAATGAAGGCAAGGTACGCAAGTCGGGCAACGTCATCTTGTAGAGCCTGCATAACGGCGGAGCCACCTCGCACATCTTGACGGTGTGCGAACATGTGCCACGGTTCCAAAGGACCACCATCATCTTCGTTGCCAGCGCCGCCCTCGGCATTCACAGCCTGTACTTGACAAGGGCATGGCTTGTCGTCGCTGACGCAGCCGAACGTCGGCAGGAGAGAAACGATGGCCGGTGAACCACACGCCATGCAGTCGACCGCAGCACGGCCAGATGGCGCATTTTATCTTGCGTGCCGGAGTACGTCTTCGACGCGACAGTGATGGAAGACGTGATTGCACGGTAAGACGGCGTTGAGCTGGGCACGCAGGGTTTTGCAGCAGATGCCACGAGTAAGCATCATGCACAGATGGCGCCGAGGATGGCCGCTCACTATGACGAGAGGCCGATAAACGAAGATAGCAGACGAACTGCATCCTTGCAGTAGCACGCCGGGACGGAGAAGGGTGCATCCAATAAGGAGGGAAAAGGACAAACAATGGCACATGTAAGTCGCAGCTACTGCTATAAACAAGCGGGACAAGGAGATATTGCCACGTCCTTCGAGAGCCTAGGGTACCGATAACGTACTGTAGTCGACACCAGATAGCAGCAATATCACGAAACCGCGTGCACGTATGACTCATTTGCCACATCTGATAAAGTAGATGCGCCCTCGGCGGTAGAAACCAAGCGATAATCGAACATGCCGTGTATGTTGGCTGCTGCTACGGGTGGACAGAAGCTCACCTCCGTTTTGTCGCATCTTGCGGCCCGTGTCTCTTGAGATTTTGGCCAAGGATCCCTGCTCGTGTTTTCATCTTGTGTGGAGAGGTCCGCCTCGAAGCACGTGGGTTACGTTCCATTTAACAGACAAAAGTTGACTTTGTCTTTTGACATCGACGGATTGCATACAATCCGCCCGACGCACCTGGTTCGCGCGGTGTAACAAAGGAACCAGCGAACAACAAGGACGACACAAGGTTACGAAAACGATGGAACCTAAGAAAATAATCTTGAGAGAAAGATTGCAAAACTGAGGCACTACATATGCTTAAAAATACACAGTGGGCCGGCTCCTAGCCGATAAGCAATCGTTTTCGGACCCATCGGGCAAATATATACGGACTACTGAATGTTTTATCGGACTACAATACACATGCGACAAAAACACTGCAGTAGGAATGAGATACGACAGAACAAGTCGCGCGTACGTGGGCCACTTCCAGCATTCACTCCTTCGTGCTTTCCCTAATTGTCTGTCAACCGGATATACCCTCCACGTGTGTCACGGTCGACACGCCGGTAACGAGCCGCATGACGACTATACTCAGACTGCAGTACCCGCGCGTAGGAAAAGAGGCATTGGTTATATGGGAAACAATCCGGCGCGATATAACAATAACACCTCGCAAGCTCGACATTTTTTCGGGTTTGTCCCCAGGTCGTCTCTCAGCTGCTCGCGGCTGTTGTAGCCGTAGCTACACTACCAGATGGGCATGCACTGTAGGCCGAAAATGCTCCTCGGTAAAGGCCGATATACGCCTGCACTTTCCCCAAGGCACCGCCGTCACCATCAGCTGCCCCAACCCTTAAGAGACAGTTACAAACGGCGTGCAGAATCTCATGAAAGAACGCCGCAGATGCAACAGGGTCAGCCGCGACCGTTTTTACCCTCGACTTATAATCAGGCATTTGTTTGTAACATGTAGACGCAAGGTCGATGTTGTGACCTCCGCAATGCATAAAGAAAGGACTTTTCATGGCCGACGGGTGTATCGCTGGCCAAACAAATGGCTGAACGAGTATCATCATCATTGAAATCGCCTGCATCCGTGTGGCATGTTTGCCATGGTCTGTCCAACTTTCATTGTGTGACACCACCTGAAATGTTCTTAACCGCAGGAGAATACCAGGATGGGCGTTGAGCACGTTTCTCAACCGCTTCCCTAGCTGGACCCCTGCCGGCAAAGGCTACCAGAACATCGTTCGATGTTCTCGATAGAGTCTCCGCGCCGTCGAAACTGACACCCGCCCGCGGAGTTGATACTGCAAGTTAGACAGGGCTTCGTGTCTGATAATGATTGCCGCCACGCAGAAAAGGAAGTGACGGTTTTTGCGCGACTTGTCGTCGCGTCGGTTGAGCGAAACCCTGGCCCGTCGTTTAAACCAAGCAGGCCCTATGCTTGAAGGACATTCGGGTCCGCACATCCTCATGGAAAAAAAGTGCGCGAACCCTTCAACCCAAGCGTCGTCGTTGTGAAAGTCACTCAAGATGCTGCCATGGGGTACAACGAGAACGTTGTCTTTGCCTCCTGGCACATGTTTGCTCATGCGGAGAGAGGTTTCCGCCGCTGCCACAGCATCCATGTCCAGGTCGTCGCCCAGTTTCCGAAGGGCACTCGGCGTTGTAGTGACGAAGTTACAATGTCTTCAGCCGAATCAACGACCGCGTACGCATCGATGATATATGCCCTGCCGTCTTCGCCCGCGTCATTTTCCGAACCGCTATCCCCTGAACTCTCCTCGTCGCTGCTAACCTCATCTTCGTCCATCGCCTCGCTTTCTCGTCGGTCGTTCGTACATGAGGACGAGGCTCTTCCCCGGAGATTGCTTGGGTCCTGCGGAAAGAACACCGCGTCCAATAACTCCTGTGGAACACTCCCGTCAGAGGGATACGTGTCGAGATTGGTCTCGCTGACCGACGATTTTCGCGCGAGACAAAACCATTCACTAAACTGCCGTCTTTTTCCTGCATATATTCGATGAGGTCTGGCACCATATGCTTGCGGGTCCCTAATATCCGTTCAGTTGTGACGCAGTTGGATTGTTCTTCCCAGCCAGACGATGGTGAACCTGTCCAACAAACCAGTGGCAGCTAGTGGCAACTCTTGCCCAGAACAGAAGTCGAATATTTTTCGTAAAACACAGAGGTGCCCCGGAGTGAACGTCGAGCCGAGCCCGGGGTGTTTTGAACTTTACTCGACTCGAGGGTAATCACGTGGCCTTTCACACGGACTGCAGAGGCAGCTGCACGCTAGACCATCGTAGCTCCGTCGAACTTGCGTGGCATGTCACCGACTCGAAAATCATTCGCCAAAGCTGTCTCGGGAAATTTATTTTTCGATAAATAGTTGTAGCAGTCATCACACATGCAGCTTGCCGCCGTCTTCTTCTTTGCAAAACCCATGAACACTTAGGACTGACCCATCGAGCAAACCGCCGGGATCGTTCGGGTAACCACGAAACTCCGACATCACCGGTGTATTCTTACGCAGATTGTCGGCCGCTCGGAGATGCTCTCTATGCGGAAGGTCACGAGGAGACACAACAAGGTGGTCTCGCACAGGAGACATGACGTCGCATACCGCACAAGAAGACCTGAACAGCGTGCAAGTTGACGTGGTTGATCGACACCACACACGAACTCGTTGTTCCCATTTGCGCCAAGCGATTTCGCAGATACTACGAGGGCAGCGGGCAGCCGACGCTCATCAAACGGCGCTTTAGAGGAGCTACAGCTACAAATACCAGACAAACATATCAGTTTTTCGCCGATCGAAGTGTTGTGTCTGCAAGAGAAAATGCTGCAAATCGGCTCACTAACATCGGAAGCATCTGTTTTATTTTTCGTACGGACCTAATACCTTTGACGAGACATTCGCCTATAAAAACGTACGAAAATAGCTAAATTTGGCTTTTGCAAAATTTGGCAAAATCCACTGTGGTACCTAGGTCGTGAGATGGAGGTATTGCTCGGCAGCTACGACAGCTAACGGCTTTCGTTGTTGCACCCGGCCTGCTGTGTATACCCTGACCTTGCTGTGTACCTAGTACCTAGTACCTAGGTCGTGACATGAAAAAGACAGCTACAACAGCTAGCAGTTTTTTCTCGTTTTGACATTGCGCGGACGGCCTGTGATATGTACGTAGCAACATGCAACAACACGAAGTGCCCGACCAGACCGGTCATTCATAATGCCGGTTAGCAGGTCAGAGCCCAATAAAAGAAGGCACACAAAGTACCGAAACTCGTGAGCGACAACGGACAGATTCTCCAAAAAACTAAAAGTGCCGGGGTTGAGACCTCAGACCAATTTATGAGTGACTAGCGACAGACAGAGCCAAATAGCTTATAAGCTTGGATTTAGTTGGGGAGGGGATGGCAAAAAATAGTTGGAATTAGACCTGAACTTAGAGTTCAAAACCAGAGGATTTGGGGATTGTTTCGAGTTTTGACTACAGCACCCAGAGACTGTCATCATTGGGAACACTATGACGTCGTCGCCAGGAAAAAAATAAAAAACCCAATAACCTTACACTATACTCCCCTCTGCATGTTGTCAGGGCCAACAGAACGGTTGTCCATCACCGGGTATACATACACATGTAAAACCTTGGGCGATGGTGTGTCTTTTTTCATTTGTACCAAGTATGTGCGAGACAAGTACAGCATTCGCCTTCAACTTGCCGCGTCGTCGATCCCGGTGAACGTGACATCGGGCTCCACCGTGAGCTTGCCATAGATCTTCAAACCCAGGTTCGAGAACGTCACCGCGCCCACCGTGGACTTGAGCACCATTTCACTCCTGATCGAAAGCCGGGTGTAAGAAGTCACATCGGAAATCGGCGGTGGTGGTGATCCCGGGATGGTGACCCCGGTTTCCGTCTTGCGGTCAATGGCCTCGAACGCGTCACAGGATTCCACCTCCACGGCGAGCAACCGAGGCAACGTCGCGATTGCTGTCAGAGCGGCGGTGCAGGCGGTAGCAAAGCGCATGGCTGCTGCTAAGCAGAAGGGAGGATATATGGCTGGTGGTTTAGAGGAACAAACTGCCAGCTGCGGCGTCGCCATCAGGTTTGGTTGCAAGGAGCGTCAAATCATTTTGTCCCCCGGACCACTACGCCGCCATACAAGGAAACCCTTCGACAGCTCCCGTCTGACATCTGACGTGAGAAGGATCTACGTGAGAAAGAAGATCTACGAAATATCTAGATACCAGGTACAGCAGTATTTGGTTGTGTGGTGTAGGATGTGATCCCCGTTTCAGTATTCTCGGGCCCTCTAGCAGCCAGCGGCATTCTTTTCCATGTGGGCATCGAAGCGAGGGAACTTTTGTATCCTCTCCCTTCGAACGCAAGGCGATTGGTATGGCATGGCGTGCAACCTTACTTAGATATGGTGACGCGCGTGTAGACGAGCAGAGCGCCTCGTCGTGCTGGCGGTCGTGATAGCAGCGTGGCTGCCACTCTGGTATCGTGTCCCCGACGGGTAAAACGGCTGTCGTTACGCTTATTTCGTGCCGCAGGTACCAAAGAAACAGCCGCTGCAGCAACAGCAGCAGCAGCAACAGCAACAACAAACAGCTGGGTGGAAGCAACCGCTGATCCCCCCTCTCCTTATTGGTTTCGAGGCCTGTTGCAGACCAGCCGTTATGCACGTGAAAAATTTGTCATGCACACAAGCAAAAATTTGTCATGCACACAAGCTCAGATTAGGAGACTATTGCGTATACCTGGTATGCGTCTACTGTAGTATACCTCTTCAACAACAGGTTGTCCTGTCGTGGGCCGTATAACGGGAACGAGTGGCGACAAATAGAAAAGACGTACGGCTGGCAGGCTCTCAGCAAACGCCACCCACATCGAAAAACGAAGAGGACGCGGCCGTAGGCCAGAACATAGAGACTGGCATGGTGATCTTGACTGTCACGCAGAAAAACACGCCCTCTTCAGGGGGCAGTGCAGGCGCTTCGGCGTTCTATGAATACATCTTGTGGAGGTGGTCCATATCGCGGAGATCGATCGTCCTTCCCCCTTCCATCCGAACGTGATGTGCCCTCGCCGCGGATTCGGCGGCATCGTCACCCCCGTCGCCTGCACCGAGCCGAGAGTCGTTGACCAATTGTAGGTGCGTTTCCTTGTTGGCGAGCGTATCTTCGCCGCTGAACAGCAAGAAACGCACTGTGACAGCCGATCGACGACTCCCATGCGCGTGAAGGAGGTGTGGGCGACGATGCGACAGAAATAGCAGCGCGGGTACGACGTCGCGTCCAAGTGGAAAGGGGAGGGGTCTCATATGCACGATTTTAGAAAACCTTGATGCGACGCTTCGATGATGAGACCTGGGGCACCGGCTCGCCTATACAGACTACCAGCGCGGGGGGTTACGCGAAACTGCTGGAGACGATTTAACCGACGGTGGGGAAACCCAGACAGCCGAAACGTCTATAGGAGGCGCAGTAGACAGCCAACCTTTCCCTGCCGGAGGGATGCCAGCGAGGACGTGCGACAGGTGCCGGACCGTGAGCGAAAAATACGTACGGCATACGAGTAGGCAAAACGCCGGGGAAAGGAAGTGGCGGAGACGTTGAAAGAGGGGATTTCGTCGCCGGGGTTTTTACCTCGCGGTCTCTGTGTTAATGGCCACATGATAGAAGCATGTAGGACAGAGTGTTGTCCGAGAATCAAGGGAAAGATGAGTGGTAAAATGGATCGGCGATTGGTGTATGCAACGTTCCTTATCAGTTCTCGCCTGAAATCTGCTTCGGTTGCATGTGCTGCCGGGTAGCTTCCGTCACAGTGAGGATTCGAGCCGTCAATTCCTGAGAGAGATGACGCCTAAGCCATGGGCACAGTTAGTGCACGCCCGCGCCATAAATCCCCGCGAGGGTTTGGCAAGCGAGTACCAGCAGGAAGAGAGGAAAAGGATGAAAATGATCGGGTCTTGAGCGAAAGCGACGCGGATAGCAATGTCGCTGGACGAGATGTTGCAGCTCCAGCAAGGAGCATTCCAAGGATGTCTGGGGTCAACAACTGTTATTAATAAGAACTTGTGCAAGTTTGGTTGGATGACAAGGAATGGCGGCTAACTCCGTTGCTGTTGGTTGACATGAGTCGCAGACGTTAGGCGCTGCGCAAGGGCCGCACGCCCTGCGCAATGACACGACCGGCGCGATGTAGGCTAAAGTAAGTAAGCCGAAGGAGTGGAGTGGTGAGAGAAAATCAAGAAAACCCAGCATCGCTTCCCTCATGTGCGTAACAGACATGTGCTACGATAGCTGCTGGGTTGCAAGCACTTTCTTCCTCTAAAAAAATGAAAGGCTGGAGTTGTTTAACCCTAACCCTAACCCTAAGGCATTCCTGTTTTGCCAGAGATGCAGCAGACACGCGTGCTACGATGATACTAGAGGTAGCAGTTTTCCTCTGATTTCTGAATGACGTGGCGCTCCTTAACCCAAAATCATCTGAAATAAGTCATATTTTTCCTTGATTCCCTTCGTGTACCTATGCCCCACCATGGGGTTCTTCATCCGGTATGTCGTTTCTTTTCCCCCTCTTGAATCAGTTTTTGGGCAAGGTCTTAAGCTCCCAAATTGAGAAAACCACAGAAAAAATATGTGCACCTCTATCGTTGCATGCGTCGGAACATTTTGTAGGGGTCATCGGGTTTGTTTATTCATCTCACCAAGAAAGGCACTTTCAGTTTGCTGTAAGAACAAGCGTGTTTGGTCTAAAGTACAAAAAAAATGCAGGGATCCTTAAGTGGAGCTCTAGCCGCATAGAAAAAAAACAAAATGGTGCATCTTTTACCGTAGATTGATTCTACGATAGCCCTCCAAAAACACCAACGGTTTTCTTTAACGAACGTTTCATGGGTGCTCGACACGAGGGAGGATGCTGTGAAACAAAAAATATCTTACTACATTTTCTTGATTGAAAAGGACGATCGAACAATGACGTCGGGGTGGCAAGGGGCACGGTATTTCAGGATATACGGCCGGGAAGAGAAATCAGAACCGGCGACTTCGTTAAAGAAAGGTTGTGGTAGGGCTACCGTAGAACGAGCTCCGTACTGGACGCAGCATGTACATGTGTATGTGTCAACAGGGGCCGGGATAAAGACTACACCAGTATATAAAGTAAAAACAAACGAAATCGAGGAAATGCTGAATGTGGCGTACACACATACGTCGAGATGTCTTGCCCAGTTGAGGTGTGTATCAGCGTTCATTTCTTATTCCCTCGTCACACGCTATGCTTTAGGTGTCGAAGGAGTAGCTTCTGACAGCGTGAGGCGGAGTTCTATCTCTCAGTAAAGAGGATAAATATTTACAGGTGTTGAGGGAAAACCGGCAAGTTGTGCGCTTTTTATAGAAATCTACTGTAATTCGAACTACCGTTGATAGATACAAGGTAGAGGGGAGCTAAGCAAAACCTCCAAAGGGGTTGCTGCCCACTCAAAGCTATTTCTAAGGGAGTGCAAAAAACCTGACACCTACCTAGAGGTACGGCATCCTGCGAGTAGCTAAAATCTCAATAGCAAGGTGTCAGCTTATGCTAGATAGATACTCGTACACGGTAGCTCCAGCCCTAGTAGCGTACCGGGATGTTGCCCCCCCCTTCGGCGTAATGTGAAAGCGGCCAGCCGAATGCATGTCCACGGATGTCAACGAGAGCCAGGCAATTGGTCGCCGCAGCGTGAACTTTGTAGCGCTGCGTGTTCCAAGTGTGCCCCTCCTGTGGCCCCATTCGTTGCCTATTTTCATCCAATCTGTGGAGACTAGTGTTAAACACGGCGCCTACCTTTAAGACCACGTGGGGACCCAAGCGTCCTCTAGTGCCCGGTTTTCCGGCGACTCTAATCTCTAGATTTTTCATCGGAACAGAAAAGACATGGCTATGTTACCACGCTGCGTTTAGAACTTCGGATGGTTCGTGGCTCAGGGTCAGGGCAAAGTGCTCAAGAGTGTTTCATCCACAGATGCTGTGAGTCTCTTCAGAATATTTTTCCGATGGTTCTCAGCAGAGGTCCACACCTCGACTTTTAGGCGCTGCAATGATCGAAAATTCGGGTGCACAACACGAGACAAAAAACGATCTCCAACTGAACGTGTGCACGTCACTAGCGGGCAGCTACAGCTCCTCACAAACAAGCACGGCCCGCGAAATTGAGGGACGCTCCTGGTGGGG
Organism: Undaria pinnatifida; assembly: GCA_012845835.1. Lineage (NCBI taxonomy): Eukaryota > Phaeophyceae > Laminariales > Alariaceae > Undaria > Undaria pinnatifida. Next base: position 5,634,668 of record JABAKD010000008.1, read on the forward strand.
TGTATGACGGCCTCGGGTGTGTCAGACAGCAGTCGTAGGCAGCCAGAAGCAACTCATGACATGTTTTCGTGATTTCGAACTTGCGAGCCAGCACGCCCAAAAGCTCCCGAAATCGTTAAAATATTTCAATTCACGCGCGGGAGCCTAATACTATGGGTGCTGTGATAAGTCCAGGTGCCAGGAAGGTGTGAGGGAATGGACGCGGGAGTATCAGCTTCGCTTGGAGACAGCACCGGTTCTTCTTGGAAGATTTCTTATTACTGGCATTGAGCTATGAGAAGCTCGAGGAGACATGAAAGGAGGATTGAGACCATGGGGGGGGTGAGGCTCACAGAGTTCGCTTCCCTCCAGCATTGCCGCTGTACTCTCTTCTGGACCTTTTCTATGGAACGTACAAGGAACGTTCTCCTGGATGTTCTTTATTTCTAAGGGTGCTTAAGGCGCTTACATCTGTGTATCTTGTCCAGAGGAAGAACGTTCTATAGCCGAAAACAATCTCGTTGTATAAGCTAGCGAGATTCTACGGGTTATCTTCTCCACTCAGAATATTCCGCTTAAGAGAATGTTCTTGTGACCGAATGACCGGCACTCTGCGGGCTATCTTACCGAATATATTGCCAGCTATGCTGACACTCTACTACATTAGCCCACCCTGGATAGTCGCATATATGCAGACCTCAAGACGGTCGAAGGGTGACGACAAAGTTCATCCTTAAAGACTGGGAAAGAGGTCGAAGACGCGGCTATTCGACACAAAGATATGAGGCTATAGATTCCCCCATACATCGTAATAATGAGGCTAAATGCCTCATTGGAAGATGTACAACCCTATGATGGAGCTCAAAACTGTGAGAGCTCGAGAAAGGGTATGTACCTACGGTATACCAGCAGCAAATCCACCTAAAAAAACACGAAGGGCGAGGCCGCTGAGCGCAAGGATGCGAAGGGAAACAAGAGAAGGATATAGACGCGGAAATAAAGTCAGAGGGGAACAAAGGAACACGTATCACTCCGTGAAGGTCAGACAAAATATGTGCCTGAAGCGTGGTGCCGAAGGGGCGGGCGATAAAGCCATTTGCCGGAAGACAAGATAGAGAGATCAAGGAACACCGCCTAAAAAGAATTTCAGGGTCCGCTACGTTGGACATGGAAATCTGACGTGTGGCCATCGGTTCGACGGTGAGAAACAACCAAAACGCGAGGAAGTACGCAAGCGTCGAGCCATTGGTCGAAAGGAAAAACTATGAAGAACGAGTACGCTGAGGTGTAACAGAAGCACAGGGGCCGTAATGTGGGACCTGGGAGGCTAGCATAAGGCCCTTGGTCGAACTGTAGAGCGGGAAACCGAGGCTACCAAAACAATCGCGAAAACTCAGAGAAAGACAACACCTAAACAGTGACACAGACAGCACCACAATTGTGGTACTGGAGGCGTGTGTGATACGCCGGAAAGCTGAACCGGGGGGCAACGGTGGAGTACCGTTAGAAGCTATCTGGGTACAGTACCAGGTAAACGGGAAGAGATGAGTGGTGAGGTCACCTAGCCAAATCAATACGCAAACAAGGACGAAACTGAAATGTAGACACAGAAGACGGAAGTTTCTATCGGAAGCCAAAAAGAGAGTCGACATAATGACACCTTGAGAGGCTAACTAATAACTGGAACAGTGCCAGCAAACGTAGCGAGGCTATTAATCATAACAAAGCAAGCCAAAAATGGGGTAAACATGAAGATTCTCGTTCAGCTCGAAGCAGCGCTGGAAGTGTTTAGCTCCAGAAAGAATGCAAAAAACAGAGAAGACAATATGAATAAAGCCGCAGCTAGGTACTATACGTCGGGAACACGGGGTCGCTAACGTGGAGCAACCCTAAAAAGGTAACAGAGAAAATTAGGTGGAAACAGAAAGTAGGCAAATCGTGTCATAGCGACGTGCTGCAGCCCGAACGAAAAAGAAGGGTCCACAGCAAGGGATCTTGAAAGGCTACTTTAAGGAAACGAGCAACACTAGGTACGTAGCGAAGGCATTCCTCCGAAACGATTTCGCCAAAAACACAAGATGAAAGGGGGTCGACAGCAAACGACCAGTATGGGCTGCGAAGCCAAACTGGGGTCAAAACGTGGGACGGATGTGACAAGTACGCCAGCAAGCCAAGCGAAAACCGGGGGCCAAGAGGGGGCGGCCTGTGGACTGCACAGAGGACGGGCTGTAAAGCCACGATTAGGGCCGGTGTCGTTAAACTCTATGGGCAGGTATGCCGAAAAGGAACAAGAAAAAGTGGTCGACATCACCGATAAAAAAACGGTTTTCACACCAACTCTTTGTTGCTCGCGAGGCGAATGGTATAACTCTTCTCGAGTCTTGCCCGAAAATCAAGCTGCAAACAATATTTCATTCCCGTGAGGGGTAGGAAGTTATGGAGTCCAAAAAAGGGCTGAAAACACCTTAAAAGCTCTGTTTTATTGGCTCTTTGCAGCACTTTTTCTGAACTTTCGAAATGAGGGTCTTGTTTGCAGATGCCATAACCTAGTTTCAAGTAGTTTTATATGTACGCGAAATGTCTCCATACGAGCTCCTACTCAACAGACTCCCTGAGGGACCCCCCGTGGCCTTAATGTTCACCGCTAAAAGCCAAGAAAATGCCAAAAGAAAAACACGCATTCGGCAATAGGGGGAGATGAAAACCAAAAAGAGGGAATCATTCATTATAGTTTACCCGGTACTGGACCGGGATGGGGGGAAAGACATCACGGGGTAACTCTACTATATACCTCGCTCCATTTCGCTATTTGGGGGGCGCCAGAACATGCACGGCCTCAGCCAAGCCCTACAAAGCACAACGTTGAAGAAATCCGGCGGCCACTATTAACTCTTCGATGCAGCAGACACGCACATTGAATCAGGTGTAGAACTCAGGTGCGTGCGTGGATTGCTTTTCAAGCACGATCAAAGGGGCCGCATCTGCAACGAATACCGTATTAACCCGGGATATCCTTCATCGCGCTTTCCGATTTCGTTAGCTCGAGTTCGGTGTAATGCCAACACGATATCTGCGCACAGGGAGCACGCTCTGCAATACCGCCATTTTACAATAATCCCGCAGGGCGTGCTGTACTCGTCTACAGGCCACAGCTCTCGCCATAGCCGTCGTAGATGTCGACACAGTACTGCGAGTAGCCACAAGCAAAAAAAACGTAGACGGCCACAGCGGTACACGGGGGGTGACAGAATGAATGGAGCGGGTCGACGATACGGTAGACATAAGATTGGGGGGAGGGGGTTAAGAGGTGGCCAGGGACGTGTGCGATGTTTCCACAAGGCACCCGTACTTCCAACGTTTGAGGAGTTGCGAACCGACGGCCTTAATAAGGAACGGTCCAGAGGAAAAAACAAACATCAGTGCAGAAGGTGAGAGATTAAAATTGACGCAGACACACATGAATGGCATGAGACGGGTGCTACGATCGAGATGTTAAGGGTGTACCTCTTTTTGTCTGAAACGGTTTCTGAATGACGGGGATTCTTAACCCAAAGTGTCGTCGGAAACCTGCCAGGTTCCTTTTTTTGTATGTTATTGTCTTGAAAACACCTAGGCCATATATGGGATTTTTCATCCGGTAGTCAATTTTGTTTTTTGGATCTCCCAACCATTTTTGGGGTTAGGAAGTACATGTCTTAACCTTCAAAAGTCAGGAGCCTCCTACAAAAAAAGCGGTGCATCTCTATCGTAGCACGCGTCATGACACCACCACAATCAGGCTCACATCGGCATCGTTGTCTTCGAAAATCGTGTCGTCGGGGAAAATGATAGTCGCGGGCTTGTACTCTCCACCATTCCCCTCCTCGAATCCACTGCCCGAAGAGTCGTCGCGCTGTCCGTGGTTGTAAATCCCGGCAGCCACATAGGCGCTATTGTTTATGAACGCAGTCGGCCCTTCGAGCCTGTGGAAGAATTTCGGCGTGTGTTCCAGCCATGCAAGGGGAGCAAAAAGGGTTCGGGGGTTGATTGCTGCCCACGATAAACACATGCACCTCTTTGGGGTACGTATTACGTAACCAGTTTTCGTGCAAGAAGCTTCCTCGAGGTTAGGACGCCTGCTACGACAGAGGTAGCATTTTTTGGCAAAAAGATTTTCTGTTTATGCCAAAGAACATTGACGAGACTCCTTAGCCCCATAGCGCCTGAATGCTCCTCAATATTGTTTTTTTTGTAGTTGCATATGGTTTTTAATGTTTATGTTGCGCCTTACACCTCGCTGGAGGCCATAATGTTTTTCATCGGGTTGGAGTTTCGGTTTACGTCAACTTTTGTGTCTGGGTCAGTGAGGTGTCATGGCGCTGAAATGATGTTGATAGTGTTGAAATGATGTTGATGGTGCTGATGATGTTGATGGTGTTGATGGTGCTGATGGTGCTGATGGTGTTGAGAGGGGTGTTGCTGGTGTTGATGGTGTTGATGGTGTTGAGAGGGGTGTTGATGGTGTTGATGGTGTTGATGGTGCTGAGAGGGGTGTTGATAGTGTTGATGGTGTACACAGCGCCTCAAGCGAGGAGCCTCACAAACACGAAGATGCCCCCTACCGTGTAGCATGAACACCATGAACACCATCAGCAGGAGCTATATGACCGGGTTTTGGTGTGCTGACGGCGGGTGTCAGAAGCGTCAAAATACTCGATCGGAAAACACTACCTGGTATGGGAAAGCGCTATGTTATTCAGCCGCCGGACATGCATTCATCTGATGGGTGGAAAACCCTCGGTCCATGGAACGCTACATGAAAGGCGCCGTTCTAAATGCCCGGGGATCGCGCACAACTTCAAAGCTGCTCACGAAATGTATCCACCATCGTGGTTGTAGATTGCCCCTCCGAGCCCACCATCGCCGGTGCTTGAAGCATAATTTCTGTCGAACAGGCTGCCAGCCTTGAAAGCCATGTAACCTCTCGCGTTCGCGACAGCCCCACCAAGTAGCTGACCGGAATGAGCCAGGAATATCCGCGGAGAAAAGCGCCGACGGCGTTGCCGGAGGGCAATGTAAAATAACGACAAACAACGGAATTGCGACAGGCGGAGCGGCCGCGCCTGCACGGGGTGCGCGTAAGGCTTCAGGGTACTAAGCATACCACTTGTGGTCACGGTCGCTGCTCACCCTCCACCGTACGTGGGGACCGACACATGCTATGTCGTGTGCATCTGATTTTTCCGACTGACTCTACGATAGCCCGCCCACAAAAACAGTGATTTTCTTCAACGAACGTTTCATGGCTGCTCGACTCGAAGAAGGATGCCACGATGATCATATCTTCATATATATGTTTTCTTGTTTGCAAAGAACTCTCGAACGATGGCGTTAGGGTGACAAGGAGCACCATATTTCAGGATATACGGCCGGGAGCTGGTTTCGAAACCGGCGATTCCGCTAAAGAAAAGGTGGGCAGGCTAAGTAAAACGACCTTTCTGGGTCTTTTCGTTTGGAGAGCTTTCTGCTTCAGCGAAACACTGACGACTGATCCTTGCTACTATAGCACCCCCCGAAACCAGCGAATTTTTTTAACGAACGTTTCATGGCTGCTCAACACAAGGAAGGACACTATATTGAAAAAATATATCTATTTTCTCCAGGGCAAAGGCCTGTCGATCGATGACGTCGGGGTGTCAAGGGTCACCATATTTCAGGAGATACCAACGGGAGCTGGTTTTGAAACCGCCGATTTCGTTTAAGAAACGTTGGGGGGGGCTACCGTAGAACGACTCTGACCATGACATGAAACACAGCGAAAACGCAATCCGCTAAAAAACAAACATGCCCTAGGGGTATTGTAACACCCAACAGGTACTCCCACAATATCGAGTAGTTTGTTAGTCCATTAGTATTATATTACTACATCGTACCTTTAGTCAGAAATAATTTGCCAGAATACATGCTACCCCTATCTGGTAGGTCATAAAACGCGTCAATTGCCTCCGCCATTGGCTTCGACGGGCCATCTCCTGTAAATCACCGACGGTTGCTTCCTTCTGGCGTACTATCGAGGAGTTTTGCTTGCTGTTTCGATGAAGATAAAAAAGCGAAACTCACGTTGTGTCTAACACCGAGGAGCTTTTGCATGCTATACGGACAACGATATCAAAAGAAAACTCACGTTACGCGCCATGTTTCCTTGGAAGGTGGCAAAGCCGTTGAATACGAACGTGGCATACCGCCCCTGGAAAATGGCACCTCCATCCTGTCAAGGCAATAGCGGTAGAGGGACAACACACAGCGGTACGTAAGCCAGATGCGAACGCAAAGAATATTGCAGCTCGCGGTAACTGATGTGCAGCCCAGGGACTAAGTATGTACACTACATATGTATGTGTATGTTCCCAAAATATCAGGACATAGCCGTAATATGTGTAGCGTCACCACACACTCAACTAAATGGCTGGTAAACATGAAAAAACCCTACGCCCTCTATATCGCTCACGTGGTAGACAGAACGTCATGAATCGAGCCAAGCATGTAAAGGCGGGATTAAACAATACTCACGACGGTCACAGGATCCAGTCCTGGTGATATCAAGTGTGCTATTGCATACACTGTTGTATTTAACTGCAACCGAGGAATCGATATTGAAAGAATTTTTGAACTAGAGCATACCGTACGGTACAGCTGCGTCATTGCAATTGGCGGGCCAAACCGGTTGAACTATTTTTTATTTTTTGTTACCCTCCGGCAGATGGGTGAAATGCAAATTTAAGGTCGCCACACTTCCACGTATTTTCTCACACGTCGTGCGCCAATTTAAATAAATTGCATTCGCAATCCAGCGCTAGCTGACACGCCTTCCGGTGCAACGTTTCACTCACGCTGGCTCTGCCGTTGGCGAAGTAAGCCTCCCCGTCGACGACAACATCCCCGCGGTTATACATACAACCACCCTCTCCCCTGTCCTCATCGAACTAATCGTTTCACCAATCAGAAGCGCGAGAACGGCACCGAGCGGGGCACGAGAAAGCAGGACCCGTATTAAATTTGTCGCGAGTATTATGTCGTCACAGATTTCTCGGAGGCGCGAGAGAAGAACGGTGGACGACGTGATCATTTCATCCACGAAAGGACACGCAGTACGGTAGGGATAGCATCTAAATGTTAACCATCTCGCCTTGCGTGAAGAGTTCTACACTTTACCCATTAACCGGTCGGCCTTGAGGGAAAATGTAAGCTACGCGCCCGATACACAACCCCAGAGGTTAGGAATTTAACGAATGTTATTGTAAAAAACACATTGGACCCGAAGACGTTGGGTAGTGTGGTCTTTGGTTCTGTTGAGTTGCTGAGGAGCCCCGTCAATCCGAAACGTTTTGGTTGAAAATCTTAAAACTGGCACTCCTGTTGTAGCGCGTATCAAGCATCATACTAATAGAAAGCGGAAACGGACGTGAGCAATACGTCTCGTAGTGTTTTAAACAGTCAACACCCGCGATCAGCACTTCACGATCCCGTACACGTACATACACGTAGGCCTCATTGTCAGTAATCGTCAATTTCCCCATGAAATACATTGTGCCGTTAGCGTGATGGTACACTGCTCCGCCGCCCCCGGAGCTGGCCTCATGATCATAGCCGCCACTCTCTCGCGGAAATCGCCCCTCCATAAACCTGGCCGTTATAACACTTCGAAAACGAAGCATCCTTCTGGGACGTAAGGTTTCCCTGCTCGACATGCAGTGGGTGGACATGCAGGGCCGATCGCGTTAGGACTACCACCGCTTCGACGTAGTTCCACACGTCGGGCAGATCACCTATCTATCTCCACTTGATGATCTAGATATTTCAAGGAAGATCTGTATGGTCTAGCTCATGGTACCGGGTGGGAAGTGTACAATCTGCGTGGTCTGGCAAGTGTTTCCTGGGTTGGGTATGTACTCTACATATACAGACCCTTCACAACATGCCATGACGACATCTATAGGATCTGCAATAGATTATGTACATATTTGTCTGACTGATTCCTCCTAACGAGACATGTGTATGCCGTATTGCACAGCGTGTTTCGTGTGTACCTGGTAGGTAAATTTGTCGGTCTTTAAAACTACAGTAATATACCGCTCGTGCTCGCAAACACATGGAGTGTTGATGAATGAACATAGTCCCAACCGCGTGGACGAAGGGGGGAAAGTGGAAACGCGTAAACGTTCATGGTCCACTCATCTTAGCGAATCAAAGATAACGGACGGCAATGTAGGATGCTCAGTTAGCACCACAACAATATTTGTCGATACTCTTACCGCACACACACTCGGAGGCATAGTGCCTCGGGAAGCGCAAAATATGCATATGGATATGGACACATTTATGCGCCTTCAGGAAGATGCCCCAACCGCTCGGCAGATATTTTTCACAGCCCTATGCTGAACCGTGTCGGCGCGGGGTTCGCCGCCTGATAATTCCGCGATGATTTCAACAAGTTCATGAAGAGTGCTACCTGAATAATTTGAAGATGAACGCCGAACACCGTCCCCGGTACAGTACTCTAATATACCTTGCTTTGAACAGCCACACCCTTGACGAATCTGCGGATGCCCGTGTCGGCCGGGAGAATGGAGATGTCGGTGAAATTTGCCACCCCCTTGAAGACACCGACTGCGCCAAGCTCTAGCTTTAAGGCGCCACCGTCATGGTCCTGGCGCGTGGGCGAGAGGGTGCATAGCGAGTGGTTGCTAATGGGTGGGGCGTGCGTTTGAGTCGACATGTCGGAGTACAGCAATCGCCTGCGTTTGTAGCACGGAAGAGGGACTGAGTCGTTAATTGTGGCGAGGGGTGGTGTTGTTCATGTTGGCGAGGGGTGATGTCGTTGGTGGTGACAAATTTTGCGGGTGACGGGCGAAGAGAACACCAACTTTGAGTCCACTCTTTGGTAGGAAGTCGCCGAATATCTGCGTTAACGAGCCCTGACGAATGAAAGAGCGGTTGTTGTTGACGCGCACTATACATCCTTAAATGGAGGCAGAAGTATGGTGTTGGATTCTTGGAACCTCGCTGAGCGGTGTTCTTCTCCTGCGCACGCACCTCGGAGTGTATATACTATGCGTTAAAAAATGTTACAAATGTGGTAAATCCTCAACAACGCGTTACAAAAAGTGCGGCCCAAGGCATCCAGGAAAAAAAATCGCGGTAGCAACCCCATGTAACAACACCTCTAGACTAAACAACCACGACCTCCCCGAGAGAAGCGGGATGTAGGTACAAAAAAAGTCTAGATTAAAAACAAAGTTTGCTTCCGAGATGCAAGGCCGAAAAATCATTGCGCAAACAGAAACTCTCGTCTGAAGTAACTACAACCGTAGATACTCTGCACTCACATTTTTTTTTGGGTCAACTGGCTTAGAAATAGTGTCGGGTAGTATTGCAGTTCCAAAAAATCATTGAGAAATTTATGCTGCACGTATCGTGGACGCCAGGATTGGCAGGCGGACCGCCAAGCACAAATCGGGCTGAAATCCATGGCGGAGGCGACGAAGGCGGACAAATACCTCCCCCGTGCATACTTTCCCTCACGCCTTGAACAGGGTGAAACATGGACGTGATCGCTGGAACTGAGTGTGACACTGAGTTCAAGTCCACTGAAACTACAGCTGTAGACTACTCGTAAGAGGGCGAAGGGAGTACCAGGCGGCACAAGGTATATCATAAGCAACTGCTTGCTGTGGTGCCGACGTACACAACAAAACTACGGGTCGGCCCAGACATCTCATCCTTTCGAACGTCAACAACTCCCGAAGTTGTACCACAGCGGGGAAACAACAGAGATAACCCTCCTTCTCTAATCCCCGAACAGGAGATACCCCGGGAGAAGATTCCAGCACGTCCACGCTTGCTTGTGGCAAAAGCGCCTCCCATTACCGCGCGCTTTTTATTTCCACACACGTGGTTCACGGATCGCGCACAACCGACACAATAAGCGACCTTCGGGGAAAGTGCGCACTCTTAGGAGCACATACAGTAGCACGCAGTTGAACCATGCACCCCGATTGTTACGTATTCCCTTCATACAGGAGGACGGCCGCGGGTCTTTCACCTCCAAACCTCAACCTGGCACCCTTGCGCCCTCAACCAGACAGAGTGTTAGCTTTGCAAGGAAAAGGCCTTACTTGCATAGACTAGTCTAATGCCTGGAGGCCTTTTAAGGAAAATAACGTGTCTGGAGCGCTTTTTTCGCGCATTTCTTGTTGATCTAGTACCTGGTACCTGGTACAAGACAGCGACAGACACGCCCCCAAATGGCCTTTCAGGCAACTGGAGAAAACATCGTCAGTCTCGAACTCTCTAGATGAGGACTAGTGCACAGTTTAGAGAGACAGTCTGCCGCCGCGGTGCTGCTGCCACAGCTCACAGGCCACACCTACCTCCAGAACACTGACTGCTGGCTTTCTAGAGCGGGTTGCTTTAGTTGATTCCAAGGCACCACCTGCTCAAAAAAGTGGCACCATGTTCAGGCAAAATGAACCGTACGCTCTACAATAATATTAGGTGCATAGTCTATGCCTTTAAAAGGCCTCCTGAACCCCTTTTTTTTCTGAAGTGAAGGAGCATGCCTAACCTCTCCTTCGTGACGATCTTGCCTACCTTTTTCAGACGACTACGTAACTGATGATTGATGATGGGCTTTAAGAGGAAGAGAGGCAACTGAAGTATCGACGTTCTTTAGTATGAAACCCCTAAAAACAGGGGGTAGGGCCCCGGAACAAGAGCATGTGTTGGCGAGATGGAATAATAGGTATTTTTAAGTTTTACCCGTTGCAGCAAAACTGCTGCAAAATAGTATGGGATATATCATAGGATGTGCCATGGGGCACACAGTTATGTCGAGAAATTAGTGGGGTATTAGACTAGTCCGTTTGACCACTTGACTTCTTGCAAAAGGTTAACCAGTAGCTTACCCAAACTAAGCCTTATAACATTCTCCCTCCCTTAAACGGCGGGATACCAGGTTGGCCCCAGCGGATATATGGGCGGACGTGTCAATATATCCAAGCAGTTTCATTTCCTGGGTATACCGGGGAGAGTATTTTTCAAGTTCGACATGAATGAGGAAAGTCGTACCAGGTACAAGTTTTTTTTATTGTGGGTGGTGGGATTCGAACCCATAACCCAAAAACCCATGGTATGTCGACGACGCCATTTGCTAATGAATTAGACTAGTGGGGTAATAGTCCGATAGACCACTTGCCAAAGGGTAAATTAACCAATAGCTTATCCAAACTCTACGCCTTTGTATTAACAGTTGTCAGGCGTGTCTACTGCCGAAAGTTTTTTTCTAGAAACATGCATTAAAAAGACAGGCATACCTAAAGGCACGTTTTTTTGGCGTTTCAGGTAATTTCAGGCATTTATTATTTGTCTTGCCCATCTCAAGTATTTCGCTGGCGAGCTTTTCTCCGCGTGCTCACCTCTGCCTGCGACTATTAATAGTGCCTGCGTCAACCTCGACGTATGATAGCATAGAAGACAGGTTCAGCCGTGGACACTTCTCGGAGGTCGGAGGGTTTATTTCAGAGCATGTGTACGTACCAGGTACCAGGTACCAGGGTATACAACAGCTGCACTGCTGTTTGTTGTTATATCCTGGTACGTTCACATAAAGATTAGACTATAGTCTATCCCAACAGCTGTCGGATTTTGTCCCCCTCGGAAACGGGTTTTATAGTTTCCGCGCACAGACTGACTAACATCACCCTGTTGACCCTGATAGCTACACTGTAGTTGCAAGGGGAGTCGCCGACCTATATCCTTAGACTAATGAGGACACACAACCCGTAATACGTGCGATCGGAGTATCACACAGCTTGCAAAGATGAGTTACGACAAAACATTCGATCTCACAGAGCTCTGCAGTGTGTTTTTATTTTTATAATATATCCCGTAGCTCCAAAAGTCATGAGCTAACTGCAATGATACATTTCGGGGGGGATATCGTGTTAATTTCAGAGTTACACTTGGCGCACCCGGAGGGCATAATAACCTCGTGAGGTCGCGGGACCGTGAGTCGTGGGTCTTGTTCCCGTGGTGCATCATAGGCCTTAAAGAGGGCATGTGTGTCAGATCCGATACTCCGCATTGAGAGCACGCGCATTGTGTGCTTCGTACGTTGTCTAACTGCGTGTTCGTGTTGCGCCCCTATGGTACCAGGTACCAGGTATGCTCATATATCCAGGCCTCATCGGCACTATTAATACTAGTAATAATAGTCACTCTTCAGTCGGACTAATTAATGATGATGCGCATGACAAAAACATGTGTAAAATGACAGCAGTGGACGTCGGACAGCAAGTAGTTTGCCTTCAACTTACAACGTTCGTGATCTCGGTGAACGTGACATCGGGCTCCACGGTGAGCTTGCCGTAGATCTTCAAAGCCAGGTTCGAGAACGTCACCGCGCCCACCGTGGAGTTCAGCACCATTTCACTCCTGATCGAAAGCCGGGTGTACGAGTCGCATCGGAAATCGGCGGTGGTGTTGACCCCGGTTTCCGCCTTGCGGTCAACGGCCTCGGATTCCAAGCAGGACCCCACCTCCACCGCGAGCAACCGAGGTAACGTCGCAATTGCCGCCAGAGCAGCGGTACAGGCGGTAGCAACACGCATGGCCACGAGGCAATACTTGTAGAGATGTAATTTATTCCAGATGAAGCAAACTGGGGATCTGGGGGCACAATATAATATGGTGGCAGGATGGTGGCAGGATGTGGTGGGATTTTTAGATTTTTAGGATTTGTTTAAATCGTGGCCAAAAACGGGTATACCTTTTCGACGTTTATTTTTTGGACGGGGGTTATATATGGTTCTTCCCGGATCATTACGCCTCGGGTTGCTGTTCGTAAAAACCCGCTCTGTTCATAGCTCACAGCTTACTGCGCTCACATACGAGCTTGCTTGCTCCCCTCTCTCGGCCGGCACTGCCTTCCGAGCGGACTTTGAAGCGAGGGAAATCGTTGGCCCCATCGATTCGCGCGTGAGGTGGTTAGTGTCTTCCTCTCACCAGCTTTGTCAGAGATCAGAACCTTGGCCATCGGAGCAGCTGAAACAAAAAACAGGTTCGTACCCCTGAGGGATCCATCCGCTGACCAGACGACGATGTCTCGCCCGCGAGCCGCGGCGTCGCAGCAGCAGCTCCCCGCAGCTGTGGCTATCCTTGCCGTTTCTATCGCAGTGCTGGCTGCAGTGCTTGTTCGGATGGAGAGCGGTCGAGAACGGCGCTTCAAAAACCGAAGGCAGTCCCTGGATGATACCACGTGCCGTTCGGCGGTTACAGGCGAAAATGGCTGCTGCAGCCGTCACGTACACCCTTCGCCACCTGCAATGGTACATGACCGAGAAATGCTAGCTGAGGGAGCAACGGTTGTCGCCACTGCGACCACAGCAGCAGTTACACGGGGAGCAAACAATCTCGGACATAATGCACCGGTGCAGGCGGGAGAAGCGTCTAGTGCTGCTGGTGATGCTGTTTATAGTGAGGGCTGCCGTTGTTGTGCCCGGCAGGCGTCACAAGCAGCCACAGCAGTAGCACCAGCAGCGGCGGCGGCGTCCGACTTCTTCTTGACCTCAGCTTCTAGAAGAGCAACTCGACTTCAACAACAGCAGCAGTCATCCGCAACCGTCAACAACTGTAACGCTCAGCAGATAGTGGCGGTCCAAGCTCGGCATAACACTCGTACCCACCACTACGGCCATGGCAATGTCCCTCCGGTCGTCCGAGCGACCTCGCCATTGTCAGCGGCGGATTCGAGCCCCGATCGCAGGGACAGGCGCGTCGGCTTGGTGGGTGAACCGCTACCGCAGCCTGCTCCAACCGGAGCATTGTTTTCGTTACCGGACGCGTCCGAAGGAGGTATTGTTGGAGCTGCAGCCAGCACGGAAGCAGGGGAGGAGGCGGCGTCGCCTAGTGGCCGGCGGCTGGAGCTGCTAGTACACAACGTGTCGCACAAGGATATGGTGCTGTCGCTGCGGAGGACGAGGCTCGGTGCTAGGCCGCGCCTGTATGATGGCGAGCCGGGAAACCCGATCCATGCGGTACGTGGGCCGCCTCTTCGCCCAGCTTCTTGTATATTGACCGCTTCTTGTGAATTGACCGCTTCTTGTATATTGACGTCCTAACAAGCCGTCGACGCTGCTCCAACTTTCGAAGTTATCGTATACGCTGATGTTCGATCTATCATGGTGCTTTGTGCTGCGTACCTTGTAGAATTTTCAAATACAGGTACTTGGCTTCGGGGATGAAAACGCCCTGCTGTTGTGTCGCGGTGCGGTGTGTTCGCTGGTAAGAGCTGGTTGTTCCCCTGCAGTTTTCCGTGGATGCCCGTAACCGATCAACCGTCCTGCGCGTGAAACATGTCACGCACACACAGGCAGCACCGACGGTGTAGCAATACCTGCTGGGGCTGCTATAGCGCGTTTCTCTACTGTAGACAGTGAAACGAAAACAAGAGGCGACGAGTGACGGGCAGGTTCTCGGAAAACGCCATCCAGGCCGACAACGAAAGACGATGCTGCCGCTATACGAAATACAGAGACAGGGCGGACACCTGATGTTCGCGCGGATAACAGTTTCGGAATCTGTGATCCAGGTTGTGCTGTTTTTGACTTCATGGGTCAGAATCTATGATTCGTTCAGGTTGCAAATCTTGTGAGCGCATTGCCCTCGCATTTTTTTACCTGGTGCAGCTGTTTTCTGCTCGCTGCAGCAGCAAGCAATAATGGGGGGCACTATTTGCAGCTCCCCCAGGGGAAGATAAGGCTTGTGCCATCAGATTGCTACTGCATCATTGCTTTCTTCAGGCCTTGGTGACGTTCGACAAGAGTCGTCAGGGAACCGTGCTACTGCTGGTGCAATGCTGGTGCAATTAATTATGTCTCAGACAGGCTGAAAATCCACCGCTGTATGTACCATATTTCTTAAAGCTTTGGGGCCCCATGTATAGCGACCAAGATTTACCACAAATGGGATTTTAAGAAGCATCTACGAAGAGCGCGAAGCAGTACGATCATCGTCATTCTGCACGCGTGTCGCACAGCTCCCTTACATTGAAGTTAGGGCACGTCCCCTGCCGCGGCGGCCCGGGCTGCGTCGTTTGGCTGATACTATACTGTCATCGTCAGCTTTTATCGACATGTTTTCCTCTGAACTCGCGTATAGGGAATGTACCAGGGAACATGTGCGTTTCTGAACTTGTACCCTCGATCCGCGATGCGATGCCCGCATACCCCGCCCGTGCGCTCCCTCCCGCCATGAATTGTCTTCGATTTCCGGATGGGCCCCAGCCCGACACGGCGTTAGCGCGACCAAAGTTCAGCCTGTTCAAGCCTTCCAGCGAGCTAGTCCTGAACAAGCTGCGGGAGATGCGAGCCGTAGGGAGGAGCGATCCGCCGCCCGCTGTGTGCGAGGTGTACCGTCGAAGTGAGACGGGATCGGCGGGGCCTTCGTCTCCGCTGCAAGAGAGGTGCGAACCAGAGGGTGCTACTGTTGTATCAATAGTGACGTTTTGGCGGGACGTAGCTGAGACGCAGGGAAGGTCCAGAATAGATTGGCCGTCGATGTGTTATGTCCATGGCGCGGGTCGCCGTATCTCAAATGCTGCAGCCGCGTGTACAGCGCGGCTCTCTGAAAGCTGGCAAGGCTGGGATTATGGCTGTTTGCCCCCCTTTTGAACTGAATCCACTTTCTGGGGAAAGACTAGTTGAGATTCGAGTGGGATCAGGATTGACGAAAGGTTTAAGGGTGGTGCTTTCGCTCTGCTGTCTGCAAAATGCGCACATTGTGCCTCAGGCTGCAAGCGTACGGGATAGATCTCCCTTCCCGAGCGGCAGGATTGACTCCTGTGGGAACAGTTTGTTTTACTGGAAGAGATCCTCATTTTTTTCCTTTCCTAGAACTCCCGCCGTAAACGACCCGACATGACTCCGCCGCTTGAATTTTCGCCACCACTGCCGACAGGGGTGCCGCCGATGCTGACGATGGCGGTGGCCACAACATGAACGAGGTAGGCAGCGTCGGCTACGATAGCGACGCCGACACCAAGCGCCGCCGACAGCGGCGGCGGCGACTCCCCCTCGGCTTCGACTTTAGCGACACCCCGATCCCAATCTCCGACCTCGCCGGCTATCGCGTCCGTACCGAAGACCTCGACCGTTTAGCTCCACCCGGTCGCAGGATCACCACGGTGTTGCACAAGGCCATGAACAGGAGGGATTCTTCCGGGTTCTTTATGGCGGGCAGAGACGGCGGGCGGGCGTCCCTGTTCTCGCGAGACACGGAGAGCGGCCAGCGAAGGCATGGGGAAAATGGTGATCCCGGAGCGAAGAAGAGGGAGGCCAAGGGTCGAAGAAAAGAGAAGCAGGGAAAGGACTTGGGCAGCGGGGACGTTGAAGGGGAAGCGTTCATCTCCGGTGTTTATTTTCCGCTGCTGTCTGTGCTCATGCCCACATGGATGGAGCAGGTGGGATACGATTTGACCTGTAAGTTGTGGATGTGGGGCGGAAATAGGTGCCACGTTTCAGAGTTAAGTGCAGTGCAGCTTGAGCCAATGAGTTTCATTCAACACATGTAGAGAATCTGTTCATGCGTAATATCTGAGAATCGGCTGGTGTTGTACTTATCGTTCCGGGTCGGGTCTCGACTGAGCAACGCATTCGTTGTCGTGTATTAGTTTCCTCCACAACGGTGGGTCAGACTGTCAAGTCCTGATAATCACGGCTCCCATGCAAGATTGCTGCTAATATGCGCCGTTATTTCGCCCCGTAGACGTTTAGGCGGGCTTGCCTGAATGCGAGGCCGTCTGTCTCATCAAAACTGCCCTCGCCGCTACCCCCACTCCCTCGATCCCCCTGTTGTGCCCCTCCCTTAGCTGGCCGGAAGCGGAGACGTTGGGTCAGCGAAGACCATTCTGCTCGTGAGCGGAGTGGGGCGACCGCGCAACCAGCGGCACCGGGAGGAGGACAACTCAACGGAGGTTTGTCGCGGTCCGGGGGGGTAGATGCATGAGGGTAACGACCTGAGAAGTAGTAGGTCCGTCGCACAGCTTCGGATGCGCCGAGGCGAACTCTACACAACCTGTTGCGCCATGTGGGGCACCCAAACGCCTTCCCGCCATCGCTAGGTTTCCGTATCCTCGTGCAGTTTGGTTTGAATAGGCTGGGATGCTGCAACGTCGCTCTCTGTCGGAACTCGACCGGAAGCGGCTGAGAACTAGACGTGACAACTCGGAAAGCATACAGAAAAAACAAGATTTCCCCCGCGACAGCAACAATGGCATGACATGACTACTTTGTAGCACCGGTACGGTTGATATGACGAGGCGCCAACATGACCGTCGCATGGCTTACGCCTTGCTCTCTCCCCCCACCCACCTTCTCTGCTGCGTTAATGATAGGTGACGGCGATGCTCATGGAAGCGTTTTTGGGCAGGCACTACCCGGATGTTCGTGTCATCCGGGTCCACTCCGACACCAACATTTTCAGGCGTGTCTTTATGTCTCGGAGTGTTTGGCCTCCCGCGCTGATGGGTGTGGGGGCGGGGCGGCGAGGATAAACGTGGGGTGTGAACGCTGTTGAATGTTTTATCGAAGATGTTTGGTCTTACTCGTAGATGTTTTAATCGGGCGGCCGCAGCGAACACCCTTGGCAGGAATGTTTGCACATTTGAGGGGCTTTGGCTTACCGGGTATGCATTATAGAACGGAGCACATGCGTTGTTTTTCTCAGCGCTTAAGGCAGAGTATCGTTGCACGCAGCTTTGTGTATTCCTCCCATCGCTTCACACGCCGGAGGAGGTCGGTCGTCAGTTTCGCGCTACCGCCTTGTCCGCGTCAGAAGCAGTGCCGCGGCTGAATGACGCCTTTGTGTCGTGCTTCCGCGCTCAGATACGACGACAATATTCGGTTCGTGAAGACGGAGCTTTTACCCCTCTTGAACCTGGAGCGCAGCAAAATGGCAGAGAAGCACGGGGGTGACTGGCAGGTGCGTAGGTGTGCACGTGCGATCGCGCGACACTCTTGCACGTGACATGCTTCCAACTTGTCTCAGCTTGACTTCTTTTTTGCAGCGTGGGGCCCTGGCGTGCATGTTAGCGTGCATGTTCTTGCTCATGGTTTGGTTGTTTTGTCTTCGTTCCTGTGCCTTGCTCAGACCTGAGGCCACGAGGTAGCCTAGCCTGGTCCCTGAGTCGCTATTTGTGTTGCGTATTGAATGGCCAAATCACCTTATTCTGAGCTTTGTTGCCACAGAGTTCGTCTGACTAGGAGAAGACATCGGCACGGACACTGCTTGTGCTGAATGTAGATGTGTCGAAATATCAGTTTAATGCGGAGAGCACGCACACATTAGATCTAGCACTCCCAACACACGCCGACTCGAGTTAAACAAGTGCTTGCTCACGCTACGAGAAGGCTGATCGATTTCCGCGCGATTCTCGTATCTCTTCAAGTTACGCGGGACGTATACAACTATATTGGCAATCCCCCTTCATGTTTCCGAGGAATGAGCTCATGACCAAGACATGTGAGAAGCTTCGCACCACTTCTAGACCCCGGGGGTACTGTCACCACTTCTAGACCGCGGGGGTGACCGATTGTGCGTTCAACTATTAATACGTGCAATATGCCTGTGTTTCTCGCTCGGGCCAGAAGCTAGATCATCACGTTGATAAGCCAAAACCCATTCGCTTAGGATATGCATACACGCATCTAGGCCGACTGCCAAGTCTGCCTGCCTCCGCCCCATCCACAACGTCGATCTATCTCAAGTACATGTATGTGTGTTGCGCAACCTTTTGCCACTAGCGCCAACGTACCGCCCGCTACCGCGCGCGTTCTCCGCCCGCTCGTCGGCGGCGCTTTCGTGATCATGTGGCTACCACAATGACTGCCTACATCAGTGTTATGTTGTTGGTGGGGGGAGGGGGGGCATCCGCGATAACACCCGCGTACCGCTGCAAGCTAGTCGCTGCCCTTTCCGAGCCATGTTAGCGGCGTCCCTAATTTCTGTGTGCGCACGCTCCTCCTTCTTTCTTGCGCACACGGGCGTACAGACGCAGCCACACAGACTTTACTTCGATTCAAACACCTTTTTTTTTACATTGAACTCCGGCCCGCGCGGTGCCCTTTGCTCGCCTCTCAGGAGATGATGCACATCACTATGAGCTTCGCGGACGGTTCACCGGCGCGTATATCGTCCATCAACACCGCCCTCAGGCACTTCAGACCCTCCTTCATCCACATCTGGGAGCTCAAGACGTTCTGGCACGAGAGGATCATCTGCGAGGACGACGTCGAGGTGGGCGCGAGCGGGCGGTCGGAAAACCGCGAGACAGACTCGTTTTGTCACGAGCGAGTGCGACTATCTAGTGTTTGCCCACGCCAAACCGTCGGGGCCCCTTTGGAACTGTCCGAAGCTCCCACCGAGACGAACGCGCACAAGCTGACAATGTTTCAATGTTACAATGTTACAGTGTTACAGTGTTCGGTGACCTTGGCTGCAGCAGGGGGGTCATTTTTTAGTCCTCTTTTCGCGGTGGCTGGGGCCACTCGCGCTAGTGACCTTCATGTTCCTGCGCGGTCTTAAGCTTTCCCGCGCTCTTTTAATTTTGTGACCATGAATCATCAATGGCGTGGTTATTTACCCTGCGTCAAGAAAGTCGCCTGAAAGCCTTCTTGTCAAAGTATATTGTCGCTCGTGCGAGCGGCTCAATCCCGGCCGTGAGGAAGGGGGCGTCCCCCCCACACTACTGTGGTTGGTCCAGTTGCAAAACATCCTGCTGGACGAGTTCCGAGCGACAAGTGTATTACATGTTGTTTTTACTCTCTGATCTGATGTTGCCGTCTGTGGACCTGTAGGCGTCGCATCCCGACGCCCACTGCACACGGCATGGACAGCAGTGCGTGCAGACCTTTTCTGGGGTGCCGTGCGCATGCGTTCATGCATGCATGGGTTGGACGATGTACGTGTTTGTCCTGCTTTTTTTAGTGGAGGTGGCAGTGTAGGTTTGCTTGTGGCACGCGAAATGCGTACAGCGTTTGCGATGTGTCAGCTCTCGCCGCGGCGTTACGCCCCCTTCCCTCGTCCAACATCCTCACGTTTCCGCTGCAAGTCACTACTGCTGTGGTTGAAACCTGTGAATCCAGCAGTGACAGGAAACGTCCCTCCGGCAAACCCCGGCGTTATCGACACGCGGCCAAAGCAAAGCATTACACCCTCCCCCCCCCCCCTGCGCCGCCGCTGCTTCCCTTCCTCCCACTCCACCTCTTCGCATTCACGCACCGCCCCTGCCCTTTCCCCACCCAGGTGCACACATTCGAGGACATTGATATGCTTCCGCCTATGCCAGCCTCCGAAGTGGACCAGCCGACTGCCCTGATAATCGCCGAGATGCTGCGCCTCAGGGGTGACTTGGAACGCATCCTCGCCGCCCCACCCCGAGGAGGTGCATTGCCCTAGGCGTCCAAAAGCCCACTCTTCGTGTACATCTTTGTTCTGTAGTGCCGTATGTCGTAATGTCCGAAAAACAGCGCTCCAGTAACCGATAGTGGTTTGGCCGTACGTAATCTAGATAACGTTATCGCAGAGTCGAACTTCCCAGCCGCAGTCCGAACGTGTCATGCTTGCGCCGCATGTGCGTGCGACGGTGTTCCGCCGTTCTTGAAGCCGACTTGATCCCGACCCTTGTCTTCCCTCTCAAGGGTTCGAGCCTCCCCCCACCCCCCGCCCCACCCCCCCCCACTCCCCATCGGTGTTATCACCCAGTGTAGGATCAGCCAACGTTTGTTGTTGTATCCGTCGACAATTGTGTAAAAAAGGAAGTTTAGGCCCACCACATCTCCACGTTTGTGTGTGCCGTGCGTCAGTTTAACTCGGTTGCCGAAACCACGGTACTTCCGGTGGTTGATTCGTTGGCCAGTAGAGCATATGCCCGTCATTCCGACCCCCCCCAAAACTCAGCACAGCATTGTCTGTCCGCTGCGACGGCTGCTACGTGGTCGACCGCTTCGCTTGCCGTCTGATTGACGGGAGACACTGCACGTGGAATGTAGCAACCCATCGCTGTTTTCGGTCGGCACACGCGCACCGCTTGTTGTCGCGTGCCCGCGTGAAAACAAAGGTGTCGTCGGTGGCGACGCGAGAGACGACCTGGCGGCGTTTTGGCTGAGGAAGACAAAGAAGCCGGTGCTGGCCGTGCTCCTGGTGCAGAAGAAGGGAGGTCAGCCGTACCTGTACCGCGGTACCAACATGGAGGTGAGGACGCCTTGGTTATGTAGCAATCATTACCCGCCAGCTTACGTGATCACGTGTCTCAGCAGGCTAGTGGATAGTGCTAAATATCGAACAAAGTGTGTTAGGTTGACTTCGTTGGATCTTGCAGGCTGTAGCACTGATCTCCGCCCGCCGCCCCCTCGCCACGGACTGCTGTAGTGCGTACGAAGTCTGCGAGATTCGAATTACACATCCTTTGTTGGTTGTTTAGCGCTACGAACTAGTAGATCATATAAGTCTCGTAACTATGTGGTCTAGTGCTGTACCAACAGGACGTCCACAACCAGCCCACTTTCGACACGATGCCCCTCGGAGGGATGACAAGCGAGCAAAGAGCATACAAACACGAGCGTTCCCTCCCTTTCCCACCACTACTCCGCCGCCCTCCACGGCGCACACTGGATTGCCCTCATTCACGTCGTACTACAACATTTTTTGAAGCACGCAGCAATCGGTACTGCAGCTGTAGACGTTATGAACTGCGATGATCGGTAGAAAGCAAGAATCCGATCGAGCCCGGCTACGTCATTAGCGGAAAAATACGCCCCGGAACTGTCGACTGCCTTGCACCTGTCCTCGGTGGCAAATGCACTTTTTCGCTCTGTCTCGAGCGGTGCCCTTTTTCTCGGGATTACTCGTGAACGGTCAAAGGCAAGCGGGTGCCTGAGCGGCTCCTCCTGTCCCCCTGCCCTCATGCCCTCCCCCTTCCTTGTCAACACTCGTGTTGAAAACGACACCGGAGCGGCCCCTCATCCCATCCCCCCGCCCCGCCCCCCAACCCTTTTCAACACTCGTGCTGAGAAAAAGGTCTCCATGCCGACGGGATCGCTGTGCGCTGAGCGCAACGTCATCGGTTCTGCGCTCGCGGCTGACCTAAGCCTTCTCCGGAGCGACATCAAGGCAGTTGCTGTGCTGGCCGTGGCCCGTCTGGAGAGGCCGCCCACAAGTGCTAGCCCTGGTGCTGTTGCCGCGGACGCCTCGTTTGTGTCGAGTGCCGTCGCCGATCGGAGCGGGGGCGCGGGGCCCGCGTCCACCGGCACCTCGGTGATGGGGTCCTCTGCGCCATCGCGTGTGGCGTCGCCGTCCACTTTGACGCCCGCCCTAGTGTCCTCCCCCGCCGGGGCTAGGGGTAGGGGGGGCGCGGGAGGAAGAGGTGCCGGTCCGGGACCCTCTCGACGCGCTTTTTCTGCATGGGCATGGGATGCTCAAGATGCGGCTCAAGGTGTGGGTGAACACTCGGTGGTTGTCGGAGTCGAGAACGACGACGAGGAGCGATTGGAAGGGGTACGCCAGGTGGGTGCTTTTTGCGCCTGCGGTACCTGGCCGTGTGTCAGATATGACGTTTATTAACATATTATCTACCAGGTGCATGTGTAGACACTCATTGATTGGCTCAGGTTGCAGCGCATGTGGGCCAGGTTGCACCGCATTTTGCTCAGGTTGTGCGGCATTTATATGTGTAACATATTTGACCTTTGTTTGATTTGTCGGTTTTGTTTCTTTTCCGCTGCCCCACATGCGAGACTCTGTGAACGACTCGTTTCGGCGACTGTGTCCAATATTGTGCTTGACCGCTTGGGTAATATTAGAGGGTCTAGTTCGTCGGAACAAAGACGGAACGGAGCTCGGCCCGTCGGAACGAACCCGCGAGAGATGCATCCCCAGATGCCTCGACTCGGGAAGCGAGACAGTGGACCAGCTCTACTCGTATCCCTCCTCCAAGCGCCCTCCCCTCTCCTCCGTGCTCGTATCGAATCCCCTCTCCCCCCCCGCCCACCCCGCGTCTTCAGGCACTGCTGACGGTGGCCGACGGAACTAACGCGGCCGCTGCGAAATACCCGGAAAAGCTAACGCCAAACCCTAGCCCCGAGGAAGGACGCAATAGGGACGGCGATGGGAGCAACGGCGGCAGCGTTGTGGTGGGACTAAAAAATCGGGAAGGCCCCGAAGACGAACAAGCGACTGTGCAATTTTGTGCGGGCACGCGCTTTCGTTCGGAGTCTTGCGCGGATGAGCTCCTCGCGGCGGGCCGAGTACCGTCGGAGGACGCGCTGCTCGACTGCGACGGGGAAGAGCGTAGCGCGGAAGCAGTAGGGTGTGCGCCCGCCAGCGGCATCCCACGCTCGAAGAGTTTTGACTGGGGAGCGGAGCTGGGGAGTCGGCGGACGTCCTTCGAATTTTCGACGAGGAAGGTAGGTCGGAGGAAATTGGCTTCGAGGGGGGAGGGAGGGAGAGGCAAGTAGATTTACGGGTGGAGTTGAAAAGCTTTGGGCTCGACATGTTTCTTCATTTCTCCTCACGCCTGTTTTGTATTTTGTTTCGATACTGGCCAGGAAAGAGGACCCTCCCGTACGAGGCATCACGCGGTACTTACGCTTGCGCTTTCCTTGGGTACGGGAAACAATAAAAGTACACAAGTACCCTAGTACTGACTTAATAAGGTAGGCCAAACCGGTACCCTACTACTACCTAGTAAAGCATAACTTAATGAAAGTTTACTAGTGCATCAAAGTGTTCAGAAAATTATTGGTATGTTAATTGGTTATACATGATAGGTAACATAATGCAATGCCATCTCGTATTAACTTTTGATTTATGAAACTTACTAAAGACGGGCGATAGATATAGTACGCAGCTTTCAAAGATGACTATCGACGCTAGCTGCCGCCGTTAGAATAATTTTATAAAATATATAAACCTTTTATATGCTTGACCTTGTTGGCTATACTGCAGCCGTTGTCACAGGAGAGGACCCCAGGCTGCCTGCTCTATACGGTACGCACATTGAATTGCCTTCGCCTTAAGGGCAAGAGAGCCGGGGGGGGAGGGGGGGGGTGCTCATTTATTGCTTGCCTTAGTTTATTGCTCGCCTTAGTCGTTTGATCACTGGCCATGCATCCTTTTCGAGACGGAGTACCGTTCCTACTCCTTATAAGACACCTCCAACATTTGGGCGCTCAAAACATTCATTCCATATTTCGTACGTATATACCCTAAAAATATGTTCCTCGACTTAACTCCTTCCTCGTTGGTCGTCCGTAGCCGCCGTCTATCTCCTAGAATAGCGATGGTTGGGAGGGGCGGTGAAGCACACTGTAGCTCTGCACACGGCTCTGCTCGCTCGCCTGTTCGATCGCGCCTCGACCTGGCAAGGGTAGCAGGAGTCTAACCGTCTACGGTTCAGAGCGAATGCGGGCAGGCGGAAGGTCGCAACCACGCTCCGGCCCGCGCCACCCGCCAGCTCGGCCCAAGTTTGACGGCGTTGAGCCCGCCCCCGGCTTGGGTTTGACGTGTGGTACGGAGCGCAGTTGAAAGGCACCCTACTCTGTACCAGTTTGGCCGAACTAATGTAAATACACATTGTCCATTTTGCGATGCTGTTTTCCCCTCGACGCAGATGCCGCGAGGGACGAAGGTCGTTCGGAGCATGGCGCCTGTGCGGAGCCCAGAAAGCGCGGGCTTGGAAAGACGCGGTGGTGATGGCATCGTGCCCGCTAAAATAACCGACGGGAGAGGCGAGAGTGGTGGCGAAAACTGGGGGGGGAACGGGGGGGGCAGAGGGGCTAGCACGAGGAGCAGCATCGTTGCGCATGTGCCAGCGGAGCCTCTGTGCTCCAACCCTTTGAAGCCGTGCGGCGCGTGCATGGAATGGCTCAAGAAAATCGCGGAGGTTAACCCCGATTTCAAGGTCATCACCTTCACGGACTCTCTCTGTAGCGGCGTTTACATTGAAGACGTTGCGCAGATACTGTGACCTGTGATCTGTGACCTGTGATCTGTGACATGTGATCTGTGATCTACGATCTGTGATCTGTGATCTGTGCCTTGACCAATTTTTTTGTTGTACTCGCGGATTTGGAGACGAATTACTTGGAAATAGTGTGGTATCATTTTCGCAGTTTCTGACTCCGTCACCAGTCTTGGTTTATTATAAGCAATTTTTCCTGAGTATAAGCCAATGTAAACGTGGCTTATATTTGTTTTTGGGCAGACTATTAGTCTATAAAAACTCTGCTGCTGCACCCACGGACAACGTGCTTGAAAATCGTGTAGCACCGGTGTCATTTTTTGTTGTGTACCTACAGTAAAAGGACTAAAACCGAGGAGAAAACTGTCTAATGTGAACACGGGTGGCTTCTTGAGTAAGGCGAACAGCCCCTTTGTCTGCCTTTGCCTGGCGTAGTAGCCGGTGTGGTGGGCGCGCGTTTTTTTGGCGACAAATTTACTGGGAACTAGTGTGAAGTCATTTTGCGGTTATGAAAGGGTGAACTGTGGTGCAATGTTTGGCGGAGACGACGGGGGAGGCCCCGGCGGTTCGGAAGCACGGCTTGTTGCCGCTTTTTGTTGTTGATGATGATGATGATCTTACATTATCTTTATCGTGGTGTTACAAGTTCGAGTTATTGAACTCCTGTGCAATCTGTTATTTTTGTTTTTGTTGCTGCTTCTCGTTCTCACATTGGCTTTATCTTGCTGTGACAGGTTCGAGTTGCTGCGCGATCTGTTGACTTTTCTGTTGCTGCTTCTTGTTGTCGCAGTGGCTTTATCTCAATGTGACAAGTTCGAGTTACTGTGCGCATTCAATTTCTTTTGTAGCTGCTTTTGTTGTCACATTGTATTTATCTTGCTGGGTGACAAGTTCGAGTTACTTCTGTGTGATCTGTTTATTTTTGGAGATGCCCGGGTGTCTCAATGAGGAAAATGATTAGATGTCGCCGGAAACGCTGGAGATGCTGTGCGACTTTTTGGGGGAGAGAGGACGCCCGCGTTAGTAGGACTCATCGGGGGTTGACGAGATCTTGCCGGGAGTTGATGCCTTGGCATGCAGCGGGAAGTGTAGAGCGTTTCGCGTAGTAGAGTGGACGGGGGGGGAAGGAGAAGGGAGTGGAGGTGTGGTCGCGTCGTCGTTTTTGGCTTATGCGAAATGTGAAGTACGCCTCACTGCATCACGCGCAAGCCTGCTGAAAAATAGTTGCATAGCGATGACTATTGGTTTTAGTGGTACCGGGAAGTTTTGTTCACCTTCGGCTCTTTGTTTGGTACCCCCTTTGGAACTACACCCACTTTTTTGGAGACGAGTTACTTAGATTTTGTGTGGGATGATTTTTCGCAGTAGCAAGAGGGTTAAGGGCTGTTCCTATCGAGCACAAAAACTGTCTGGAATCGTGCCCGACTTTTTCGCGAAACGTGATATTTGTCAGGAATGAATCCGGACTTTGTGTCGTTTTGACGTTATTTTCTACAAAGAAATGATGACAGGATTTCTGACAAAAAAAGCATGATTTGTTTTTTTAAATCTGATATTTCATAATTTTAAAATGTTCAGGAATCGGGACATAACGAACACAAGAAATGCCAGGAATCGTGAAAAAAAAGCAACGTGACATTTGTATTTTCGCGGAACGTGATATATATTTGTCAGGAATGAATCCGGACTTTGAATCATTTTGACCTTTACTTTCCATATAAATGGATGTCAGGATTCCTGGCGAAAATAACATGATTTTTTCTTCTTTTGAAAACGTGACATTTCATCATTTAAAATGTCAGGAATCGTGACATATCGAACACAAAAATTGTCAGAAATCGTGTAATAAAAAAGTGACCTTTTTCGCTAAACGTGATATTCGTCAGAATGCATCCGGACCTTGAACTGTTTTAACAATTATTTCCCGTACAAAATAGCCATCAGGATCCCTGAAAAAAACAAACCAACGTGATTTTGTTTTTGGAAAACGCGGCGTTTTTCATAATTTCAAAATGCCAGGAATAGTAGCATTTTGTCAGCATTCATGTGATTCTATTATTTTTGCGTTCGGCATTAAGGACGAAGTGAGTGTTTGGTCATTGGAGAGATTGTCGATGATTTTTTTTTTGCGATGCGTCGCGTGCTTTAGCGGTGTCAAGTGCTCCTCATCCCCGCGTTGACTCCGCATCCCCGTGCTCCTCGTCCTTCAGAGACGGAAGCCAAGGTGTAGGTGCAGTCTGCGGTAAATAGTTTAGGTAAGGAGAAAGGAGGCATGTATATGCCGCGTGCGGTGACCTCGTCGCGTGTGATGCTCTCTCTGCTTTCTGTTTCAACGCTGCAGCGTGTAGTAGTCCCAGCGTAGACATACAGTGTTATTAGTGTGCGGCATACAAACTACAAACCAGGTGTTACTGGTGTGTGTGCATGCAAGGCTATGTGACTTGCGTGAAGAGGAGAGGCAGATCGATCAGAGTTGACTAGTGGCTTGTTTGTTTGCTTGGTTGATTGATCGACTGGCTGATTGGTTTGGCGATGGGTGCATTGGTTCAATTGGCGGCTTGGATTAGTGCTTGCGTGATTGATTGATTGGTTGAACACGAGGCGGAGAAGTGCAAATCGTCAGGGTTTCGAAAGGAACCCTTGATGTGCGCCCGCTCTCAATTACGTTACTTCGTCAGGTATATGCTACTTTGTTTGGCAGAGGTTGTCAGGCGATCATGCAGACGGCAGGTAGGCACGAATACCCTGCGTAATAGGTAGGTAGTGTGGTCTACCGCAATTTTAACATATCTGCCTGTACTTCCTTTTCACATTATTATTGTTCTAATGTACGATTATATATGCCCATTTTTTTCTCCTTGTCGTCGAAGATGTTGTGGTCCTGAAGATGTCGCGTCCGCGTCTGGTGTTCGTGTTAGTGGTGCTCACGAAAACATGCCCTAGCGTGTAGTAGATGATCGCTGAGTGGTGTTCCTTTCCTCTACATCACACCAGGTAGCTTATGTCAACGCAGCCGCTTTCTTGAAAATGACAAATGAAAATTCTTTACACACGTGATACAGAGGAGACACGGCCCGGAGATTGCCCAGTATACCGACGGTCAGGATCAGGTTATCGAGCAGCGCAACTTTGCGTTCGCTACCGCTCCGCACTCCACCTAAGACATTACGGGCATGCATTGGACCCAGTTCGCTGATGCCCAAAACCAATTGCAAGGAGGTAGTGTGGTGCGCGAAAGCTATAATGAATTGCGCTGCTGTGATTACCCCGTCTCTCGGTCTGTTTGTTCTTGCGTTCTCAACAAACCTGTTATTCAGCAACGAGCAGTTTTAACGCATTTTAGGTCTGTGCAAAAGTTTGTAGACTATGTGATGTTTCTGACGCGTAAGGACCTCAGTTTGGAAACCCAGGGTATATGGTTCCATCTTTTGACTGGATTCATATGTGGACGTATTTGTGGTTTTAGTGTGCGAACATGCTTATGATTTGATAATTGTGTTCGGATGGTTGGTGTTACATGCATATGTTTTGGTTGATTTTCTAGATTTCGTTGACATGTTGTTTCAGAGTGGTGGTTTCGAATACGTATTATTTTATGGTTGTTGGGGGGCTTGTTGCGTGTATCTGCAAAACGTATTTGTGTACACCGAGAAAACTGTTTCGAGGGGCTTGAACAACGAAGGTGCGAGGGACATTTGGGAATTTCAACGTTCCCCCTTGCGGATTTTTTCAAGTCTGGTTGAATGCATATTTATCCGTGAGGATAAACATGCAATAATAACCATCCTTGGCAACTATAGGTTATAGCGATATCATAATGCACTTATATTATCGTTACTGTTCATAGTTTGACTATGTGTGTATACATTTTTTGCTAAAACGGTGTGGGTTGAATACAAATACTGAGCGTGGCTATGGTTGAAGCCTTGAAATGAAGGTTTACGAGTAGTTTTTATACATGTATAATTAATCTGCTTATTGAATACATTGGTGTGGACGAAGTAGCAGGTGTTGCTTCGGATCTGGGTTAAGGGTTGGAAAACTCACTCAACCTTGCGTGCCGGTTCATCAGTGCGATCGCTGGATCCCGACATATTGGCGGGGGACATTTGATGAGCTGTGGGAGGTTTAACGCGACAAATATGTATTAAATGAATGGGAATAAAGCCGACGACCAGCTCCTTCTACCCAAAAAGTAGGGATACGAGGTGGATTTACATCACATAATACCCTAGTTGTACCGTGTAAGTATTGCATTTCGGCGTGACATGGACTCAGTAACGTTCGTTGTTTCTGTTCACCTCCCATGTTTAGCATGATTTTCGACGTTGTTCATTTTTTTAATACTTCGGTCCGAGGCAGCGTGTTTGATGTGTATATTATGAATGTATGTTTTGGGTTGGTATAGGTACGAGTCGCAGTCGTGTAGTCATAATTTGGTCCCTCGACTTCGTCGAGAGGACAAAATAATATAGCGTAGATGCCGTTCCGATATGTAAACCAAATATCTTTTCCATAACGCACTTGTATCTATCGAGTCGAATAATCCCTCCGAATATCTTTTCCATAACGCACTTGTATCTATCGAGTCGAATAATCCCTCCTAATCTAATTTATTGATTGATTGAGATTGATTGATTTGGTTGATTGATTGATGAACTGCTTTTTGACTGATAGATTTATTGACGCCCGTTCAAAACTTGTTGCCCGTTCTGGTATTGCCGTGGGTAACAAGATAAGGAGTTACAGAGTTGAAGCCCCCCCCTCTTCAACTCCCTCCCAGGTATTTAGCTTCCGTTACTGTCGCCCGCCGGGCGCGAAGCTTCCTGCCATATCCTCGCAGATTGACATCCAACACTACGCTTACTCACGTTAACCTACTTAGCACTGTATCCTCGTTTTTTGGGAAAACTACTTGGAATTAGAGGGGTTTGTTGCTTAGCAGGAATAAACTAGTATGTACTAAATTACTTGAAATTAGTACATGGAGGGGTTTGGGGGCTCTATAGGACTTAAGCGCGCGGGCATGCCGTGCAGAGTTATCATTGGGTTTTTGTCCGCAGTCTTCGAGGGCCGCGTGTTGTGTCTGGAAACAGATGGGGGAATCGTTCCGACCAATCGAACACACAACTACTGTTTTTGCCTCTGCTGTTGCCGAGAATCGGAAGGTTGTTTTGCCACCTATATACCAGGTACCCTGAATATTGTTTTCCACCCTGAGGCTGCGTACTACGAAGACGAAGCACCGATGGGGGCGACCAACCTGTGGTTGTTCGACGTACGAGCACAAGGGGACTGGATGTTGCCCATGAACGAGCTGAGAATGAAAATGTTTTCGAACTGTCCACCATGCAACTACAGAACGTCGACTCTCAACGCGCGACATATGTACCAGGTATACATTGTAGCGAAACATCGGAGTAAAACATCTCAGCACCAACAACATTTCGAGTTTTTTATTGTTCACATGCACCGTTTGTAGAGATCCCCAGGCCCGTACACGCATCCGCCAGTATTGCTGATACCGTAGCACTAGCACAACCTCACACCCACAGACGACGGTAGGGTATTATCATAGAGTACTCCCATTTCACTCACGTTTCACTCCCGGGTTATCATCACCTTCACGCGTGACTATTATACCTCACGCGCAGGGGAAAAAAAACATGCTTTTGGCGATGTTTTTTCCAGCGCGCAGCGTAACTTATAATTTCATTGCGCGGATTCATGTCGCCGCAAAAGTAAAACAACACAAAAAAGCTCAAGACCGCGCCAAGGAACTGGAGGGTCGTTCTCGCACTAGCAGTAAACTGCAACCAACGTCACGAGAAATGACCCCCGCTCCCCTACTATATGATCCCTGGTCCTCATCCAGCTGATGCTACTAGCTGATGCTGCTAGCTACCAACCAACCAACGAACGCGCTTCTGCCGCCGAGGGTCAAGCTAGGTTTGCGCACGTCGTGCCGTTGCACACGTCCGACGTGTCCCACATCACATCATCCGCAATCGTCAATACCAACAACCTGGCGTGATCCCGTTTATCACGCCCTCTCAATTCAAGCTAACAAATAAACACAAAATAGTTGGCATACTACGAGGTATCTGGTAGTCGTTAACAGTTGCACGTACAAGCTTTCCCTTCTGGGTGTGCTTGGCTTCAAATTCCGGGACTGTTGCAGGTTGAAAATGGGGGGAGGGAACCTCTTGAAAAAAAAAGGTAGGAACATTGGCCACGCCGCGCAACGTAATCCGGCAAGTAGCGTCGACCAGCTTCCTTGCACCGCATTTCCTTCTCCGTCACGTTCTCATCCATATTTTACTCTCAAATCCTAGAAGCTGCGTCCACGCACCACCCCCATGCCATCGGTGTAGATCTTGTTCAAGACAAAGTATCAAAAATGGTTCAACTGCGTCAATTTCGTACAGTTGGCCTGGGCTTACCATTTACTCGTACAGCAAATAAATGGGTTAAACCGGAGGGCTCGATTGTCAGAAAGTTGATACCGGTGGTGTGACTTTATTTTTTTATTTTTCACAGGCTTCGTCACTGACTTATTCAGGGTTCTCGGCACCGGTGCACCATACACGTTAGTAGAGACACAACATTGGGCACGCGCTCATCGGTGTTTTTTCTTTGCGATGCCCCCTCCCCCGCCCCTACACCACCCCTCCCCCCGCGCGCGCGCGCCGCCCGCCCCTTCCTTCCCTCCCCCCCCCCCCCCCCCCCCCGGCCCTCCCCCCCCCCCCCCCCCCCCCCACGCCCCAGCTCCGTATCTCGTACAGTGTTCAGCGCGGTTAGGGAGGGAGAGAGGAAAGTGTTTCTCTGTTTCCTTCCTGCGGCGGGTTGCCTTTGAGCCCTTTCGTTTTTGTTGCGGTTCCGCTCTAGATATTTTTCTTTTTGTTTCGTTACGATTTGTTTTGTGTGCCCTCTCCCCCCCCCCCCCCTCACGTTTTGCTGATGATGACACCCCCTCCCGCGCGCGTGCGCGCGCTTTTTTGCTGATCATGATGACAACCTCCGTTAGAACATGTATTATTGTGCAAGGCAAAGCATTTTTTTTGTTTTCCTATTTTTTTCATTTTTTTATCCTCCGGGGTGGGTGGGGAAAAATAGAACCCCAAACCCTCTCTCCCCTCCCCATGGCGCGTGCTACGATAGAGGTGCACCACTTTTTTTTTTCTTAATACTACCCCTCACTTTCGGAGGTCAAGACCTCTCCGAAAAACTGATTTGGAGAAAAAATAAAACTGCTACTACTACTACCCGATGAAAAATCCCATGGCCAAGGTACACGACGAGAATCAATGAAAAAGAAAAGAAAATGGCCTATTTCCGACAATTTTGATAATTTCGTCATCCAATACTCGAAAACAATCAATATTGTTCCCTCAATTTAATATACTTCCAAATATTCGAATCAAACAAAATTCTGGTGATACTATAGATACTCTCGTTTTCAACACGCCCCAGGCAAAATTAAAATTAGTATAACGACTCGTATCAACGCATAGACCCGAGTTCGATTCTCGGACCTTGATACGAGCACATACATAGTGAATGAATCCGACAAGAAACTTCCGCTGCACCTTTACCCCATGGAATGACTCCCTACCCCTTTTGGTAAGGCCGCACTCTAGTGTACTAGTTTTCGACGGGTGCTACACGATGTGGGCATTAAATTAATACATTAAGGTATGCCTCTTTTTGGCATGAATCGTTTTCGGAATGGTGGGGCTCCTCAACCCCCAAAAAACCGTCTGAATTTCAACATTTTTTCGCAATTTTTTTGTTGTATATATATACCTATCTATCTATGATACGCCATGGGGTTGGTTTTCTCATCCTGTGCACGCACATGCATGCGCATATATATGGCACAATTGTTTTTGACCCGCGGAATGGTTTTGGGGAGAGGAAAATTGCTCCCGCTCGCCTTTAGTGGGAAGCGCCCCCAGACTAAAAAAAGCTGCACCCTCTGACGCGTGCTACGATAGCGAGGAACATTTTTTTGGCTAAACCATTTTCGGAGTGGCGGTGCACTTCTTAACCCCAATTCGTCGGGATTTCACAAGTTTTGTTCGCAAAAAGAATATAAGTATATATATTATAAAAAATGAAAATACACTCCAGCTGTGAGATCGAAGATTTCGTCGAAACTCATATTTGCAAGCTGTGTGTGATACTCCGATCGCGCGCATTATATATGCTAACAGCTATAATAATAGCTTGATGCCATGGAATCGTTCGTCTGTTTTAGCTATTATTTTCATTTTTCTCAAACGTCGTCAGTTTTTGGAGGTGGGGAACAGAGCTGCTGGAACTAAGAGCCTGAGAAAAAGATGGGTGCACCTCTATCGGTACCATGAGTCTTATTATTAATGCCGCCGTGTACCGTAGCATGCGTCCTCGCTGAAGCAAGCTACGACGCTTCTGATCGCCCTGATTGGCTGCTCCAGCAAGGAACTATTAATACCACCCTGAACTGATCAAAAACACCATCGGTATGGCGGCATTATTTAACACGCCCGGCCGAGCATTTTTTCGATATTTACCATTTTCACTATAGATGCTAGCTCATTATCGTGGAATTTTTGGTCGCCGGCGGCGCTTCCAGGGCGGTTGTTGTCTGGGACCACCCCACGCGAGGAGCATTAAATTTGTACCATCATCGTTATTAG
The DNA here is from genome assembly GCA_012845835.1 of Undaria pinnatifida. Lineage (NCBI taxonomy): Eukaryota > Phaeophyceae > Laminariales > Alariaceae > Undaria > Undaria pinnatifida. The sequence continues at coordinate 5,668,379 of JABAKD010000008.1, forward strand.
CGAGCCGTTTACTTCTTATGTACGAAGTATATTGTGTTGAAGAAAAAAACTCACACAAATTTCATGCAGTTGTTTTCCCCCCAAGAAAATTTAGGTGGTTGTTTTACAGTAACTGTTGGTGTAAACTAAGGAGTTTCAAGATGATGGGGGGAGGGGGTTGAACGTGTACTCATTTGTTGCTTACCATAACAACAGTCACTTCGCCGTTGAGCACGCACATGCACGCTGCACTCCTTTCGAGACGGCCTGCGTGGGGGGTGGTCATTGGCGTTCGGGGGAGCTGGTGTTTGGGTAGGGTTACCGGACCTTTTGCAGCGAACCCCCCTGTCTTGCTAATTCTGGAATCACATACGTACAAGTACCTACATACATGCTCACTACCCACAGATTCGATTTCTTGTTTTCGTTACTGCTACTGTTTTTGCCCATGCCATGTGCCAGGTATTATTGTATCTGAGTCGTTCCACGGTGGCCCCCCCGACTTTGCTTTAACGAAATCGTCGGTTTTGAAACCAGCCCACGACCGTATCTCCTGAAATACGGTGCCCGTTGCCACACCCCCACGTGATCGTTCGATAGTAGTAGTAGTAGTAGTAGTAGCAGCAGCAGCAGTAGTAGTAGTAGTAGTAGTAGTAGTAGTAGTAGTAGTAGTAGTAGTAGTAGTAGTAGTAGTAGTAGTAGTAGTAGTAGTAGTAGTAGTAGTAGTAGTAGTAGTAGTAGTAGTAGTAGTAGTAGTAGTAGTAGTAGTAGTAGTAGTAGTAGTAGTAGTAGTAGTAGTAGTAGTAGTAGTAGTAGTAGTAGTAGTAGTAGTAGTAGTAGTAGTAGTAGTAGTAGTAGTAGTAGTAGTAGTAGTAGTAGTAGTAGTAGTAGTAGTAGTAGTAGTAGTAGTAGTAGTAGTAGTAGTAGTAGTAGTAGTAGTAGTAGTAGTAGTAGTAGTAGTAGTAGTAGTAGTAGTAGTAGTAGTAGTAGTAGTAGTAGTAGTAGTAGTAGTAGTAGTAGTAGTAGTAGTAGTAGTAGTAGTAGTAGTAGTAGTAGTAGTAGTAGTAGTAGTAGTAGTAGTAGTAGTAGTAGTAGTAGTAGTAGTAGTAGTAGTAGTAGTAGTAGTAGTAGTAGTAGTAGTAGTAGTAGTAGTAGTAGTAGTAGTAGTAGTAGTAGTAGTAGTAGTAGTAGTAGTAGTAGTCCTTCACAAGCAAGAGAATATGTGAAGATGTTCTTTTCATAGCACCCTTCCTCTCGTATCGAGCAGCAACCAAACGTTCGTGTTAACTTAATCGCTGGTTTTTTGGGGGGGAGGGGTATCGTGTGATCAGTCATCTGCGCACTTTTTGTCTTTCTCTTTCTCCCTTCCCTAGACGTGACTCAGATCCGGGATCCAACGAGCAGGCTCTTCTTGCCCCCTGCCAACTACATACGACCGTACGCGCCTTCATTATTATCACGAGAAGAGACTTCAGTCTTTTCCCGACCTAATCGACTCGCGTCGAACTGCGCCTACGCACCACGCTGCCAGGCGCCCTCAGCAGTTGATTCCTTGCTTGATGATAAATAATGTTTGGCAAATGAACTCAAAAGACCGACCCACACGTGAGATTAGATGCACAGGAACCACAAAACATCTAAAAAAGCTAAGTCCAAGACCAACGTTTGATTCGGAACTCCAGCAACATTCGAGGGTAGCCGCTAGACCACCCGGGCGATCTGACCTGTAAATGCGATGTTCTATCCGTTTTCCGTTTTTTTGTTGTTATGTCGTGATGTGCCGAAGTCGTGCCGAAAGTTTCAAGTGTAAGTTCGAAGTTTGGGAGCATACGAGGCCGTCCCGTCACGGCTGGCGGTCCCATCCAAATTTTATTTTTGACCCTTCTTCGATCGTCGTTGGCGTGGCTGGGGCTATATGGGTGTTGTTATATTACAATATCCCGAGAAAAAAGGCGAAAATCAGTAGCGCATACGTAAAAGTATATAATATACCAGGTATGTATTTTCATTTTTTACAATAATATATATAGTAGTCATATAATAGCAGATATATATATAGCCCAAAGAAAGGGCTGCGTAGGTTTTCTTCTTGCATCGCGGGACACGCGTGTAACCTAACCCATGTGTAGTAATGGACGAATTCTAATGCTTTTTCACGAACCTTATCATATTTACCTGACGACTTTTCTTCGCAGTTTTGCCTGTCTGGGTGCCGTTGAGCGTTGTTTTCGTAGCTCGACGTTTGATTAACGCGTCTGTCTGTCTGGTTGTTTACTCCTTTCTTCTGCAGATAGGTGCGTGGGTAGTACTGTACTAGTAGAGGAGGTAAAAAAATGCGGTTCCCCACTCACTTGGCTTTGGCCACCTATTAATACTCCTGCTACTGCTACTGCTGCTACTACTACAGACCACAGTACATTGCGTCCAAACACACCGTAATTTCGTCTCCCCGAACCTCGAACATATTTTTAATAACCCATAATATCAGTATCCCCATTATATCAATTACATCATATTATCCTGATATTATCCCCCCCCACCCTAATACGACTATCTATGAACGTGTATGCGATACTAGCGGACTCGCACCTTGACACTTGGACTAAAAGGTGACGTGTTCAGATGAATGAACGTGATTGTACCAAACACAAAGCTAATGTATGCAGGAGAAGTATGGGAACGAACGCGAAGTTCGTGAAACAACTTGGACACAGCAGTGCAGCAGGTGACAGCTGCTAGAAATATACCAGAGGATGCTTAATGAAGTACGACGGGTAATAATACAGTATTAAGAGAAGAACTAGGAATAATGTACACACTTTTAAAACGAATAAAACACGCGAGAAAGTTGAAAAACGCCAATATAAAATATAGGAAGGAATATATGCCAGAAAAGAGGTTGCCAGCCATACATCATAGCTGACGAGGGGGTGTATGGGAGAAAATAACAAAAGGGCGAGCTGGAATAAGATGGGATAACGTAGTCGAGAATATATGAAAGTAGTAGAGAATAGATGAAAGGGGTTTGGAGGGGACCAAGAAGAGGTACGATATCGTACATTATTAACTGTCCACAGAGAATTTTGGCGGGTACAAGGCAGAAGTAAAAGAAAAGATAAAAGAAAGGGAACGACTAGCCTATAGGGCCAAGAATAAGTTGAAAGAGGAGAAACACATACTTGGAGATATACGGGGGATTGAGGGAAGATATTGGAATGAAAACGTATTTGCACCGCACAATGGGCTACTACGCGAAAAAAGAGCTGAAAACCGCGATTTCGTAGAGGGGACCGGGACCTACCAGAAAGAAGAAAGAGGTATTCCAGCCAGTAGTCGGGAGGAGGACGTGAATGCACATATTATGTGCCCGTGTGGCACAACAATAGAGTAGGACGAGTTCACTCACATATTATTATTAGTAGTGTGTGTGTTCTTCACATTAAACCGTTCTTCTACTCGTCGACATCCAGCACACCCAGTGTCCGTACTGATTCTTCACCCTAGAAAGATCAGCTCTGTGGTCACAAGCCACGACACAGAGATAATGCATCGTAATGCATTCGACAACGCAATGCCATGCCCTAGTACTGGGTACGACAGGCACAACATACATACGTCAGCAACAGAAATACATTGGAAGAGAGAAATACGACATAAACAAAAACAAAAACAAAAACAAAAAACAAAAACAAAATAAGAAAACAAATAAAAACAAAGATAAAAATAAAACAAAAAATGAAGCAAACAAAATGAAGGGGAAATCGAAGAAACAACCCAACCGGAAAGGAGAGCCAAAGCTCGGAAAAGAAACATAATAAAAGAAATAAAATAAAGTAAAGTAAAACCAAAATAAGATAATCCGAACACGAGCCAAAAACCTGGACACGCAAGGAGGGAACAAAGGGGAAAAAAATACCCCAGAAAAAGACGAAAAGTGCTATGTACCTACTAGTCGGCCTGGTACCTTGCTACCCTGTCTGCCATCTCCTTCCTGCCTTCGTCCACCGCGGTCTCCCTTCTATTCCTCCTGTTGCCCCCCCTGCCCCCATTCCCTTGGACGGCTTTCCTTCTACTCCTCCTGTTTCCCCCCCTCCCCCCATTGTGTTCTTCTCATTAAACCAAAATACCTTGTAAAAGAGAGAAACAACGAAAGAAACCAAGACAAAATAAATAAATAAATAAATAAAAAGGGGAGCCAAAGCACGGGAGATAGAAACATACCCCGAGCATGAGCCAAAATGGACATGCAAGGGGGAAAGAAAGGGAAAAAAAAAAAAATACCCCGGAAAAAAGAAACAAGTAAAAGAAGGAAGACTGGGAGGGCCAAATAAAACAGGCTCGTCACCTACCCACCATGCAAGACTCCCTTCATGAGGATAAGAAGGGGAAAAAAAAAAAAAAAAAAAAAAAAAAATCACGGAAAAATCAAAGTACCAAGACATCACATTCCGAGCAGCCGCAGCAGTTGGCGGTACGAGTGGCATAGATAGAAAGGTTCCACCTACTAGTCGGCCTGGTACCTTGCTACCCTGTCTGCGGTCTCCTTCCTACTTTCATCTACCGCGGTTTCCCTTCTACTCCTCCTGTCCCCCCCCCTGCCCCCATACCCTTGTGCGGTGTTCCTTCTACCCCTCCTGCTGCCCCCCCTCCCCCCGTTCCCTTCGACACCACCCACGGCGGATGCGCGGCGCTGTCTACTCAGCTTTGCCTCATCCTCGTGCCACCTGCCCATGAACCGTTCAGCTGCTTCGAGGACCCCCCGGTACCACTTGCCCACCTTTTTTGCTGCAGTGGGCCACAGCGCGGTCCCAACTCCAAAAACTAAGGGGGAGTGTTCCGTTGATCCCTCGTTGGCTTTGAACACCCTAAGGTCCTCAGCTATGGCTCTAGGCCAAGTCTTGAGTTGTCCGCCTGGTTTCGGGTTCTCCCCACCAGCGATCGTCCCGAACATCAACCGACGGGGCAGTCGCCCCTTGTGTTGTCGCACCAGGGCCCCGGCAAAGAAGAGCCGCCGTTCACGGATGGTCGTTTCGATGCTCTCGCATCGTGTCATCCTGAGGGCCTTCGCGTACGAGAGGGTGGTGTGGTCGGTGCGTAATCGGCGCTGGAAGCCAATGACTCGCAAAAGGACTTCGTGGTGGGCTGATCGGAGCTTGGCGAAGTGGTCCGCATTGAGGGTCCACGTCACACACCCGTACAGCAGGGTCTCAATGACCTCGGCCTTCAGCATGCGGACTTTCAGACTAAGCGGGGCGGTCGTCCTGTCATACAATTCCGGGCCAAACCGTTTGAGGCATGCCCGCATGAGACGGATCCGTCGTTCGATTTCGAGCGAGAGGTCAGCGCTTTCGTGGATAATGCCGCCTAGGTATAAAAACTGGGTCGTCTGTTTATACCTCTGGCCTGATGCTTCGATCGCGAGCGGTGGGGCGAGGGATGTCTGGTCCGGTGTTCGTAGCAGCATCGTCTCTGTCTTCTTTTCCGATACCGTGAGGCCTGCTGCTTCGAAGACAGTCACGATGACTGTCATCATTTTAGCAAGGCCTTCCGCCGACTTCGAAACAATTCCTGCGTCATCTGCGTACAACATGCCCCACACAGCCCTTTGCACGCATGCCAACGGTTCCTCTTTTCCGACTGCACTGCCCTCTTCGAGGTGAACCAAATCCCTTACGATGCTTTCGTCTTTGCTGAAGCGTACCAGCACGACGTGTATCGCAGCAGCGAAGAACACGTTGAACAGTAACGGTGATAGCACGCAGCCTTGCCGCAGCCCCTGGGTGACATTAAACCAATCCGAGTGCTCGCCGTCATCCGCACGCACGCGAGCCCGCATGCCTTCGTGGAAGTTGCGGATAACTGTAAGCATCTTGGTTGGTACGCCAAGGCGTGTGAGTACCTCCCACAACAGTTCCCGGTCGACAGAGTCGTACGCTTCCTGCAGATCGATGAAGCACATGTACAGGGGGATTTTCCTCTGTCGTCCGAGCTCTTGCAACCGGCGCACGACAAACAGCATGTCGACCGTCGACCGTGCGGGACGGAAGCCGCACTGTTCTTCAGGAAGTATTTCCTCGGCCTCGCAGTAGTTGCTAAGGCGGGACGCAACGATTTTCAACAATATTTTGCCTGCGTGGGCAACAAGCGAGATCCCTCTGTAATTGTTGCAATCAGTTCGATCCTTTTTTTTGTGAAGGGTCTTGATGATAGCATCTTTCCATTGCTGGGGGACTTCGCCCGTTACCCACACGTTGACAAGGATATTGTGAAAACACTGGACGAAAGCGGGGTGGTCAAGTTTTAGTAGTTCGACCGGGAGACCGTCTGGTCCAACGGCTTTCCAATTTGACATGCCCTTAATCGCATCCATCATCTCGTCCATGGATGGTTCATCTCCAAGCGATAGTTTAAGCGGTCGCGGTGGCAAGAGGTCGATGATCGTGGGATCGAGTTTCAGCGATTTCGTGTTCAAGAGTTTGTGGTAGTGCCCCCGCCCATCGTTCACGAATTCGCGCTTGATCCCGCAACAACGTGCCATCCTCGTCCATAATAAACTGCTCGCTCCTCGCTTTTGTACCTTGCAATCCCATAGTAGGAGAATGTGAAATGCTACACCAGGTATAATAATAGAGAGATAGATGAGGAAATTAGACGATTGAATGTGACATGGAATAGTTTGGTATACTAGAGAGTATCGAGAACACGTTCGTTATCATCCTGTAGGAGGCAGATGGTAGGTAGGTGCTGGCCGCAGACGGCGAAACAGGACGGGGATAGCTAGGATAAGAAAACCATTTCAATGCATACATGGAAGAAGCGTACGTAGTGAGCGCCCAAATAAATGTTGGAGGTGTCTCTATTATTAGGAGTAAGAACGGTTCTCCGTCTCGAAAGCGACGATGCGTGGTCAATCTTCTTCTTCTTCTTTGCACACTTTCACTTTCCAGCTTCTGGACAAGCCGTGGTCACAGGTGTCATCCCTTCTCCTCCCCGGTTCTTGCCTTCAATTTTTATCGCGCATAGGGTTCAGCAATCCCACTGCTCGTCGATTGTTCATCGAATGTTGCTAACTCACGCTCTCGCGCTTTCCGCAAGTCAATTTGTCCACAAGAAAAAGTCCCAACGAATTTATACGAGTATGCACTCGGCGGGGCTCGAACTCACGAAACTGACCTATACCAGGCTCGAGGATAACCTGATACGCCACCGGGGCGACCGGTCTTCAATGGGGCCAAATGAATAACAAGGCAAGTCAACATTTGAATTAGTATCCCCCGCTTATGTATCCACCAAGGCAACACCGCGTATACCCGACTTTGGCCACTGGTCCAGATGAAATGTCTTGGCCAAAATGTATGCTTGGTGTACTATTATTAATTAGATATTATCCCCGACGTGGGCGGTTACAGCACGGGGTCCGTGTGGCCCGAACTCAATGCCCCACGCTCCCTCAGATCCTGTCTCCGATACTTGGAACAAGAAGAGTATGAAGCACTCGTGTGTATATTTAAGTTGTACAGTTAACCCAGTGAGGCGGTGTACTGCCTGTAGATTGGTTGGTGTTAGAATGGTGTTAGATTGGTCACGTACAGGAAGGTGTTATAATATACGTATCTTCTTCCTTGTTGCCACAGCTGTCGCGGTGTTGGCGTGTCTCGCTCATTTTCACAAGCATTATTATCACATTTTCAGTATAAGTATTACTATTATTACTACTTCTCGACAACAATCACCGTATTATATAGGCCCAGTTACAAGAGCAATAACACTAGTAAATGGCATCTTGCTCTTTTTATGTGAGCACTTACTACGTGATAATGAAAGGCGCGTGCTCGTATTAATTGTAGGTGATAATGAAAGGCGCGTGCTCGTATTAATAGTGCTATTTGCTTGGAAATCTGGATGGTGCGTGTCATCGTGTCATTGGTTTAGGATAAATATGCACGTGCGGAGAGGTGAAACGGCCAGGAACGTTTAGGGCACAAATTGCAACGCCTAGCGTGGGATGTGACTCATACCATCATACCATCATATCAGATACTAGCTCTAGTAGCTAGGCGGTGGTGGTAGTGGTTTGGGGCGCGCAGCAGCACATCACTCAGGCGCGGATCATATCTTACCATAGAATCATGCTTCAAGCGTGTCAGAACAAATCCTGCCTTCACGCGAGTCAGAACAAATCCTGCCATAGGCAAGCCGCTTGGGAAGATTTTGTTCTAGTTTGTTCATACAGAAAAAACGTGCGTACGGATTGTTCTAAAGGAAGAGGGTGCGCTACACACGACCTTCAACAAGCACACAGCAGCAGCAGTACACACACCCTCCTTGCCCTTCCAACAGGCAAGGCTGCGTAGTTTTGTCAAGTTTCGCTTCCCCTCTAGGGTCTCCGCACGGGGTTCAACCCTTTTCCAACTCCCAAAAAAGTGTTGCTAGGGACTGCCCCAATGTACTTCCTTGTAGTGTGCCCCCATTTTGAGAGAGTGCGGTGAGTTATCTGTGAGCTATCTGTGAGCTATCAAATGAATGGGCTAGGCTTTATAAATGTGTCTGTTGATCTGTAGACAAGACATCTGGGATGGATCGCTCGTTCTGTAACGTAGATTATCCAATATAACACGGTATTACGCGCTATCGGAGTATCACACACAGCTTGCATAGATGAGTTTCGACAAAATATTCGATCTCACAGCTGGAGTGTATCCATCATTTTATGTAGTTTAACACGGCTCCCCATCAACCGAGCATGTACCAGGTAGTAGGTGGAGGTCGATGTGAAGATATCGCATCTACCGACCTTGTCGGGCGGCATGGTGTGAAAAAAATGGCTGGTTGGTGTAAAGGTCAATCGACGACATACTGCATATTCCTGAGCATGAACTTACATCCCCAAAAAACAAGGAACATTCGATTGCCATTATTTGCTGCATGCATCTCAACGCAAAAAACACGAAAACACTTCCGGAAAGAGCCTCATGAGGTACCATCAAACATCAGCCTCGATCCATCCGCCAGACCGACTTTTTAGCACGACAGCAACAGAGTAACGTTCGTAGAATACCCACCATGATATATAGATATTACTGGTATAAACTACGCACACGATATACGACGTTAACCCTGAGATGATCCACATCACCACGTACAAGTAAACTATGAAATCCGAAAACGTCCATCCATCAACATACCGGTACATACTAAGAGCCGAGAGTGGGTTTTGACCATGAAATTGAACCAGAATATCCCCGCCGTAAATAGTGGCAAAAACGATGAAAAAGCGTCAATAAACGCAGATATAATGGCAACCATGACGAAACGGAACGTATTATATAATTATTCATTACTGCGCGAATCCGGCGGCAGCGCATAGAAAGAAAAGTCAAGGAAGAGTGGACGCGGCACGGTACACGCACGCACGGCAGCAAACAAACGTACAACTTTGCTGCTGTCTTACGATAAAAGAGTCGTTACACCAACACAATCCAAGCCACCACAACCAACCACGACAACCCGTCGCGCCCCCCTCGCCCCCCATACAATCCTTTATATCACTATACCCTGGGAAACCCCAAAAAACAAAACTTAAAAAGAACGTACATCAACACACCCATGAAATACAAAAGAATGTAAAGAGACAATATACTACGAACGGCTGTCCGCTCAAAATATTCAACACGCCACGATCGAACTGGGGACTACACCTATTCTGCAGTCCCAACCTAACGAAATGTCTTGTCTGCTTGTTCGCTGCATCAAGGGAGAATGACTGGCCAGATTTTACGTTTCTTTACCTCTCTTTAGGCGTTATCGTAAACAAAAACAAATCGAAACGCAGCAAGCAAAACAACTCGGAATGAGCAAAACAAGTAGCAAAAGCCCCAAAAGAGCAAAAGAGCCGTCCACCACTCATCCTTTGCCCTTCAAACACAAACGAGCAAAAGCACACAGGCACCAAAAAGCCAGCCTGGACGTTTTCGCTCATTTCCCTTCCACATCCCCCCTCTCCCCCGAATTTTCGCCCCTACAGCTCCGAAACCAACCAAACATGACCGGTTGGTCTCTCCCTCCGCCCCAACAGACGGACGGCCCCACCGTTACAAGTGGAAAGAGCCGCCTTACAGTATAGCACATGGGACAAAAAAAACAGTAAGCCGGCAATTCCTAAGGAAATAATAACTACTGCATGTACCGACTGTTACGGTTCGGAGAAAAGGGACGACGTTACCCTCAATGAGCACATCAAAGCAGCATTAAAAGGCGCACAAAATTTAGAACCGCAAGCGGGGGGAATCATAAGTTCCCCAAGGCCGCGTCCACTACTTCGGGCGCGCATCCATTCCGCTTGTCGCTGCGTTAAATACGCTCGTCGGGCGGAAGAAAGACTAAAAACAACAGGTCGTGTATGATGCGCGCGTCGGACGACCAGCCCCCACGCCTTCCTCCGCCTCCCCCCAACTCCCTCTCGTGAGAAGACAAAAAAAAAGAATAGCAATCACGAAGAAGTGGGGTCAGAGTAGTGGCCAACTACAATCTAGCAAATCAATCGACGAATCGCACAAAAAAAAACGTGCCATTGCACCATGAGTCAGGTCAACCTCGTCCAAAAGGCGCGCCAACAACACCAAATAAAGCAACGTACGCAGCAGGGAGGGTCAAACCCACGCTTGATCCACACAGCATTTGAATTTCAGAACCTTCTGACATGGATTGAATCCATCTACTATCGCCTTAGACCACTCTTCCCTTTTCGGTATATGATCGAGCGGGGCTCAAGGTCGAATAAGCAACAAACCGGGCTTTCTTCTACCGAATCCACTGATCGATTCCTACCCCATCTGCCTCCCCCGCTGACACTCGACAAAAGCATCAATCAGCTGCAGAGCGACGGGACGAAAAAAAGGTACGAAACGAGGCAAGCTGAAGCGAGCTAAGCTACATAATGTTACACGACAAAACAAGAGCGCCTCACCTAGCGAATGCAGGGGGCCACTCTACATCTCCCTCAAGTAACCGAAACGCCTTCTCCTAATCGAGAGAACTAACGAAAGGGGCTAACTACACTACACGCCTTCCTATCGAATCTGTGGGCGACTTCCTACATTTCAACGTCGAAAAACGTCTATTTTGGGAATCGTCCTCCGGCCGGTTTCTCTAGCCGCCGCCCTCTTTGAGGCTCCGGGGCGGCTCTATGCTTCAAACGTTGAAAAAGAAAAATTCAAGCTTGAAAAATTATCATGCAGAAAATACTTTTTTGGGTGACCCCTCCAGTCCTTGCCGTCGAGTCAACCATGTCAACAGACGCTTCCTCCAGCTTTTTCAACCAAGAAAAAAAGCACGGGTACAAACCTCAAGACACTCCTCCCCCCCCCCCCCCCAACCCCAAGACCGGCGACCGACAGCTTCTTATTTACCCGCTGCCAGACGAGAAAACCAGAACTGAATTGAATAAACCCAAACCTGGCTGGCCCACGATAAGTGGGGCCGACGGAGGGAGAGAAGGAAGTAGCCCAAACCACACACAAAATCAGCGTGGGGGGTTCAAGAAACAGCAGTAGTACACTCCAACAACACCCCCCCCCACCCCCCAAAACCGTCGTCGCTTCTTTCCCCCCTCCTCTCCTCCGCGCGCGTGTCGCATTTTCGATTCCTACCACACCAATAGCTAGGCTCATTTAATCCATGTCACATGAGAACCACGAATACAAGCCTCCTTGCTGCCGAGTATAGTTCACCCCCGCCCCCCTTTACCTTCCTCCAACGAATCTTACAAGCCCGACCCTTGAGAGTGCCTCACAGCCGTATGTTTCCTCCATACTCGCTTTCCCTTCACTTCGTCTACATCCCTCAACTAAGAGGAAAACCAACACATTTCTTCCCAGCCGAAGAAAAACGAAATGTCTTCCGTTCAAAACAATCGAGTAAAAATCGTATCTCTCAAAATCAAAAAATGAGTCTCTCTTTCGTGCAAGGTGAAGGAAAAAACTACTGTTTTCCGATCTCGAACAGACGTGAATTGGAGATGGGAGCAAAAACAAAAACGATGAAGCGATCGACGAACTCCTTAGAATCGGAACGACATGCTCGTTTCATCGTCGTCCGAGTCGTCACCATCGCCGTCATCGCCCATCACCTCGAAGCTCCCAGAGCAATCGTAGGTGTTGTCATCCTCGAAGAGTCCCACACGGATCCGGTACATGCCAGACTCCGCGTCGGACGGGATAGTGATGTCGTAGTCGCCCACTGAAAAATGAAACACAGCAACGGAGGGGGCGGGGGGAAGGGCAATTTCGGCGTTAATAAAAGCATATATATTGCGAGCAAAATGATGTCAAGTCCAGGCATTTTTGTTGCAGTGCAGTCGATCATTTAACTAACTGTCAAGTCGCTCATCATTAATTTTTCAGAAAAAATAGGGGGAGGGGGAGGGGGAGGGGAAAGGCAAGGCTTTTGGAGTTAACTCAACGAGAGTGCAAGTTAGCCACAGCACGTTCAGAAGGGGGAGGAGGGGGGGGGGGGGGGGGGGGCGGGAGGAAAAGGGCTGAGGGGGCACAATTTCTGAATTGAACAAAAAGGTCTGCGCTCATTCTTTAGTACACAAATACCAGCATAATATGATCACCGTTACCGAGCTTCGGGACGAGCTTCAGAGCCCAAGGACGCGAGAGGACAGGCATGTATTCGTACCTGTTGAAATGTAGAAACGAGATTTGTTCTCTGAATTTTCGTGCAAAAAGCGACGGGAAGGGTCTAAGGCAGACGGAATCACCCGCATCATTAGCCGAGTAGCCTCGGAGTATTGGCGGGCGGAAGCCAGACGAAAAAACGTTCGCGTTTAATGTATGGTTTGTGCATTAAACTTATTATACGTCTGTCGGTGGTATCCTCAACTTGCCTCATTAATTGAATACTTCCAAGTAGTGTTCTGCAACGTTCAACTGAAAAGTAGTGTTCTGCAACGTTCAACTGAAAACATAAAATTATGCCACCTCCTTTGGTCTCAACGTTAGTACAATAGCTCGGCAATAAGTTCATCGCTGGCGCTCTCAATTGGCGGCTTGCCTGTTATAGTGGAAGAGTGGAATGAATCAACTATATAATATACACAAGACGAACTGACATCACCCTGTCGACCCTGGTACAAGCTACAATGCTGTCGTTCCAAGGGGAGTCGCCGACCTATGTATCCTCAATGAACATACACACACCGTACTACGCGCGATCGGAGTATCGCACACAGCTTGCAAAGATGAGTTTCGACAAATCTTATATCATGTAGAACACAAGGTTCACTGAGACAAATGAAAAACCAAACATGATGTTCCTCGCAAAAAGATCTCCAAAGTGCATGAATACTCGTAGTTCCTCGTCCACGTGAAAAAACCACAGCAGTTTTGCACGCAAGAAAAGCACTTTCCGATGGCAGCACCACGCAATCAAAACACGAACAAAGAAACCTACTGCTGCTGAATGTGGACGAGTGGAAACACCAATTACACGCCAAGAAATATATATACTACGAGCAGACACCACACTCACTCGAGTCCTTGCAGCCGATAGTTGGCTTGTCGCAGATCGTCGCGTAGAACGTTCCGCAGTCGCCGCTGCCACCCGTCGTGTACAGGTCGATCGCGAACCGCCCCACCTGGGACCCGAAGCCGTCGTCGTAGTCCCACTCCACGGTGTACTCGTCCCCTGCCATCGCCACATCACCCGCATCAGGGGCGGTCACCTCCAAGGTCGGGCCGTCCTCCTCCCCCATGGTGGAGGTGTCTTCCGAAGCCAAGAGGTAGAACTCGTCTGAACAGTCATAGTCGGATTCGTCGCTTACGTCCTGTACGCGGATCTTGTAGCCGGAGCCGGAGGTATTCTCAAAAGGCTCGGGCATGAGCACATCGTAGTCTCCCTCGTTGTCGGGGCAGCCGTCCTCGCCGTACGGGCAGAGGGCGGTCACCCACTCACCGCAGTCGTCCTGTTTAAGGAAAGACAAGAAAAATTCGAAGATCGGGCGAAAAGCGTTAATTAAAAGCGAGCTTGGAGCAAGAAAGCATGTCGCGCCCATCAAATATATTCGAGCGGAGCGAGCGACGAGCGATACTATCGAGTCGGGAGAAAGGTAGCGTATAGCATCGACAGACAGGCAATGCGCTATTATTTGCCATCCAAGGCCGGTGGCCTGTGTCAGGAAAAACCTCACAATCGAATGGAGCGCGCGACTTACGAGCAGCAAGGCTCGCTCGTCGGTCGGGCCAGAAAAGAGTAAAACGGCAAAAAAGTGCGGTAGACAGGCCATGTGCTATGATTTGCCAACAAGGCCTGCCTGCGTAAGGAAAAACCTCACAATGGAATGGAGCGCGCGACAAACGAGCACCAAGGCTCGTTCGTTGGTCGGTCAAGAAAAGAGTAAAACGGCAAAAACGTGCGCCTGTAATGAAGCACATAATATTCTTGTATCCCTAAGCCCTAATCTCGCAATGGGCTGCGTCCATTGCCAGGGAATACCAGGTAAACCTTTAGGAAAGCTGTTATGCGGTGCAGGAATAGGCACGTGCGACACATATATCGCACAAAAATAGCAGTATAATGAACCACGGGACCTGTGGAGCAACATAACAATGGTAGCATCCTGCCTGAGGCTACGCGCGCCCTGCGCTGATTCGCTTAGAAAAGGTAGCTGCACGTTCGCATGAAGAGTAGGATCGTTCTTAGAAGAACCATTAAGGACAAAGGCAAAGTAAGGGCAAAGATGAAAAAGACACTGCATGCAATGTTCATATTTTTTCTTCTTCATGCGACCAACACAAGTTACGCGCCATTAGCGCGTGCCGATCAATAAAACTTATGGGATGACGAATGGGAATCGAGGTCACGTTGATGCAAACCGCAAGAAAAAAAAAAACGAGATTAGTACTCCGCGAGACTCTTGAGAGGACAGGCGGGTAGGTGGCCGGCGACAGGAAACGACCGAGCCGAAAAATAAAACTCACCATGTTTTAAAATATACCGGTATCCACGAGAAACTTCTCCGATTAGTAGCAAGGACCGGGGTTACCAAGAGAACAATCTTCCTCGTCGGCTTTCGTGCTGGGTGTTGTCATCTACATTCTCGTATAAATATTAAACATGGCATGTGGTTGTATCCAGTGTGGTTAACATGTAGATTGTGTAATTGTCATGTTTGGTATTTATGCATGTGCACTTTTATGCTGCCGGGTGATGATTGCGCCGCCATTGTCCGGTCGGGAACACGACGCGGCGAGATACACAAATACAAAATATTACCAGGTAGTCAACGAGTACGTCCGTTCGAGCCGAGCAACCTGCGGCGCTCTCGCCACGGCCCAATATACGATAATCGTCGACCACAACAGTTCAAGGACATATTTAGGCGATGCGATGGCTGCTTGCTCAACGCTGGCGTATCGTCTAAATATTAAACCAGGGCTATGACGTTCCGACCGACTTTATTTAGCCTTTCAAGACAGCCGGAGAGACAAGCCGGATGACAAACACAGTTTAGAAAAACAAATCCAATACGACCGAGGCGGAGGAGAAACAAAAAAAGCAAAACTCCGGCACTATCCACGAGCTATCCACAGCCCACAGCAGCATGTGGACTCCCGCACTCACGACAAACGACAAGATCACAAGATTCGAAGATAGTCTTGCCGCCATATTATCGCACTTTCGTCTCCTAGTAATCTCACATACCCAAAATGTACGTAAAATTGTAGTTTCTTCTATTTAAGAGAACGCAACTCAGAACAAAGCCAACTATCGGTGTATAAGCAAGGACAAAAACGCATCCTGCACGCTCTAGCGGTGAACCGCAAAAGTGCGTGAGGCTGCCTCCAGTCGAATTACGTACCAGCAGCTGCAGCAGCAACGCATGTTAATATATACAGGTGCAACAAGCCAGTACATACCACTATTGTTGGAAGCAGGCGTCCGTCCTCACCCATGTTTCTTCCCTCGTGGACTGGCATGGAGTTGCTTGCGCCTACCCACGCTGCTATTATTCGTAGGCGCCCTCAGCATTTACTTCGATTGATATTAATATTTTGAAAAAAACTCGGAAGCCCGACCGTCGTGGGATCCCCACTCCAGAAGCACCTCTATCAATATCAATACTGATAGTATCATTCCAGAGTACCGGCTAATATTGGACCGCCGGGACGACCGGTCTAGTGCGTAGCAGTAGCAGCACGGATGATACGAGTTTGATTGGAAGATGCACAAGTTACGACGTTGATTTATTTACACAGCAGTAAGTGATTTTATTCGTGGCAATGAGCTATCCCACCTCCCTCCACTGCTGGTCCGGTGACGCCACCGTTCTCTGCACAATAAAAAATAACTCGCCCCACCCCTCTCCTCTCACCGCGTCACTTTATGTTTCGAGTATACCCTTGCGCACGTACTTACCTCCGTGCAGTAGGACCCGCAATAGTAGAGGTCGATTTCGAAGCGGCTGTTTGACCCAGTTCCGGTCCACTCAACGGTGTAGGATCTAAACACAACACAGCAACATCAAAGCGACACCACAACAAAAAGACAGGATCAAAGCGGGTTAACAAAACAAGTCGAAGTTGGTACCCGTACAAAGAACAAGAAAGGGCGGAATTAGTTGCCGGCGCGAGGAAGGAGAGGGGCGAAAGAGGGGGGCAAAGTATGAAGCCCACCAAGAGCGCTCTAGCAAACGACAAAGGATCGCTAGGGAAAAAGGGGAGGGGGGGGAATTCGGGGGGAAAGACACATAATTTCTCGAATCGCCATATTATCAAGACCGGCTTTTCTTGTGTCGAGCTTCGTCATTTTTTGATCGCATTAGCAAACGACGAAGGATCGGTGGGGAAAAAAAAGGGGGGGGGGGGATTCGGGGGGAAAGACACATGATTTTTCGAATCGCCATATTATTGATACCCGCTTGATTCGACGAGCGCGAGACACGCCAAAAAGATACTGGGAACCACTGTCTTTGCCTGGAACTTACCTTCCAACCTTCAATTTACACGAGATATAATTATGTTGGTCCACATTGCATTGCATGTATTCCGTCATGTTTCTAATGATTTGTTGGTGAAGCCAGACAGAACGAATACAGACACCTAGTTGCGAGCTGGCTTCGTAGTTCTTGGTAGATTTGGGAAGGAACGCGTCGAAACGGCTGGATTATTATTTAGGATGAAGTACAGACCCCGGGGAAAAATGTATATCTTTTTTAACGTGGTCCACCAAAAATGTTCAACTACAAGAAAAATAGCATATTTTCAGAGAGTTCTATGGCAGATTGAGTTAGCGGTAGGGTCTAAAAAAGTACCAGGGTAGTGTTTTGGGCAGTTTGTTACTTTCCCCTCCCAAACTACTGGAAGCACACGTGGGCCAAACCGAGTTCCCTGATTTCCACACTTGGACCTATACACGTAAAATAACCCAGATTTGCGCGAAAGGCGGCACACCAGCAGGAGGACAAAACCCTGGCGGTATGATTTTCCCCACTAGCCGATGTTTGCATCAATGCCCGGTGAAAATAGTGCTGCATCAGCCGCAACCCCTCGAGAGGGCGTATCCATATGATGTGACCAGACGAGGGGACGCATCTCCTCGAGATCCCCTCCGCCAACGCATACAAAAAGTCGGTAGCGCCGCCTGACAGGGCCGACAGAGCCACGATGGCAAACATTAAACCTCCTCTATGATACCCCGTATACGTATATACTTCGGCGCAAAAACACGAATCAGGTCCCAGGCGTATCGTTTCAGAGCAGCGCATAGGAAGTACAGCAGGCGGAACGGTCCCCGAGCGCGCAAGACTTCGGTGTTAGTCGGAAACCTGCTACTGCTGCGAGTACCGCAGTGTCAGCAGTATCTTACGTGCAAAAAAGAAACCACGGCCGCACCGCATCAGGGGTTCTACGGCGTAGTTTGTCCGCCTTCGGAAGGGGCCCTGCTCGTGCTTGAAACTTACGAACAAAACCTGCTACACATTTGTCGATCAGAAATTCGACGGAACCGGCGAACGAAGGCGCTTCCAGCTGGGCGAAACTACTGCAGTACATAGAGGCCGAGAGCAACGGCTTGGGTAGGGCGCGACCGCACGTACACTCACGTCGTCAACGTTCAGCGGGGGTTGTTCGCACTCAGCATCAGGAATTCATCTATTCAAGTTGAGAGGGCTACAGGTGGTCGCTAAAGGGCCTTTTGTTCGCTATGAAAATGCCTTCTGCAGAGAATGCCTTCTGCAGAATAGCCAGAATGAGACTAGAGCCACGAGAAACTTGTGGGCTCTCATCGCAACGCGACACCGAAACGACCTATCGCATTGAAACTTAATGAAATAGACCGGATGCACGAACGTCGAGGTCGTGAGCCGTGAGCGCTCCTTCCAGTCACTTTGTTCGCGATCGACCTCCGACGGCGCGGTCAGCAACCGTACGCAAAAGCTTCGAGCCTAGCGAGTCTCGACGCCTACCTCGGCCCGAGGCAGATCGATCATGTTGACGCGCCCCATTTCAGTTATGTCAGCGGTTTTACTAGGGTGGTGCAGTGCTGCTATGTTGCCCGATATAGTTGGGACGGCAAGTGCCGGTCAGTCACTTGCAACGCAACTAAACTCGCGCGGAGGTTCATCGCACAAAAAACGCTTGTAACACATGAAACAAGAGGCTGCAGCAACGGTCGCGAGGCCGCACCCGCCCTGCCCTATCAAGGCACGGCTGGCTTGCACAGCTTGCGCGCGCGAGCGTGAAGCACATCACAGAGTAGCGCAGAGGTTGACGGGCACGGCGATTGCTCTTCATGGCGGTCCGAAGACGGACCCCAAGCGAACTCGATCCTGCTGCGTTCGTCAGCCCAGCGGTGCCCGAAAAACGTGCCGGAAATTGACCCGGACAACTTCGCGAAACATATTTTACCCTCAGCCATCACTCTGACGCGCGCACTCGAAATCCACTCGAGTCGGTGCCGGCACTGCCTGGCACTGTCTTGCCTGGTGTCAGCTACCCTATCGTGGCCAAATTGCAGGACCTGTAAGGCAAGCTCTACATGTTTGCAAGTTCGCAGTGTCGAGTCTATTTCAGGCCCTCTCCTGACATGATACTTCCACCTACCTGTCAGCGATCACCGTTGTTCCCGCGGAAGGTGAGACCACCTCCAGCGCGCTAGCAACGCCGAGCATGCCCACCGCCACGGCAACCAAAGCAGTGCGACCCATCCTTCCTATAGTTGCGTTGAGCAAAGGGGGTGTGTAGAGGTAGGTAGCTAGTTTTACCAGTGGCTGGCTGGTGTTGTTCGGGAGGATGTGGGTTATTAGTAGTGGTAGTAGAGGACCGTGTGCGGCAAAAATTGAAAAAGTGATGAATGCGCAACCGAGAGAAGGCGACAGAGACAAATAAAATATGGAACCACGTCATCCAGGGATCTCCGTCGCAGGCTCTATGTCAGAACCGATTATCCATGCATTAGTTGGCCATAACGCGAAAATAATACATCGAAACACCAAATAATGATGACCCACAAATCATTCGGTAAATCGGTAGAGTATCTGACGAATCATATGCCGGAGTTGGAAATTAAACCGATTTATCGAAATTCATTTTTCGAATATGTTTCAAAAATTTTAAATTTTAAATTTGAAAAATCCGAAGTTCCAAACTGTACTACCCCGAATATTCGGTCGGAGAACTACGTGCGACGGAGGTCGTTGTGAGCTTTCGTAACTTCTCCAGGCAGATCTTGGAGTGAGTTGCGCACGCGGTGGTCTGTAGAACAACTTGTTGGGCAAGCTTCCTGCGGTCTTCAGAGGGACGGCATACGCAAAGCGTAACCTTCGAGGTAAGCTCCTCGCTTGAGCAGGTCTGGGTCTGACGGTTGCAGGGATATATATGTACATGCCTGACGTCGGACATGACAGCCGTACCTACGCTGCGATTCGTCACTCTATTTCAAGTAGCAGGTAGAGCAGTAGAGTGCTTCATCGCAAAAAGTCGTCGGAACAACCAACGTTACGTCTAGAGCCCTGTGGTCTGCGCCTGTGGACCACAGCAGGACCAACACTTCGAGCCGTATGTTAGCATGGGAATTGCTCTCTCTAGCTGACGATGAGGTCCGCAGCCATAAAAACTTCTCTCTAGCCGATCATAAGGTCCGCAGCTTTTTAGACACTAAAAAAACTACGGAAACTGCTGCTGTGGGTGCGTGGTCCTGCTGCCCCTCCACCTCTTCTTGCCCCCCACACGCCCCTTTCCCTCGATTGTTCGTACACGGCATACGAACGTAGCGCTTTGTACGGCACCCTGTTTTTTCTCCAAGCTTGAAGCTCCGATCGAGCACTGACTGCAGACAGGGAACAAGTCTTGAGACACGCTCGACATCTGTCTTCTGAAGATTGAGTGTTGAAGGGGTTTGACGTGGTGACTTGGTTACCTCGCTCTGCCATCTGGCCAAGACCCGCGTGGCAGAAGACGTTTTGGTAAGACAATAAACTACGTCGTATAACAGTCTGTCTTTTTTTTACGTATACCTGGTAGTTTTTTTGGAGAACGCGCGTCACGGAACGTACGTACGTGTTGTTCTTGTTGAATGTCGCATGGTGCTACCTGGTGTGACATATAAATATGTATCTTACCTTTTCACACCATCTCATCCATCTACCAGGTACATACACGCCAGGTACGAGCTACGAGTAGTACACTGCTGCTGCAGTTCCAAGGGGAGTCGCCGACCTATATCCGGTTCGTGCCGGTCGCCCCGGTGGCGTATCGGGTTATCCTCGAGCCTGGTATATGTCAGTTTCTTCGTGAGTAGTTCGAGTCCCCCCGAGTGCATACTCGTATAAATACGAAGGACTTTTTCTTGTGCACTAATTGACTTGCGGAAAACGCGAGGAGAGCGTAAGAAAGCAACATTCGATGAAAAATCGGCGAGTCGCAGTGGGATTGCTCGTATGCGCGATAAAAATTCAAGGCAACCGGGGGGAAGAAGGGACGACACCTGTGACCACGGCTTGTCCAGGAGCTGGAAAGTGGAAGCGTGAAAAAAAAAAAAAAAACTTGATGAGGACACACACCCCATAATTCGCGCGATCGGAGTCTCACAGCTGGAGTCTACTACTACTACTACTACTACTACTACTACTACTACTACTTTTTTTGAGTGTATTTTTATTATTTTTATATTAATTGAGTGTATTTTTATTTTTATGATGTATGTAATATTTTACTCGAGACTTTCAACACAATCTCTCCCAGCTTGGGTGTAATTTTTTTCATAATATTGAGTGTATTTTTACTTTTTATAATAAGTGTGATGTTGAATGTATTTTTTTTTTAGTATAATATTGAGTGTATTTTATTCATATATGTACTATATTATAAAAATAAAAATACACTCAGTATAATAATAAAAATATCTTATAAGAATAAAAAGTAATTATAAAAATAAAAATACGCTCGATATTATAGAAAAATGATAAAGATAAAAATGTATATGATAAAAATAAATACACACTCGATCGACTGTTTGCGAGAAAAATCACTAAAAATTCTTCCATCAAGCTAGAAAAAGGCCAAATTCACTCCGGCATGCTTTTGGTTGTGTTTGCGGTGAACGAATCGCAGAAAAGGCGTACACGGCCTCGATATCACAGGCGGGGAGCGGGGAGGCAGCATCAAATTTGAAATTTTGACATAGTGCGGTATTAATTGCACCTATTTACTATTTACAGACTCACCGGCAGGGGCAGACCCAGCACAACACCATCAGACAAACAGCAGCACAGCAGCAGCAGCTGCTGCGCAGTAGCATCACAGCAGCCGCTGCCGCAGCAGCAGCAGCAGCGGCGGCGGGACAGGGACAGAGGTAGCGGTGGCGATGGCCCCGCCAGATGAGTTGCGGCACAGCAGCTCGGCTCGGCCTGGCTCGATCACCACAACAACAGAACAGCCAGTTTTTTATATTTTTGTCAGGAACAAACGCAGGAGACACTAACCGCAGCCGCAGCACAATGGCCGCCGCCGCACAGCAGCAGCAGCAGCAGCGGCAGCGGCAGTGGCGGCGGCGGCCGTGTAACGTGGGTGGCGGTGGCGGTGAGGGCTTCGGCGACGGCGTTGTGGTATACCGACGGTGGTTGACAAAATCAGCACCGGATACGACATCACGCAGCAGCAGAGAACCAGGCCACATCGTAGAGAGCGCGGGAGCGCTGGCTCACTAGCACCTACCCCTGAGGTTTCGCGTACGCGCCATGCTTCCCCAGCTACCATTTGTGCCTCCGCATCAAGGTTGAGTTGTGTCTACCGCTGCCAAGCACAGCGCACAGCGAGCAGTGTCGGCTGTGCTGCCGTGTGGGTTGTGCCCTCGTGCCCTCTGATTGTTGTGCCGTTGTGCCTGGAGAGCAACGGTGTTCAGCTCGGTATTTGTAGGCTAATCGTATGAGCTGGTTGTCATTGATGAAAGTTCACTCTAAATCGTTCACTCAAATCGGAATTTTCTGCCGTTTTGGGGCGAATTCTTTCTTCTAAGTTCGCTCGGCACGTGTATTCAGTGGAATTTTTTATTTAACTATTTTGACGCCAACACTCGAATATTATAAAGATAAAATACACTCAAGCTGTGAGATCGAAGATTTTGTCGAAACTCATCTTTGCAAGCTGTGTGTGATACTCCGAGCGCGTGTATTACGGGTTGAATAATATTATAAAAATTAAAATACACTCCAGCTGTGAGATCGAAGATTTTGTCGAAACTCATCTTTGCAAGCTGTGTGTGATACTCCGATCGCGCGTATTACGAGTTGTGTGTCCTCATTAAGGATATAGGTCGGCGACTCCCCTTGCAACTACAGTGTAGCTATCAGGGTCAACAGGGTGATGTTAGGCAGTCTGTGCGCGGAAACTATAAAACCCGTTTCTGAGGGGTACAAAATCTGACAGCTGTGGAAGGAAATGCATCAGTTCATCAAGTGAATCCTGTAAGTCGAATATCCGGTGAGGGGAGGGCGGAGTTTTTAAGGACGTGGGGGCCTGATTTTGATCAAAAGGGGGGCGGGAGGGTTGGAGGGAGGGGAGGGGACGGGTGGGGCAGGTCTATTTGTGCGTGGAAACTATAAATATTTTCTTGTGGGGGAGGGGGAGGAATGTGGCGGGGGGGGCCGGGGGCGGGGGGGAGGGCTTTAAGTCGCATAGATGTAGGGGTTGGCTATACGCGATGTGCTAGGTCTAGGCGATGGTGCGGGTGGTGGGTGAAGGAGGTGGCGTTGGGGACGGGGGTGGGTGGGAATTGCAGCAGCGGCATGGACGGCTCTGAAACGATAACGAGGCGATATCCAGGGCGTGGAAGTGTTTATTACTCTGGCGGATTTCGATAGTAGGTGGGGCGTTTAAGCAAGAGAAAGCGAGGAAAAAAAAAAAAAAAAAAAAAAAAGCGGGGACGGGGGGGGGGGGGGCAAGGGTTTTCAAGAGGTTGAGGTAACATTTAATATTAAAATCAAGGATTTGGTCGACACTGATGTTCGCAACATATGTTCTAGCCTATGCCTGGTAAAATGGTTCTCGCGCGGTAGAATGGTCCTCGAGCCAAAATCACGAAGTATGAGGAGTGGACTTTCCGCCTCATCCTGTGTGTGCCGTGGGCATGCATGTGTGACACATGCACGCGTACATGCACACGCAGGCGTGACAAGTACCACGCGGAATGTTGCGGCTGTAAAATAATGTTTCGTGTGCCCATCGCGATGTGTATTGGCTGCAATCTTTCCAACGGAATCTCGTCCCGCTGCTACTACTGCTGGTGTGGGGACACCGTATCATAAGAGCTCCTTCTCCGGTTGTACCTGGCGTTCGGTATTCAGTACCCTCGAGCAGTAACACGACAGTTTGTTGCAGTTGCAACGTGCGTCGTTCATGTTTCGCGCACAATTAATTCGATTCAATTCGCGAACTTTCCTGTTTTCTTTTTTTCATCACTTTTCTTGAATTACTTTCCGGCTCAAACGGTAAGAGGTGTTCCCCTCCTGCCTCAGCGATCTTCTGTGGACAAGACGTGGTCACCGGTGTCTTCCCTTCTTCTCGGTACGCGCCTTCGTTTTTATCGCGCTTATAGGGTTCAGCACTACCACTTTTCAGCTTTTTGAGTTGTCAATTTTCATCGAATTGAGCTACACTCACGCTTTCCGCTCGTTCCGCTAGTTATTTTTTTTATTCTTTCAAAATGCAAGAAAAATGTCTACGACGAGCACGAGTTGTCGGTTGTTTGTTGTTTCACACACATCTATCTACCTTCCAGCTTCTGGACAAGCTGTGGTCACAGGTGTCGTCCCTTCTCCCCCCCGGTTCTTGCCTTCAATTTTTATCGCGCATAGGGTTCAGCTATCCCGCTGCTCATGTCGATTTTTCATCGAGTGTTGTTGCTAACTCACGCTCTCGCGCTTTGCGCAAGTCAATTTGTGCACAAGAATAAGTCCCCGCCAATTTATACGAGTTGTTGTTGTCTCACATTAACTCTTGTCAAACATCCAGAGTGCGAGGTCACACAAAGGTGCTGGAGCCCTAGGAAGATCCGAAAAACCAAATGAAATCAAAATTCGTTAATACTACGCTTTCCGGCGTAAAAACGCACGATACGAAGAAGGCGCACAAGTGAAAAGGTCCAATGTGCCAACTGAACTCACATGGCCGCGGTTATCCACTCAACTATGGCATAGAGTTCCCCCGTTCCCACAACTAACCAACTCGCGGCTACATACTACAGCGGTTGGGCTGCCTGCACCGTACGAACCGCGCGGTAATCGTGACAGCAGAGACGAACGCGCCTGCTGTCTGGAATGCTGTCAAAGTGACGACCCGCGGGCATGCAGGTGAAAAAAGGGCAATCGAACCAAAAACCACCGTACACAATATCAATGATCGCCCCGTCTTTCCGAGTTATCTGACAGGTTGCAGCCCAGCTCTGAGCTACGACGCCCGTGCCTGAAAATTGAAAATTGCGGGGGGTCGTTCCCCATGAAGGGTATACAACTCGACGAACTCTACAAAAATCAGTGACACAAGTAACATGCTGCACTACTGCCTCGTAAAAAAACGCTGAAAAATGACGATCGCTGCTGTCGTGATCATGGTGTGCGTGCGGGGGTCTCCGCGTGCCTTCCTCCTGCTGTTGGTTCTCTATGGCCGCCTCATCGCCTTAGCTCACTCGGCCCGCTCATTCGCACTTGCTCTCGTTGACGCTCAATTCCAACAGATCCCCTTCTCCCCCGTCCAAAAAAAAACAAAATGCTCCTCGCAGCTTGCAGCGCTGACCTGAAGAACAAAAGTTCTCGTTCAGGGAGAGTTCAATCCGTCTCTTCCCCGCCCGTCAACGCTCAGTCGCCCTCCTCCTTCTTCGTCGAATCCAGCCTCCTGCCGACGCAGTTCCCCCCACTCAAACCGAGACTGCGCCGTAGTGTGGCTCGTGGTGGCGCCTGCCTCCGCGCACGAGCATCCCGATTAAGCATTGCTGCTCTGCCGCTGCTGCCTAAAAAGACGCGCGAATCGTAGGTGACCATGCCTGACGCACCACGTACGGCCCAGCTCTACCGCCACGCCTAGGCCTCGCGGCCACACGCAGCAGCAAGAAGGTATCACTCCTTGAGGGTGAGTCCGGCCTTACACCCGCCAGAAAGACCCCCTCAACTCGCTACAAGCCTGCTAGGGCATGCCTCGCAGCATGCCTTGCGCACGGACGAGTATGCACTCCGGGGGGGATTCAGCCTCACGAAACTGACCTATACCAGGCTCGAGGATAACCTGATACGCCACCGGAGCGACCAGCACGAGTATGCCCTCGGGAGTATTCGAACCTCAGTATATCATTGACTTGATAGGGACAAGATTTAACTATTAATACTACTGGAGACGCCTGCGATATATTCGCGTAGCCTGGCGTAGGCCCGAAATATGACCGAATACACCCGGTACCGACCTTCAGCCGATGCTCCCGTACTACGGCCAGTGTGCGGGTTCTTGCTGAACCGGTTTCCCCCTTTTCCCCTTCATCGCTCCTGTTTTCCCTCCGTCCCTTTATTGTTTGGGAAATGGTTAAACGGGGGTATACCCCCGTGTTTTTTGGAAATGGTTAAACGGGGGTATACCCCCGTGTTCTTGGTCATTTGGGGGTATACAGGGAAAACATGCCCGCGGAACGTGCCCGCGCTTGCCCCGAACTGCTTAAAATTCCAATGTTGTGTTCTGTAGGGTACATATAAAACCATACCCGGGGTATTTATCCGGGTGTTACCCTACAAAGAACTTCTGTAAGTTCTGTATGATATTTATACCCGTACCCGGAACTTCTGTAAGTTCTGTACGCCCGTACCACAATACCCGGGGTACGGGTATAGCGTTTTCATACCTACCCGGAACTTCTGTGAGCTCTGTAACACTTCCGTACCCGTACCCGGAACTTCTGTAAGTTTTGTATGGCGTTCACACCCGTACCTGGATCTTCTGTGAGTTCTGTACTGGTACACATCTGCGCCACAATACTCGAGGTACGTACGGATACAACCTTTCTATACCGTACCCGGAACTTCTGTGAGTTCTGTACGCCTGTGCCACAAATAAATACAGAGTCGTCGTCCCCGCTCTATGTCGCTCTCCCTTTAAAGACGCATACGATAGCGGGGAACCGTGTTTAACACGGACGGTCACCATGCACGGGGTCAACGAGCGCGTGACATGCGTCTTAAGACACGCCGTTGCAGCAAGGCCACTATTAATGGGACGAAAGCGAAACACCGTGAACCTGACGATCACACCGCCGTGGCAGGAGGTTGAAAAGTTGAAGTTGAAAGGTCTGATATGCAGCAGCTGTGGGGACCCCCGTGGTGTGCAACTACCGGCGTGATGTGCATCTGCGGGGCGGCACCCTGCATCGGGGAAAAATGTCGTCGTTAAAGCGGGGAGTTGACTTTAGATGGGCGTCTTTGATAGCGGGGATGACTGCTGTACCTGGAACTTTTGTGAGTTCTGTGACACTTCCGATACCCGTGTCATACCCTGAACTTCTGCAAGTTCTGTAAGACTCCCGTACCCTTGCCCGCAATCCACAAACAAATAGTACAGAGCACAACCTTTTCAAAAGTCAATTATGATGCGCTGGCAAAGACAATCAATCGCAGCCCATGCCGAGTACACGCTCACCGTTTTTTTCCCAGACACGGTAGTTTTGGGGCTAACGGGGCCGCGACGCTAGAGGGGGCAAAATAATCCCCCAATCTGACTGCATGTTGGGGGGGTATGCCCCCTCAAATGTACTATATTTATGTGCTATCTTAGCCCCTGTTGACCACGCTTCGCCCGCTTTCGACCGAAAGCATGCATACCCCTTTTTTGACCAATTATGATACCCTCGAAAGTGACTACAACAAGGACGGCTACACGTCACCGTCTTAGCAGCCCGAACATACCACGACCGGAGCATCCAGTAGTTGCGACCATATAGCCCTCGGCCAGTATGAGAGCGTGAAAGCTGCTCTCCAATATCTGCGCCGCCCCACCTTCTGAAAATTGGTCTTGCTCAGCCAACGAAACTTGGTGAAAAAATTGTAGCACACGTGTGTTTTGTTTTGTTTTTCTTGTCTTTCAATGCAGGAAAGCTGCAGTAAATGAAATCAGCACCTGCCAGCACAGATACATACAACGTACGCTACAACGCACAGCCTACAAATAACGGTGTGGGAGACGAAAAAAGAACATCACGTCATAGCCGCATTCCCGGCGCGTGGCAATCAAAATGCAAGTACTTGGAATTGCTTGGCTCGGTGCTGGTGTGTCGTGTTCATGCCCCGACACAGAGAGCCCTCCATGCTGGCCCGCTGCCCCCTCGGCGGGTACGTGTTCTTGGGATCCACGCGTTTCTACTCTATAGAAAACCCATACCCCAAAATATCGGTAAAAAGATCGGCGCGACTTCCCGATACGAAATGCGCATCGGATCGTGCGATATATCGAAACATATCGGTGCCAATACACAGCCCTATTGTTTTTCCAAGTAACTCGAAAGTCCGAGACGCGTGGGATTCGAACCCCAGAACCAACTCTACTACTTGTAGTATACCAGGTATTAGTAGCAGCATTCGAGGGTAACCACTGCAGTGCTGTAGACCACCCCAGCGACCGGTACCGTCTTGACTACCGCAGGTAAACTTGTGGCGTCCCTCTCTTGCAAACCGTAATTAATTACCAAGCTCCCACGGCTAAAAATGATACCGGTAATATTGATTACATTACCCCTTGCGATACCTGGTATGTTGTTAATATTTCATTTGCCACCTGACAATGTAGCGTGAGTCTGAAAAACCAGAAGAACATGATGAAAAAACGAATATAATGGCTGGTTTGCACCTGCTGCGCGTATGTATGTGTCAACGCGCCGAAGGCTGTGCGGTATTTCTGCTTGATACCGCTATCGGTCGTGGCAAGGAAAGAGTCCCCGCCGTCTCGCTTTCTCTGTGGCTCTGCCATTGGTTAACCCCCCTCCCCTTTCATCGAGCTTCCGGTCCTACCGTGCACAGCACCTACCTCCTCTTGCGGCACGGTTCGCCCGTCTTATTTTCTATCATCCACGATGTGACCACATTAGACAACAGCAGGAGGCACACGCGACCACTGTAATATTATTGTTACGACCGCTACAAACTCGTCCTGCAGTTTAATCGCCTCGCTCGCGACTGAACAAGGTACTGTAGATACATACATGTGCTCCGCTACGCGCGCGGCTGACGCCGCACGCTTCGCTCGCGCAAGGAAGAATGCAACTAAATTAAGTACGTCAAGGGGGCAGAAAGAAGAGGACCATGATTTGGTGCGATTGGCGAGTTGATAATACCAAGAGCTGCTTGTGCAGAGCTACCTGGTATTATTTATAGTGGCTGCCTTGTGCTGTGCAGTGTGCTGTGGTGTGCTTGTTGGCGATGCCACATTTTGATCGGCTGTGCGGGTGTAATTTGCGACGGGGAAAAAATATAAGAGACCGAGAGAGGACAATCAACTTTAGCTAGAGGAGTGCAAAAAACATGTACATACCGGTACCTACCTGATACCTGGTACTTTGCATCATACACCTGGTATTGCTCTATGTTCGAAAAAAAGCACAGCGCAGCATTAAGCAACACCGCACCGCAGGGCACGGCACCGCACGGCGCTGCGCTGCTGTGAGCTATGTATATAGCTGTGGGCTGAGCTGAGCTGGGGGTGCGTTTTTATCATGATTGAACAAAATGAGAGTAAGTACAGCGAAGCACTCACCACGGCACAGCACCGCACAGCATCGTGCAGTACCGAGCCGCACGGCAACGCTGCGCTGCTGGGCGGAGCTGAGCTGATGATGTGATGAGCCAAGCTGACATCATCAGGCTGGGACCTCTGGTATGATGAACGCCTCGTTCAAAGAAAAGTTGGACCGTTCCGCAAGTAACGAAGGCCTCGGAGGAGATCGATATTTGTAAGTAGTTGTATAACAATTCGTGGGATGGGGTGTGTGTAGTGTGTAGTGTCTTGCGTGTTGCGAGCTACCACGTACACACAGTAGTACCGCCCCTCTTGGTAAGAAAGAGCCCCACAACTAACTTACCCTAAAAATTACGAACAGATAAGTAAGAAATTCACAAGCTGCTGCACTGGAGTTAATGTAGGACACCCGTTCTTAAATACGACTCTGGCCGTGGACTCGTAGTACCATGGTTATTTCGGTTTATTTTCAGATGGCCGGTACTTATGTACGGTAGGCACAGCAGTCATCAGCTGTTATACTGAATCTCAGGCAGAACACACCCGTTCTTAAACCGGTCTTGAATATGAACGCAGGCCTTGAACTGATATGATATCTGGGTTTCTTATCAGAAGACCGGTACTAAAGTACGGTAGGTAGAGCAGTGGGGTACCCAATTTAAGAGCATCCATTATAGGAGAAAACGGAGTCAAGAGAGGTCAAGTCGGCTTGTCACGTCTTGTGGCACCCATACTAAAGCCTGTATGATTTCGAATCTAAGGCGAGAGCAGCACAGAGATAAGAGCAGTCGCAATGGCCCGCGCCGAGGGGATCTTAATGGGGTATCCCTCTGTAGTCTACGTGCAGTGGTAATATCCTAGAGGTGCTACCCTTTCACCAATTACCCGGGTACTCGCGAGTATTATCCGGCTTGCCAATACCCGTGACGGGTACGAGTAGCGCTCCACACTCGTCGAGTACTTGGGCCCCGGGTACCCGGTTTAAACGCGTACCCGTTACATTACATTCGAAATCCCGGGTATGGCAACTCATATCCCCTAAATACATCCCCAGGATACTATTTCGTACTGAATTCTCCAGAACCCTTTCCAAGATGAAAATGCTGTATCATGCCTCCCTCACGCAGTGACCTATCTGAGCAGCACTTCATACTCGCCGAGTATCTGGGGCCCGCGTACCCGGGTACTCGTTCGTGTACGTTCGAAATCCCGGGCATGGCATTTTATCATCCCCTCCATCACGTCCCCTGCGTACTATTCCGTACGATGTTGTCCCGGAAACCCTTTTCATAATGAAGAATACAAAATGCTGTCTCATGCCTCTCGCCTCACCCGCCTGTGCTTTGAACCCACAAACACATAACAGGTATCTAGGATGCTGTCGTATCGCGTCATAGTCTGCGTTACTGGTGTTCAGGCATAATTAATTATGGCGGGGTTGGTATCCTGTACCCTTTGCGTTACAAATATTGTCTTAAGGAGTTTATTCGTAGTATTAATAGCAAACCTCAACCCCTTCAGGGTCCCCGAACCCCTCCCTATACTAATTGCAAGTAATGTGTCCCCCAAAACAGGGTTTCCAGTTATAAAGCCGAAGATGATGAGAAATAATGTCCCGAGTACCCGGATGTTTTTTTTTTCTTTTTTTTTATTGTATTTTTTTGCACACTTCTACTTTCCAGCTTCTGGACACGCCGTGGTCACAGGTGTCGCCCCTTCTCCCCCCCGGTTCTTGCCTTCATTTTCTATCGCGCATAGGGCTCGAACTCACGAAACTGACCTATACCAGGCTCGAGGATAACCTGATACGCCACCGGGGCGACCGGCCATGTTATACATGAAGTACCCGCGTACCCGCCCAAAAATAGCCTTGAAAAAATATTCGCGAGTACCCGGGTATTTTTCCCCGAAAATAGCGGGTACCCGTGTACTCGTCGGGTATCACCTCTACTATTTACCTGGGATACAACCGAAACCAGGTACCTGGTACAGGAGTACAGCAGTCGTACGAGTAGTGGGTACAAATTATTTTGTTGTTTTGCATCTGCTGAACGCTGATGACATCTTGCTGTGTGGTGTGCTGTCTATGATATGTTTTTTGTTGCTCTTACTGGTGTTGTTGTCGTTTTGTCGTCGTGTTTGTCTTGCATTACGTTTTGTGCGAAGTCACCTTGTCATGATTGCCACTTTGGTATTTTATTCCAGTACGAGTGATATACTTGAGAGAAGCGGGTATATATGTGTCACAGCGTCACATCTCACAGACAGCAGTGGCATTCTGACAGAGGTCAGCAGTACGTCGTGTCACCTGCGTTGTGTCCGTTTCCATCAACAACCTGCTGTAATTTGTTCTTGAAAAGCTGGACAATAGCACTCCGCATCTGCGCCCCTCCCCACCCCCGTACCCCCGACCTCCTCCTTCCCCTCCTGCCATGCGGTGTTTTGAACTTCTCGTCGTCCTGCCATATGATGTCATTGGGTTTTTTTCGCTTGTTCTTTTTTTCCGCTGTAGAAAGTGACAGCAGGCACCAGGTATAGCAGCAGCACCAGCAGCAGTACTTGACGAGGCCGATAGCGGAGACAGCCAGGTACAGCAGCAACAGCAGGGGGATCAGCAGCAACAGAAGCAGCAATAACAACAGCAGCAGCTGCAACAGCGACGCACGTTCGCTCATTATCTCGCTCGGCATGGCAGCACCACCGGCTGCAGCAGCAGCAGCAGCAGCAACTCTTCTGCGCGCAGGACGACCTACCCTGATCTCGGCATGTCGCGGAACGCCAAGGAGGACAGGTCGAATACCTTTCGCTTGCTTTCACACCGCCCCTGCCGCCGCCGCGACCGCCACCTCTGCTAGTAGGCGCAGCTTGGAGGCCGGGGCGGGGCTGGGATGTAGCACTCCGCGGCTGTGTTTTAGCTCGGAAGCAGGGGGAAGGGGAGGAGGGAAACATGGAAGCGAAAACGGGGGCGTTGTGGGCGCGATAGGCAAGGCTCTGAGGTTCAAGAGCATTGTGGAGGGGCGAGAGATGCTACCGGAAGACTTCGAGGGGAAAGCTGTCCTTGTCGTTAACACCGCCTCCTTATGTGGGTGAGAGGAGACGCTACCAAGTATATATGATATGTGTCGTAGACCTTACGAGCCCCACCAGAAACCGAGTCTAAAAGCGTCGAGGAAATAAGAAAATTTGCAGCTGTTGATTAGACTAGTCCCTTTAGAACCCCACCCATGTTTTGGAGGACAATCTGCTTGAAATAAGTGTGCGATAACTTTGCGGCGTGGTAAACGGGCTAGTAAGCCGGAGTTGGCGTAGGACACACCTTTGCTCGAGTACCCAGCAGGGTAGGAAATTCAGCCTGAAAACAATACCAGGTACATCGGTTTCTGAGAGGACTCGCGGTACTGCCGTCCATTGTTGCATTTGTTCTACTGGTTGTGCTTCATTCACTTTTGTTGTTGTTTTTGTTGTTGTCTCACGTCGACTCCTGTCGTAAAAAATGTATAGTCTGTGGTCACACAATTCAATGGTGTACTCTGCTGTGTACAAACAGCAGTAGCAGCAGCATGGTGGTGTCCGAAAGAACTGGAGTGATGATGTTTTATGTTGCCGCTCTGGCCGGAAATTCAAACCCCGTATGGTACCAAATGTTGCAAGAAATGTTGTAATGTTGTACATATCTTATTGACGTCAGATTCCAAGCTCGGATTATCTGTCGGAATGGCATACAAATATTCGTGCAAATATTTGTTTT
Organism: Undaria pinnatifida; assembly: GCA_012845835.1. Classification (NCBI taxonomy): domain Eukaryota; class Phaeophyceae; order Laminariales; family Alariaceae; genus Undaria; species Undaria pinnatifida. The sequence continues at coordinate 5,701,364 of JABAKD010000008.1, forward strand.
TATGAACACAATTATTGATTGCCAATGCGAATGTCTTCCCTGCAGCCTGTGGTTGTGGCTGTGGCGGTTAAAGTTTCGCCATTTGGGCTGTTTGCGGACTTTCAAAAATTCACCTGCTTCTGGGCCTTTCGAGCAGCTGTTGTCACAGCTTTCTTGACAAGTCGCGTGAAAAAAGTCAGCCATGTATGCGCGTCATACAGCAGTAACAGCTTTTGAACCCCACCAGCCATCGATCTTTTCTTGGGACTGCGAATGCTGTACGTGGGGATTGCGTAAAAATGCAGGTCACCATCAATTTCAAGACATCGTGATATATACGAAGTATGTTTTTTTTTTTTTTTTTTTCTCAAAACCGTCAGATTTATCCCCTTGAAAGGATTTATAGCTTACACGCACAAATTGCCCGCCCGTCCGCCCCCCCCCCCTTCCCCCCCCCCCCCCTCAACCCCGCTCGCTTTTGATCAAAACCAGGCCCCCACGTCCTTCAAAACTCCGCCCCCCCTCCTCACCGGTTACTCGACTTACAGGATTCACTTGATAAACGGATACATTTCCCTCCACAGCTGTCAGATTTTGTCCCCCTCAGAAACGGGTTTTATAGTTTCCGCGCACAGACTGACTAACATCACCCTGTTGACCCTGATAGCTACACTGTAGTTGTAAGGGAAGTCGCCGACCTATATCCTTAATGAGGACACACAACCCGTAATACGCGCGATCGGAGTATCACACACAGCTTGCAAAGATGAGCTTCGACGAAATGTTCGATCTCACAGCTGGAGTGTATTTTAATTTTTTAAATGCTGGTGGTGGGGGTTACGTTGAAATTGACCAACGCCCGAATGGGTAGGGTGTAGGGTGGTGGTGGGGATTACGTTGAATTGACCAACGCCCGAATGGGTTGGGTGTAGGGTGGACCTTAACTGGACCAAGTCCGGCGGAAGGCTGGTTTCTCATGGCCCCTGGGTTTTGGTAGTGGGTGAGCTTGCGCAAGTCCCACACCACCCGGAATGATGCCGCCATCTCCACCGCACCTGATCCCCAGGGGTCAGGTCGGGTCGACATACTCACTGCATCGTATACACGCCCCGGTGGCGTACCAGGTTATCCTCGAGCCTGGTGTAGGTTAGTTTCGTGAGTTCGAATCCCCCCGAGTGCTGTACTCGTATAAATTCGTGGGGACTTTTTCTTGCATGCTTGTGCACAAATTGACTTGCGGAAAACGCGAGAGCGTGAGTTAGCAACACTCGATGAAAAATCGACGAGCAGTGGGATTGATTGCTGAACCCTATGTATGCGCGATAAAAGTTGAAGGTAAGCAAGAACCGGGGGGGAGAATGGACGACACCTGTGACCACGGCTTGTCCAGAAGCTGGAAAGAAAGTAGAAGTGTGCAAAAAGAGAAAAAACGGCAGCTTGCGCTGCCTGAGTAATAACGGGGACCGCCGGTAGGGACGACAGCTCGCGCTATCGCTATCACGGGACGTGAAGGACACGCCAGAAAACCAGCTGGATTGCGAATGCAATTGAGTTGACCCCTTGACAACTGGAAACCCGTTTTGGGGACAAAATTACTTGGATTTAGTATGGGGAGGGGTTCGGGGGCTCTAAAGGGGTTAAATTGACCCACGACGTGTGTGAAAAATCGTGGAACTGTTGTGGTGAGCTCAAGCTTTATTTTTTCCCCATCATGAAAGTAAGTAAATAAATAAAAGTTGAAAATGCTCTGGCCATCAATTTTCCAAGAAGTAAGCGACGTGTGCATGTCATGAATGTCAAGACTCTGACAACCCACCAGTGGTGGTAGTGTATCTACTCAGAGTAAGCCGGGTTTGTTTTGGTCATACTCGGGTATGTACCCACGTACCCGCAGAGTATGCTCGTATCCTTGTTTTTCGACGGTTCTCCGCGGTTGGTCCTTTAGGCGCCCAACGAAACGCGAAAAATAAATCGAATGTATATCATACCCAATTCGACGCGAGTCGACGAGGGAAGAACGTGCTGAATTCTTGTCGCGATAAAAATGGAGGCACGTACGGTAGGGGGGAGGGGGAAAGAGGGCCCGCTATGTTACCCCCGATCTGAGTTACTACTGGGAGGAAGGGGGCGAGAGTAGTGCGAGGACATTAAATGGGATGGAATGTGCGGCTTTATCAACGGTGTCAGGCGTGAAAATGCAGCAACGAGCAAATATGTCGGCAGACGGGTCAGTCAAGGGAAAACGTCCACCGGTCAAGGGTGTCGAACCAATCGTTCCACACTGGAAAATCTTGTAGTTTGGCGTCAGTCAAGGTATATTATTGGAAAACTGCCGTCGGTCAAGGCGTCTCCTGACGCCTTTGGCCAAAAAAGTAGTACCGTGCTATACGCGTGCCACACGGCAGTTCCCTCGCAATAAATGCAGCAGTTCGGACGCTTGTGTTACCCCAGCATCCCGGGCTGCTTCGCTTGGTCGATGATGCTGAAAGGTGAAATGTCATTTTTTTTCGAAAAATAAAATTCTCAAGTTCAAAAGGGGTTTTAGAACTGCTCCCACTTTTTTTCTGATGAGGCAAGGATGAGGCCATTTCTTATACAGTCGGATTGGTCAGTCGAAAACGTCCTTTTTCGACTGAACCCCAAATCGGGCTTTCTTACACAGTCGAAAAAGGGCTTTTTCGATTCAACTTTTTTCGACTGAGAATTCCGACTGGCGGATCCAGTCGAAAAACTCGGTCGAAAAAGTTTTACACGTGTTTTTGGAACCGATCGCATCGTTCATCCCACCACCAAACACACACCCACACGGCCACACGGCCACACACCCATACCGGGTACCACACTGCAGTATCATACAAGGCGCTGACGCTGGCGTGGCTATCACTGCTGTTGCTTCTCGCAGCAAGTCAGCGTGGCGCATTCCTAGTTCCGCTCCCCAGCAGCGTGTATCACACGACGGCAGCAGCGCACGGTATCGATCCCATGCTGCCAACAACGGCTGCGCCTGCTGTAGCTTTGGCGGCTCTCGGCTGAGTGCGACTCCACGAACGTAGCTTTGGCGGCTTTCGGCTGAGCCCAAAGCCACCAACTCGCTGGGGCGAGGGTTCGTCGAGCCGTTCCTCGAGGAGAAAGCGCGAAGCACAGAGCTGCCAACCGATCTCGACTGCTGTACAGCAATATGCCCTCACACGAACCGCCTCAAGGAAGAGCACAAAAACCATCAAATCGACCGACGATAAGAAGAAGGACCAGAAGAACCCAGTCGAAAAAGAGTCCAGTCGAAAAGGGCCGTTTTCGACTGACGGAATCTGACTGTGTAAGAAATGGCCTAAGGACGCATTTTTTTTTCGGTCGTTCTTTTTTATTTTGCAACTTTATTTTTCGCTCACACTGCCGTGTCGAGACCAGGTCCTGTCCCCTAGATCGTACCGCCTCGTTGTCACTAGAATCTTTCAATGCCATCCTGTCTGTGGGTATCCTCTGCTGGGGCACTCTTGAGGTTATCCTCTGCTGGGGGCACTCTGAGGTCATCCTCATTGCTGACCCCCGAGCGTGCGGTCACGCGTACAAGCCTCCTCGGTGTGTCTCCACAACATCTCGCAAAAAATATACTCAGTATTTACCTCCCACACTCACCCCATATAATATTTCGCACTTTTTCTTTGTCCGTCTCCGTCCCTAGACGTATCTCAGACCCGGGGTCACTATGCGGGCTCTTCTCCCCCCCCCCCCCCCCCCCCCCCACTACGATACGTACGCGCCTTGTTTTTCTATCGCGAGGAGGAGGCGGCACGTCCTTCCCTCGCCGACGCGCGTCGAATTGTGCTTACCGCACTTTCTTGGCGTTGTAGTGCAGTACATGGACTAGTGGGTGCGGTTGCTTTTCCACTACTACAAGGGTGAAAGAAGCCCTTAACAACCCTGTCTACATTAATTCCAAGTAAATCGTCCCCCGAAATTGGATTCCAGTTGCAGGTTTCAAAGGGCTGAAGGGTTAGATAGATGTGTTCTGTACGGCTGGCTTAAATCGCCTCCGATTCAATCGGGCCGATTCAACGTATTTCGGAGCCGCGGAGCCAAAAGTCAAGAGGATAGCGTTGCAGATTTTGTCCATGAGGTCTTTCACCGGCTAGATTGACTCACCCTGTACCAGGCGGGGGTGGGGACGATTGGGGCTCGCTTCGGTCGCTCGCCCTGCGGCTGTTTTCGGTCGAACAAAAATCGGATCGGTTTTCGGCCAGCGGATGTGTTGTTTGAAAACCGACGATGAATCGGATTGCTTGGAACAAAGTATACGTGAGTAAGATTCTATCGAAATTTTGAAAATTTGGATCGGCTTCATTAGACGAAGTAGCTCAGGTTACGTTGAGATTCAATCGATTTTCGTTCTTTTTACTCCGATTCGCGGCCCTTCAAATATACGTGCATACATATACGACGTTCGTAATAGTGTTTTGTTTCACGATTTTACCGTTAATTGCGCTAATTTCGTTATCCAATATACCTAGTATGATACCAGTACTTGCCCCAGCGCACCTACCTATAATCTATGATACACTATTATAAAAATTAAATTACACTCCGGCTGTGAAGTTGAAGATTTCGTCGAAACTCATATTTGCAAGCTGTGTGTGATACTCCGATCCTGCGTATTACTGGGTGTGGGCCTTCATTAAATATTTTTTTTTTGTTTGTTTGTACACTTGTACTTTCCAGCTTCTGGACAAGCCGTGATCACAGGTATCGTCCCTTTTCCCCCCCGGTTCTTGCCTTCAATTTTTATCGCGCATAGGGTTCAGCAATCCCACTGCTCGTCGATTTTTCATCAAGTGTTACTATTAATAGCTCATACTCTTACGCTTTCCGCGAGTCAATTTGTGCACAAGAAAAAGCCCCCACACGAATTTATGCGAGTATGCCCCGGGGGGAACTCGAACTCGCGAAACTGACCCATACTGGGCACGAGGATAACCTCATACGCAACCGGAGCGACCGGGTTATATAGCTCAGGGGACCTGGGCGTGCTTCCAGCGGTACAAGATGGAAATCTATGATCGCCCGGGTGTGCGCTTACGGTTGAAAGTGCGGTTGCTGAAAGCTCAGGTGGTTTGAGACACTGCTTTACGGTTGCATGACGTGGAGCCCGAAGAAGCCTTACTATGACAGGCTACGACGGGTTCACCGCTCCATGCTCCTCCGATGCCTTGGATGGCGGAAACGGAAGCGCAACGACCACACCCTATCGTACGCCGACGCGCCTGCCAAGACAGCTTCCGAGAGCATAGAGGCGATAGTGCGCAAACGGAGGATATTGTTTGCGGGATTCGTAGCACGTATGGGGGAAGAGCGTCTGCCACAGATGGTGATGTTTGGGGAGTTTGTTGGGGGTAAGGGCTACTCAGGGGCAAGAGAAAGACTGGATGGATCATCTGAAGGAGGATATGTCGGTCTTTGGAATGAAATTCGAAGGATGGCGAAAGGTTGCTCAGAAGGCTGGCAGATGGTTCCAACGAGTAGAGGAGGGGGCCGAGTTGTTCATGCGGAATTGGCATGAAACGGAGAGACGCGGAGCTGCAGAGCGACACGCAAAGGCTGCGGCAGCGCCATCCACCGTCGGCATCTCTAAGCGGCCGGGGGGAGGGGGAAGGGGGGGGGGGGGGGGGGCGTCACACCCAAGACACTGAAGTCTGGGTTTGGCCATCATCGCCTTGAAAGTTGTGGGCCTTCTTATGGCCGTCACAAGATAGCATAAGACCGCCCTGACTTCTTCGCCATGTTGCGTTCTCTCCTCAGTGCCATTGATGATGCACTTGATACCCTCTATGAGCCCAATGCCGTCTTTAGTCAGTTTCTAGGGTCTGCTAGTATGACATTTTTCTTTCTTTTCTTTTTCTCTTTTCCTTTCCTTGCTTCCTCTTGTTTTGTCTCCTCTTGCTTTTCTTGTCTTTTTCTTTTCTTTCCTTTCCTTTTTCGTTTTTTCTTGTTTTTGTTTCACTTTCTATTATTCTGTTTCCTTTCCTTCATCTTCTTCTCTTTTCTTTGTTTCCTCCAAGTGACTTGGTCTGTCGTGCGTATGCGCAGTGATAGATACTACGTGTAATATATACATGGTCGTCTTTCTTGGGTGGCAAGCGGTATAGTCGGTTTCTCCACGCGTGAGTAATGAAACGTATGCACCGGTATGGACCTGGGGCACATCGTAGACTGACTCCCGATTTCACTTTTACATGTTTTCTGGTGGAGGCATGAATTGCGTCTGCTGTGATATATGCGTGTACCACCTTGGGTTGTTTGTGTTTTTTTCCTGGGGTATTCCTCAGCTCCAGGGTGACTGGAGCCTGTCCTGTGACCGCGGACTTGATTATGCGAGTTAATGTTAGAACAGCAACAACAATAGGTGGATATAGGTCGGCGACTCCCCTTTGGAATGACAGCAAGTAGTGTAGCTTGTACCAGGGTCAACAGGGTGATGTGATGTTGACCAATCTTTGCGCGGAAACTGTAAAGCCATATGATACAACAATGACTGTGCGGAGACCAGTCACCCTGGGCAGGTAAAACGCAGAAAATGTTGCCAACTTTGGTACTGCCATAGCGTCAGAGCGTCATACGTGACAGGTGCTCCGAGTGTGGGATGCGTGGTTGATCGGTGTTGGGAAGCGTGCCCCTCATGGGTTCCGGTGCACGTAACCTCCCACCATTCGTAGCACGGGAGAGGTCCCTCTACAGTGCCGATTAGGTAGTGCGTGTTGCCCTCTATATTGCCTGTGCAATCGCTTGGCACAGTTGGGAGCAAGCAGTAGTGGCGGTATGCGGAGTAGTGCCGATTGCCGGTATAGTGCGGTTATTTACCCTCTATAGTGCAAATACAGGCGCTATAGAGGGGACCAGTACCACTGCATTGTGTTCACTCGTACTCAGTCTGGGGTCATGCGCCAATGTGAAGGAGTCGTGGTGCCGGATGTTGGGAGGGAAGGGACGCAGGGGTATCAGCTTCGCTTGGAGACAGCACCGGTTCTTCTTTGATGGTTTCTTATTACTGGCGTTGAGCTATGAGAAGCTCGAAGGAGACAGGAAAGGGGAAGGAGTGAGAGCATGGGGGTGGGGTGAGGCTCACAGAGTTCGCTTCACCCTCCAGCATTGCTGCTGTGCTCTCTTCTGGACCTTTACCTATGGAACGTACAAGGAACGTTCTCCTAGGTGTGCTATATTCCCAAGAGCGCTTAACGCGCTTACTTCTACCTATCTTGTCCAGAGGAGGACGTTCCATTACCGAGAACGTTCTTGTGGTATAAGCTAGCTATTCTCTACGGGTTATCCGCTTCACTAAGAATATTCCGTTCTAAGGGAATCTTCTTGTGGCCAATAGACTGTTACTCTGCGGACTATCTCACCGAATCTATTGCCCGCTATACCGACACTCTATTACATTAGCCCACCCTGAATAGTCGTATATGCAGACCTCAAGACGGTCGAAAGATGACGACAACGTTCATCCTAAAAGACCGGGAAAGGAGGTCGAAGATGCGGCTATTCGAAACAAACACATGAGGCTATAGATTCCCCCACACCTCGTAAAGAGGCCTAAACTCCAAGGATAGGGCTATTCACTAATAAAGCCGATCGCTAAAAGACAGGCCACAGGAAGAGAGAGGAAAACGGAAAACCAGAATGGAGCAACCTATGTAGAGTATTGAAAACTTAAAACCAAAAAGGAAACCCGAAGACAAAGGGAAGGCAGCTAAGAAAGGCAGAGATCAAAGCGAAAGCAAAGGGAAAACAGAAACATATTACCGGAGCGATCTATGTAGGGCCCAGGGGGGAGCGAACGGAGAGTCGTTCGCCGAACAGGATCGGTTACTCGAAAGCTCGCAAAGGGGCATCACCCAAATTCGAAAGTATATATGGCCGGGAGGCATTATGCGTAGCCGCGTGGCCAAAGCCCGAAGAAAATGAAAAATAACACGTAAGACAAAACGAACGCTGCTAGGTTGCCGTAAGGCTTGCTAAAACTAAGGGGCTGCTAGGACCACTTCGTAGAACGAACAACGTGGCGACTTGGGAGGTCTGTTTGCGCTGGGAACAAAACCGGCAAACGTAGCAAGGTAACTCAACCAACACGAACAGAACGTCAGGGTAGCCAAAGAGGTACGCAAGTGGATCGACCTAATTCGTTCGAACACAGAAAAAAAAAATGTCAGCAGCGCTGGGCGACGGAGTTAGCATGCCAAAACAGCGCCTACAGGGGGGGTCGACTGGCGCGTCATATAGCGTAGAATGGCAACGCAACGTGTACACCTAGAAGAAAAAAAACAGGAACCAAAAGACTCATAAGCAAGGGAGAGCATAATTACCGCCGTGTTTGGGAAGTTCACGGGAACCTGAGCACAGTTCGAGGGGATCAACCGTGGCAGGAATATGGTTACTGAGAAGTCGGCAGCCTTGTGGGGCGGCAAAAGCTACCGTGACCCAAACACGAAGAAAACACGAGAATACAAAGAAAGAAAGGTTGGTTGGCGTTCCGGTGGTCTTGCAAGTCTGCAAGGCTGCCGGGGCCCTACTTGGCAAAGTGCGCAGAAAACCGATCAGGCCTAGAGCTCGGCGATGCCGTCAGGGCAAAGCGGCACCGGCGGCGGTCAGGATACAACACAAAGATCGAGCGCCTAGGGGCAAAGTCACCGAGTATCGGCGGAGGAATCGTGAAGTACAAACACAAGAAGAAAACGAGACGACCACGGTTCGAAAGCCTGGACGAAACGAGACTAGCGGAGACCGTAGTGGTAGAGAGAAAACAAAAGAAAAAAAATATATAAAATAGAGAGGGGGAGAAACACCTTAACACACCCTAGGTACGAGGCGGTCCTGGTTCGATAGCCATCACAGAGTGGGGCAAAGAAAGACCGGGTCGTCAGACGGGCGTACCTAAAACACTGCATATTGCAGAAAATTATGAATACTGCTCTACCACCACGAGTTGTCAGCCGTCACGGAGTGGGACAGACGGAATCGATGGTGGTGAGAAAAAGAGGCAAACGCTGGTATGAAGAACAAACCAAAAGCGGAGGTATTGCGAGGGACACCTCAATGTTAAAACCAAACTCAAAGCCTGATAACGGTTGTAGGCTAACCACGAGAAGACATGACGAAACAAAAAACCCTGTAGGTCGGAAGAATGACCACGATAATACCACTAAAGTTACTGCAGGTTGAAGGCTGACTATGAAGAATCATTCCCAATGCTATCGTAGGTGAAAGGCCTAACCATGAGGTAGTACTATCGAAACTGTTGTAGAAGGCTGACCGTGAAGAACTAATCCCAAAACTACTGTAGAATAACCAAAAACAGATAAAACACCCGAAACTAACCAATGGGGGGAGTTGGAACGGTAGGGGCACCGCGGGAAGCATCAGAATTCCGTAGCACCCCACGAGATAGGCTCCCATGCCCATGGCGTTGAAGGCACCACGATCCGGAGATGGCGTTCCGGGCGGTAGTGTAGCGAGCTGGCTGGAGGTCGATCTTGATCGGGCCGGGGTCGTCTAGGAACCTGATGATGTAGGAACTACCCGGGGAAGGGTCCGGGGGGGGTCGCGAGGAGGCGTCCGGTGGCGCGCGGTGAGCGATCTTGCCTAGCCACCAGAGGCCGTCACGTGCCTTGTACCAAACGTGTGCCCCGGAGGGGAGGGTGGAGTTTCTGAAATTGCGAAGCCAAAGGTCGCGGGGGACCAGGGTGTAGCCGGGGGCGAGGAAGAGTTGGCCTTGAGATCGGGAGAGCTCGCGGTGTGCGGCGCCGATGCGCATCTGGCGGTAGAGGCGGTTGGTCTGACGGTGTTGTGTCGGTCTTCCGGACCAGTAGAGTAAAATATGGCGCCTGAAGTGTTGGAGGTCGAGCTCGCGTTCCCACGAGGGGCTGAGGAGTCCGGTCCAGTGGGTCTCGTATAGGACGGCGATGACTCCGCCGCGGCCGCGTACGAGTTGGTGGCCGGTGATTTGCTCAACCTCAAGACGCTCCGGTGGTGGTGTGACGTCGTCGAGGGTGACGTGGTAGGGGGGGGACTTGGCAGCGGAAGCTGTGAGGACGTATGTTGTGAGGTCCGCTGGTAGGTGCTTGGGTATGTCGCTGGTGTCGTCGGGGTTGTGGCAGGGCTTGCACCGTTTGACGGAGACGCGTGGTTTGGAGTCCCGTCCCGGAAGGTCTGAAGGTAGATCGAGGAAAAGCAGCTTGTCTTGTAGCGGCCGGTTGTCGGGGGTGTCGGAGGCTGCAGTCGGGCCCACCGCGAGGATCTTGAAAGGCCCGTTCCAGTTCAACGAGAGTTTCGTCTTCAAAACGGTTGCGTCGGTGCCCTTCTTGGCGCCCTGGCGGATAGTGGAGGCGGAGTTGTAGACCCAGGCCCAGCCGCCAACGGAGAAAGGGGGGGAGGCGAGGAGGGCGGCCATGATGGGCGCGTTGCGGCGTTGTAGACGCGAGACGGTAAGTCGGTGGAGCTCTCGGACGAGGGAGTAGGCGCGTTGTTGCCGGTCGGTGGCAAGGTTGATGTAGACTAGGTGGTCGCGATCCAGGCTCTGGTGACCGCCGATGTTTTCGGGTTCGAAGACCGAGAGCGGGAGGCGTGGTAGGCGGCCGATGTGGATCTCGTTGGGCGCCAGTCCGGTGGCGGCGTTGACAGAGTTGTTGTAGGCCGCCGACACGTGCGGCAGTAGCACGTCCCAGTCGGTTTGCTTCTCGTTGCCAACCATGGAGAGCATCTGGGCCAGTACATGGTTGACCCGCTCGACGCCGCCGTTGGTGCAGGGGTGATAGGCGCTGGTGTTGACCTTGCGGATGCCAACGCGGTCGTAGACGATGGTTGCCAGCTTGGAGGTGAATTGTTGACCATTGTCGGAGAGGAGCGTCACCGGGCACCCCCAGAGAGGAATGTACTCGTTGAGCAGGATGTCGGCAGTTCCGGCGGCCGTGAAGTTCTCTGCTGATACAGCGAACATGTCGGCCCGGCGGCTGAAGCGGTCGGTAAACAAAAGGATGTGCACGTTCCCGCGCGGTGTGAGAGGTAGGGGCCCGAAGTAGTCGACGCTGACGGTGATGCCAGGGCCGTTGGGTAAAGGAAGGGAGAGGGTCGGCCAGCGAATGGTGTGTCGGGAGGTCTTGCGCGCCTGGCAGTGAAGGCAGCGGCGGATCCACCAGCGGGCGGAGACGTCCATGCCGATCCACCAGTAAAACCGTGCCAGCATGCGAACCGTCCGGGTAACTCCAAGGTGTAGGGAGGTGTCGGCGTGGCATGTGTTCAGCACCCAGGGGCGCATCAGCATTGGAACGTAGATGCGGGGGGGATAGGGTGCGGGTGGCGGTAGGCTGTTCCCGGGTTGAGATGTGGGTGGTCGTTGGACCAGGAGGGCTGTTTCGTCGTCAGTGCGGTGGAGTCTGCCTTTGGCGGCAAGTGCGAGGACGTCGGAGAGTAGTGGGCGCTGGGCCGAGGGGATGGAATCCAAGAGGTCAGCCGGCGGCGGAGAAGGGGAGTCCAACGATAGGAAGCGGATGGCGGCGTAGCACACGGGCTCTGCGCGTTGTTCGCGCGCCCAGTCTCTGTAGGTGTAGCGCTCAACGCGGGCGAGGAGGTGGGGGTCGATGTTGAGGTCGACAACAGGCTCCGGGAGCAGAAGTGGCGGTGTTGATGGGGACGTCGGAGAAGTCGTCGAAGGAGGGACCGGTCTTGGTGCGGTTGGTGCGGGTGACGCGGGCGGCGTGGGGACGGCAGCTGGAGGCGTTGTCGTCGGGGGAAGCCTTGGTTGGGCCCCGGCCGGGGGCGTGTGCGGTCGACGGGTAGATGTAGATCTTCTGGATACGGTTGGTTTCGGACGGCGTCCGAACCCATAGTCTGCGGTAGGTCGGGGGTTTCCCGCGGCGGCGGCGGCGCGATGGCGGGTCCGTGAAGAGATCAGACCAGAAGGCGGTGGTTCCGTGGCGCCAATGGTGGACAGCGGGGAGACGACGGGTGGCCTGGAAGCCGAACCAGGAGGAGCGCCGGTGTTCACGGCGGCATTCTCGGAGCTGACGAGCGGCCTGGCGGTGGAGTCGCGGGTCGAAATAGGCCCGACGAAGTTGTTGGGGATGCCGTGGTGCTCCATGCGTGGTCCCAGTAGGCGGAAGTCGGTATAGTCGTCGGCGGTGAAGGGAAGAGGCTGGATTGTTGGAATGGGTCTTGAAGGGGGGGACACGAGCCCACCCAAGCCGATACCCGGTGTAGGCGGCTCGTTCGGCGCGAAGCCGCAGGGGCGGATGAGGTAGATGCCAACAGTGTCCGGGCCAGTGAGGCGGTTGCGTCCGGTGCGGTCGGCGTCGGTGGCTGGTTGTGGTAGGCGTGAAAGGAAGTCGGCGTTGCCGTTGGCCGTACCTTTGCGGTACTTCAGTGTGTAGTTGTAAGCCGAAAGGAACTCGAGCCAGCGCCGGACGCGAGCGTTGTGCTCACCAACCTTGGCGATGTTTTCGAGCGCCTTGTGGTCCGAATAAATTTCGAAACGGGTGGACCACAGATGCCCGCGTAGTCGCTTGATCGCCCAAACGATGCTGCCGGCCTCGAGGTCGAGGGGTGTCCATGAACGTTCGGAGTCCAGAGTGGCGCGGCTGATGTAGATTATCGGGCGAACGGAGCCGTCAAGTTGTTCCTGCTCGAGAGTCGCTCCAAAGCCGTCGATGCTAGCGTCGCAGTAGAGGCGGAAAGGGCGGGAGTCGTCGGCGACGGCGTCCCAGTCGGGGTAGACGAGGATCGGTGGCTCGGTAAGTTCGTGGAGGATGGCGCGGATGGTGGCTTCCATGGCGGGGGTGAAGTCGAAGGTGGCGCCCTGCTTGAGTAGAGCGTTGATGGGGCGAAGGCGTCTGGAAAGGTTTGGTAGGAACTTGCCGTAGTAGTTGATACCTCCGAGGAGTGACCGCACCTGTTTCCTGTCGGTGGGCATGGGCATTTTGGTGAGAGCGGCGACCTTTTCGGAGTTGGGGCTGTAGCCGCCAGCGGAGATGGTGTGCCCCAGGAAGTCGGCGGTTGTGGCGCCAATTTTGGCCTTGGAGGGAGAAAGTTTGAGGCGGTGCTTACGGAGGCGACCAAAAAGGGCTCGGATGTTGGCGACGTGGTCGGTGGGGTCGGGGTCGAAGACGATGATGTCGTCGAGGTACGCGGCGACGCGTTCCAAGCCTTTGATGACCTCGTTAATAACCTTAACGAACCAACCGGGGGAGGCACTGCTGCCTTGCGGCATTACAAGCCACTCGAAGAGCCGGTCTGGCGTGCAAAACGCCGTCAAAGGGATGGTATCCTTGTCGATGGTGATTTGGTGGAACGAGGAGACCAAGTCGAAGAGGGAGAAGATGCGCCCTTTTCCTAAAGAATCGAGGACCTCGTCAACGCGGGGGATGGGAAGCTGTCCGAGGGAGCTGATGGCGTTCAGCTTCTTATAGTTGATGGTGATGCGGACACCGCCGTCCTTCTTCGGGATGGCGACCATGGGGCTGGAGTAAGGTGAGGTCGAATGCTGAATCAAGCCGGCGGCCAGGTACTGGTCGAGGACGGCGTCGGCCTTTTTGGCAAGGATGGGGTTGATCCTGTACGGGCGGGAGGTAACTGGTTCGCTGTCCGGAGGTACGGTGATCTTGAACGGCATCAATGAGCACGAGCCGAAGTCGGTCTTGGAGGTGGAGAAGACGTCCGGAAACTCGCAGAGGACATCTCCCAGGCTGTCGATCACCGATGGGGACCATCCGGAACCGTGGAGGTCGAAGATGATGTCGCGCAGATGCGGCGGCAGACGGTCCCAGAGGTTGAGGAAGCTAGTTCGTTGATCGGTGTCGAGGCGTGCAAGGAGCTGTGGGCACGGGGCTGTCGGTGGATCGTGGGGATTGGCTGGTGGGGGGTTCTCGCTGGCCACAGGGATGTTGTCGTGTAGCGCATGTACGCCTGGCGTAGGTGGAGGGGCTGGGGGGTCCAAAGAAGGGTGCCCAAGGGTGGCTAGTGGTACTTGCACCAGTGGGGAGAGGGAGGTTCCGAGGAGGTCGCCCGGTTCGAGATCGGTTGATCCTGACAATGGGATAGTCTGGTGTCCGTCGGAGACGAAAATTTCCTTGTCGGTGAGAAGGTCCTCGCGGGGGAGCATGTTGACCATGTACTGCCCGGTAAACGCCGGGGCGCCTGACTGGCGCACGAGGTTGACCTTGATGAGCTTCGGCGAGGAGGAAAGCGAAATAACTTTCGTGCCGGCGAACCGGAGGTGGTAGACGTCGTCGGTGTATCGGTCGTCGGGAATGAAGGCGGAGGCCCTGTTGGTGTCGTGGTGGTGCAGGGAAAGTTCGCCCAGGGTCGGTTGGGGGGGCTGGTGTGGCAGCTGGGGCTGTCGCGGGAGCGTGGTATACGAGCGTCGCTCGAAGCGCATCCAGCTATCTCGCCCCAAGAGGATGGGATGCTGCATAGTTCCTGCAGGAACGACGCAAGCCCATACTGCCAGGGCGGCGGTGGGGGTTTGGTGGTGCTTAAACTGGATGCTTAAGCGGATAGAAACGGAGGTGGAGAGGGGAGTCGAGGTTCCGAAACCTCCCCATGAACGAGGTGAGTTCCGTCGCTCACACTCATCCGTTGCTGACCGGGACGCCTTCAGTTGTTCCACGGCGGCGGTGGTGATGAACGACTGGGGGGAGCCTGTGTCGAGCAGCGCCACGAGTTTGCAGCGTTTGGCGGCGGTAGGGCCGCTGTGGACTAATACTTCGGTCGTGAACGACGCGTCGTCGACAGTTAGGATGCCGCTTGTAAGGCACGGTCCATGTTCTGGTATCGTCGGCGCGGTAGTAGCGGGGTATAGGTTGGTTGCGCCGTCGACGGCGGAGACCTGAGCGAAGTGGCTGCTGGGCAAGGCGTCCGGGGTGGAGGGTGGCAGAAGGAGTCCAAGCGGGGTACTCGGCGTTTGTCGAAGGGGCGGGGGGCTTGTCTCGTGGATGCCATCTGCGGTGGGGAAGACCCGGCTGGCGTCGGTGGTGGTGGGTGTTGGCTCAGCGGAGCAGGGGGCGAGGGCGCTTGTGGCGTGGAGGCTTGAGCGAAGGCGTTCGCGGACGTCCATAAGTACCCGGCCTAGCAGGTTCCGACCGCGCCAGCGCGCCCTTTCGCAGGCAAACGGGTGGTCGGCCCTATAGCCGATGCCCCAGACGAGGTCGTACGGGCTGGCCTCAGCGATGTGCTTCTCGCCAGTTGCCTCGAGCGCGTGTTGTAGGTCCGGGTTTTGGCTGAACTTGCAGAAGTTGGTGTTGAGGACGATGTCGTAACGGTGTCGCTCCCAACACTCCTGGTCGAAGCCGGACACGGTGCGTCCAAGAGATTTTTGGTCGGCGGGATCGGGGGTGGTTCGGATGAGGAGCTCTGTCGCGGTGTCACCGAAGAGCGCAGCCTTCTGCGCCATCATCATCTGTTCGGCGCAGTTGTACGTGACGCTTTCGTACTCGATGTCGCACAGGTACCACTGTGAGAAGACGGACGAGGAGTTCCAGAAGAAATGGAAAGAATCCGGGGTGTCCGCGGTGTCATGTGCTGGCGAGGGCGAGTCGTCGGAAGGGTGTTGCAGGGGTGGGTGTCGGCGATCGTTGGTAAAGTCGCCGTGTGGCGTTGTCGGGGGTAGAGTCAGGTCCGATCGGGCGGCGCTGACTTGAACGCCCGAGTTCGCGGGGGAATTGCTCGGCAAAGCCGAGGTACCGGGAGGGTCCACGCGGTGGCGCGCACGCTGGGCGGGGATACCCTGAAAGGTCCTGTCTTCAGGCGTTTGGAGAGCAGGGCTGTACTCGCTAGAGCATGCAGATCCTGTGGCCCGAGTCCACGCAATGCGTGAAGCCGGCGAGGATGACGGGGCAGGGTGCTCAGAGCATGTCCTGGTCGACTGTGATCGCGAGTCTTCCATCTGTACGACGGGGCTGTCCCTCGAGCTCAGGGACAGTGGTGCTGTCAACACCGTGGCAGCGAGTGGGAAACCGTCATTCGCGGGCCCAACGTTGCCACTCAAAGGGCGCACGTCCTGTGACGAGCGGGTGAGCAGTGGCCAATCTGGGGTCGAGGCGGGCTCAGGGGGCGATGGCCCGGTAGACGAAACAGCCGTTTCGTGTGAACCGGAACCGCTGGTAGTCGTAATCGTCGAGACTTCGCCCAGGTTAGCAATGTCTGGAATCTCAGCGATAGTCGGCAGGTAGCGTTGCGCATCGCGGAAAGGCGTCGAGTGGAGCATCCCAGTAGGGCTCGACGTCTTGGCCTCCTCCCGCCCACACCTCAAGGCAATCACTGGAACAAGAGGATCAGTGCTTGAACAAGTGGTTGGGGTTCGGGCTGGGGTAGGGGGGGGGCGTAGGGGGACAGGGGGCAGGGGGTCGTGACGCACGTGGTGTACTCGGGCGTCCTGAGACCCGGTCTTCGCAGCAAGTGCTGTTGGCGGAGATGCTGCAGTTGCTCCACCACCGGCTCTTCAGTTGGTGCGAAAGGTGCCCGGTTGTCGTTGATTGGGGTTGGTCGCGTTATTATTGCCGATCCGCATGTTCGGCGGGGCGGCGGCTGGGGGGACATAGGTCGCCGGGTCGTGTACCGTCATGGCTGTCGACTGCGATGCGGTGGCGGCGCGACGATGTTGAAATTGCTGCCCTTGCGACTGTCGGTTGCCGTTGTCGTGGGAGCGGCTGTTGTCGTGCGAGCGGCCGTTGTCGTGGGAGCGGCCGTTGTTGTGGCGTCTGTTGTTGGAGCGTCCGTTGTTGCCCCGGTGTTGGTTGGAGTGGTCGTGGTTGTAGCGGTTGTTGTTGTTGTTGGCGCCCCGGTTGTTGTTGTGGTAAGTGCCCCCACGGTTGTCGTTACGGTGGGCGTAGCGGTTGGAGTTCCGGTCGACGTTGTGCTCGTACTGGCCCCGGCGGTAAGAACGCATCCGTTGTTGCCATTGGCGGTAGGCGTGGCCGCCATCGTTGAGCTGGCCAAGTGCAGGGTTGAGGATGCCGGATATGTTGATGAAGTCCTGGGGGCAGGTCTTCATGCTGTGATCCGTACCGTTGCAGTTAAGGCAATGTCCACCGTGAGCGCGTAGGGCTTGAGCACGGGCCGAGCTCGTGAGGAGCGGAGTCAGCAGCGGGGGATCCTGCGTACTAAACGTTGTCGTCACCATGTACACCTCCTCGTAGTGGCGGAGACGCCAGTCGGACTCGTCCTCGCAGAATGGGTCACGGTCGGCGTCGGTTACGTTCATGATTAGTGGGTTTGACGCGGAACCCATCGCACGAGTGCCGGGGCCACGCGTGTTGGTGTGTTGCGCAGGAGGTGGCGGTGAAGAGGAGTACGTAATATGCCCGCCGGAAGAGGTCGCATGAAATCCTTGGCCGTTTATAGCTGGCGTCTTGTTCGTTGCCAGTACCTCGAAGGCCGACCACATGTCCGCAACCGTGGCGAACGGCTGCGAGGTCGTCATGAGGCGCCCAGGGTAAAGAGTTGGCATCAGCGACGGGTACTGACTGCTGGTAACTCCGCGTACGATTTCGACGACCATAGCGTCACTGGGCTTGAAAATTTTCTCCGTGCCCTGTGCGAGCGAGACACGCTCTTTGAACGCTCGCAGGAACGTGGAAAAGTCGGTTGAGCTCGGTACGCCGAAGGAGTGCAGCTGTTGGAAGGCGCGCCCCTGGTCGCCGTCGTCGAAGTGGTTGGTTAGGAGCTGCAGCAGCTTCCTAAAAGCCGACGGTCCGGTTCCGTCGATGCCTAGTTCCTGGACAACTTGGACGAAGAAATCGTCGATGAGGCGGGTTAGGGGAGACGCCATGACCTGCGGATACCCGAGAGCCTTTCGGAAGCATTTGTGGAGGGTTCTGTGCCATCCCTTGACCCACGGGGGGGTGTCGAATGATTGCTTACCGGACTCGTCGCAGATTGTGAGAATCTCCCTCATCGCCAGTTTGACGCTGGCGAGGAACATGCCCAGGTAGACGGCGGCGTCGCTGTTGGCCGGGAAGGGTAGGCGTACGAGTGGTGTCAACTTCCGCATGTCCACTACGTCGTACTGGCGCGTAACGGCATGATGTTCGTCGTCCGTCATAGGTCCCGATCGGGATGGCGTTGTCCTGGTGGGCGGGGTTGGGACCGTCGCCGGCGTGGGCGCGTTCGTGGTGGGCTGAGGCGGTGTCGTAGCAGTGGGCGCGGTCGTCGTAGGGGGAGGGGTGGGGCGTGCAGGGGCGTCGGGATGGTACTCTGTCTGGTTCCACACGTAGCCGCGGCCGGCGTTGTTGTGGAAGTGACGAAGGGCGAGTACCAGGGTGTTGGTGGCCCTGATGAGCTCGTCGGATGCGCTAGTTGTGGCGGCACGGGCCTGGACGAACGCGACTGATGGGTCGCTATCGGGGGCAAATAAACCCCACAGGCGGTGTGCCGCCGATGAGACATCAGAAAAAGCTGCTCCGCGTGTTCTCTGCATGCAGCGGAGGGTGGCGTCGCAGAAATCCCAATCAATAGCCTCGCGCGGCAGAACCGTCGGACGTGAGGATGCCAAGGGGGTGGGGGAGGGCAAGGGCTGGGCAGGCGGTGGCACCTGGTAGGTTGTGGTAACCGGCTGGGCCGGCGGTGGCAGCTGGAAAGTAGTGGCTCCAAGCGTCTCGGCGGGCGCATGGGTTGGCGCTACCCGCAGCGGCTGTGCCCGCAAGGACACAGGCACTGAAGGTTGCGTGGGGGAGGGGAGCGGCTGCGGTTGGAACGGAGTGGCCGCGGTCGCACCAGTAGCCGTATATGACGGCGAGAATGGGTTCGTGGAAAGGGTTGGGGATGGGGGGAGCCTAAGCAAGAGCTCGGCGCTCTCCTTTAGTTGGAGAACCAGCTGTTCGTGATGAGCTTGCAGGGCTGCGCGGCGCTCGCGAAAAACCGCGCGGTGGCCCTGGGTGTTCCCCGGGTCCGAGGTTGGGCTTGCAGAGTCCTGCGAAGTGGTCTCAGGCTTTACAGTGGGCTCCCGCCCGGCACCGGAGGTGCCTGCTCTCGGGGGAGGGGGGCCCGGCGTGGCCGCATGGGGCGTCAAATCGCCTAGAATGGATTCCACGTTCGGGATGTCGTCCATGTTTGCGCGGGCGGTCCTGGCGGTGTACCGCTCCTCGCGGGAGCTGGGGGAATCAGGGGTGTGGGCCCCAGCCATGTTGGTGTCGGAAGCGTATCTCTCAGCCATGTCGATGTCGAGGAAAGGTAGGGGGGACGCTTGCACTGGAGTAGAGATTGGTGGGGTGGAAGTGCAGAGGAAGGTTGGATCCAGGCTTGGATCTCGGGGCGGCAGCTACAATCACCAACAAACCGATCTAGAGGGAGAAAGAAAAAAAACAGCAAAATACAAAATTGAAGTAAGGGCGTACGGTAGGGGGGGGGATGTGCCACGATTTTAGTGCTCGTCCAAGGGTATATGTTTATGTGGTTTGGAGAGTATCTGACCAGAAACCAGACGTCTCGTTTTTGTCGGACGACAGTCCTCACGTCACTTGAGCGATACCTATGAGACTGAATTGGGCAGAGCTCCGTCTGAACTGCAGAATTCCTGTTATGGTATCAGGGCGTGACAATTGTGGGACGTTGGCAGTGCAAAACCGATCGCGCGGGTACGATTGATCAGTACCTAAAAAGAGCGAAGGGTGAAAAAAAAATTTGCAGCATGCCGGCACCATTTGGTAGGCACACAAAATACCGGGCGATCGAAAGGCGGGGTGTTCGTCGTTACGTGACAAAAAAAATGGGCAGCATGCCGGCCGTTTCGGGGGGGGGTTCGCGTAGTCCGGTACGTCGTGGCGTAGCGCAAGGTATCGTAAAGGCAGCTTAAATGAAATCAGACCCCGGTACGTGAAACAAAGAAAAGCATACCGATCAGCTACCTTGGGGAAGGAGTTCGGGTACGCTAGTCTGTTGCGACTATAGTTATAATTTGTCCAGCATACAGTTTTCAGTTTTAGGACATTTTCTGCACGGGCGGCATCGAACATGTTCTAAATTTGAGCAGCATGCAGCTGCTGTTGGTGATATACCGGACAAACAAGGGAAGAAAATAATAAAAGAAAGACAAAGAAAAGAAATAAAACAGTTGTTGACTTTCAAGCTTGCGCAGCAACGTTACAATTTTGAGCAGCATAGACCCTGCTTCATCGTAAAACTGAGGCGGAAAAAAGCGTTGAAGTAGCAACAGGGGGGGGGAATTTGGGCATCATCTATTCTGTATCACCAACAACGGGGAAAAGTAAACTTGAGGGTGACAGAATTTGGGCAAATCTGAGCAGCATCTACTCCAATTCATCATGGAGATGGAACAGATGCGAGGGAACTTAAATGCATTTTGCTTTTTCGAGAGAAGAAAGAAAAAAAATTGCAGCGTAGAGCCTGCTATGGGGTAAAAAGCTGGCCAAACGCGGGGGGGGGGGGAAACAATTCAACATTAGACGGCGTAGGGCTCGGGCACTACAAATAAACTGACAAAATGCTCTTACAGCAGAATAGAGAAGCATATGGGCATGATAGAGCCCATATGTGGCTCAAAACTGGTAGGAGGCACGGTTACTGCAGCATTTCCGATGATGTGAGCAGCATAGGGGGGCCGTGCGTGAGACAACACCGATGGAATGCACATATATTACACTAGCATCCTGACAAATTAAGGCAGCATAAAGCCTGTGTATGACAGAAGGCTGGCGAGATACACGTACTACATCAGTATTTTGTAAAATTTGAGCAGCGTAGATGCGATACATGACCAGAATATACGAAGTGTACGCTAAACAACAGCATAGAGACAGATGGCAACATAGAGTCCTGTATGTCTAAAGCTGGAGGAATCGCGCACCAGACAACGTTAATTTGGCCATAGCAGTGCAGGGCCCGTGTATGTCGTCCGTATAACTGGAGGGGTATACGTACGACTCCAGCGTTTTGATACATTCGAGCAGCAAAGCGGTCGAACAAAAACAAAAACGAAAGTTTGCACAGAAACAGTAGCAATTCCCTAAGACAAATTTGAGCAGCACAGAGCTACTCGTACGTGCTCGTTAACCAAGCAAGAGGCAAGCAAGCAAAATAGCTATTATTATTAATAATGCAAACAAGGGAAATGCATCAAACAAAAAAAACAAATAAACAAACGAGGGACAAACCAAAACGACTTGAGACGGCGGTGGAAACGGGGTACTACTGGGAGTATCAGGACAAGACGCAACTCGTGCATATAGATAGGCCTGAAACCCTGAGAGTCAGATTCGGTACAAAACCAGACCTGGTGGGGAGGTAGGTCTGCTACATGGCTATGAGAGTGTGCCACGCCCGTGAGGTGCGTGTCAACCCATGCTTGTGTACGTACCACTGCTGCTGTGTACGAGGTACGCAAAATGTCTATGAGCCGCTGTCTCACAAAAGATACGCGAGAAAAAGTGACGAAAGCGGCGTATCCGATGGCCATCACACGTCGAATAAAAAAAAAAAACCCCACGCTACAAGGCCCTAGCCTTTTATTGGCACGCCTTGAAATATGCCTTAACGCCCTTTTCCCACAACCGTTGCCTTAGCCCCTTTAGAGCCCCCGAGAAAAACTCCCTGTACTGGTTTCAAGTAATTTGTCCCCGAAGACGGGTTTCCAGTTGCAAAGGCGTTAGAGGCTGCTTGAAGCCTGTATGATTTTGCCTTAAAGCCGTTTATTGCGTCCACACACAACGCCGTTAGACCGGGAACACCATCAACAGGGGATCGAGTAGATAATTGGTAGGCATATTTTGAAGAATTTTCTCTCCCTGTTGGGCCAAAAGCGCATTTAAAATACGTCGCCCTTTGTCCACCACTTTTGGGAATTCCCACATGGAGGCATATGTTTTGGTTGAACACGATACTCACCGATAAAGGTTAATAAAGCACTTGATTCTGCAACAAATGTCAACATTTTCACTCCAACTACTGGTAATTTCCCCCCCAAAGCATCAGAGCGCGAGCCTTAAACTAAAGCATGCCTTTTCTCTAATTAAGGGCCTTGATGTAACCATACGCCTTAACCCCTTCGAGGCCTCAGAGGGAAAAAACTGACTTTTTTTTTTTTTATTATTTATCCTCCGGCGGATAGGGAAAAATAAAGCTTTAGCTCACCACACTTCCGCGTATTTTCATACGCGTCGTGTGTCGATTTAACTCAGTTGCTTTCGCAGCCCAACGCTAGCTGGCGCACCCTTCGAGTCCCATTGTAGGTATAGCGTAAGCTGTCCCTATCATTGGTCCTCGTTACAACCCCGGCAGCGCAAGCTTCCGTTGTATACGGGTGCGTGTGTATGTCGACCCGGCCTGTCCCCTGAGGGTCAGGTTCGGTGGAGATAGCCACCCGGAATGTCATCTTTCCGGGTAGTGTGGGACTTGCGCAAGCTCACCCACTAACAAAACCCCTGGCCATGGGAGATAGCCTTCCGCCGGACTTGGTCCAGTTACGGTCCACCCTACCCATTCGGGCGTTGGTCCTCGAAAAACTGACGAATAAATACTGACGATTGTAAAATAGCATCCTTCACACGAACCAACCCGGGCTCTGCTAGCATTGGCTCACGACAATTGTAGGGTCCAACTCGAATGCTAAATACTGTACCTTACTTGTAAGACACGCGCACAGTTTGCACTGCCGCCGTGTGTTGCCGTGTGTTGAATTCAATGCGTTTGCAGCGTGATAGAGGGCGTTTGTACTTTGTTTTATCGCTGTGCATGGATGGGCCCCCAAAAGGGCTGTTGTTGTTGTTGCTGCTGCTGCTACTGTTGTTTTTTGTTGTTGTTGTTGTTGGTGCTGTTGCTGTTGCTGTTGTTGTTGTTGTTGTTGTTGTTGTTGTTGTTGCTGTTGTTGTTGTGGCTGTTGTTGTTGTTCTCACATTGACTCGCATAGTCAAGTCCGTGGTCACAGGGCGGGCTCCAGCCACTCTGGAGTGGAAGAATACCCCAGGGAAAAAAACACGAGTAGTATATACAGGCATCATATATCATAGCTGACGCAATTCATGCCTCCGCCAGAAAAATGTAAAAAGTGAAATCGGGAGTCAGCCTACGATGTGCCAGGTCCATACTGGTACATACGTCGATCTACTCGCGCCTGAAAAAAACGACTACACTGCTTTCCACACCCATAAGAGGCTATCACCACGTACATATTACACGTGGTTCCTTTCACTACGCGATCGCACGTCAGACTCAAGTCATTTGGAAAAAAGAAAAGAAGCGAAAGCGAAAGCGAAAGCGAAAGCGAAAGCGAAAGCGAAAGAGGAAGGAGAAGAAGAAAAGAAAAGAAAGACTTGTCAAGAAGAGGAAGCAAGGGAAGAAAAGGAATAGAACATCATACTATCAGACCCTATTAATAGGGACTGACTAAATACGGCATTGGGCTCACAGAGGGTATCTATTACTAGTGCATCAATGGCACTGGGGGGCGAACGCAACAAGGCGAAGACGTCAGGGCGGCATTACGACAACTTGTCACTGACGGATCAACGCCATGTGAGGCATGTCTTAGGCTAGGGCCTACCCCGCGCCCTCTCGGCTGTTTTTCCGGGGTTAGGGTTGGGACTAAATGGGCCTGGTGCATGCTGGTATTACATGCCCTGGTGCTAAAGTAGGCGGGAAAATGTTTTGGTCTTCCCGAGCGACGGTATGGGAAAAGGTTCCCGTTTGCTTACCGCGGGACGGGAATGGGACGGGAAGGCGGGAAGCCATTTGGTTGATGGGACGGGACGGGAGTCCACGATTTCTTGGCGGGACGGGATCATGGAACGGGTCGGGAATAGAGTCGGGAAGACAGTCGGAAATCGGTCGGGAACTGGGCGGGGATAACGGTCGGGAACGTAGTCGGTATATGGCCGGGAGATGCAGTCCGGAATGGTTGGGAACACGATCGGGAACGCGATCGGGAACGCGGGCTGGAGACAACGGTTGAAAAGAGGAAAATGATATCGAGCGCTATTCGTCAATTGCTATATACCACTTGTTGTGCAGTGTATGTGCGTACTGGTATGATATTTCACTATACGTACGTACTGGTATGGTATGATTTCTTTATTTTTTTATTTTTTGCACGCTCACTTCTACTTTCCAGCTTTTGGATGATCCGTGGTCACAGGTGTCGTCCCTTCTTCCCCCCGGTTCTTGCCTTCAATTTTTGTCGCGCATAAGGGTCAGCAATCCCACTGCCCGTCGATTTTTCATCGAGTGTTGCTAACTCACTCTCTCGCGCATTCCGCAAGTCAATTTGTGCACAAGAAAAAATAGTATACTTCAGGTAGCCTTTATCCAATATCCTACTCGAGTATTCAGGTAGTATTCAGGCGGTTTAAAAATCGAGTTGTGACTACGAGTACATACGCTCTATCATATCGTCATGGCGTTCAGGTCATGTTGTCACAGCTTGCAAAGATGAGTTTCGACAAAACATTCGATCTCACAGCTTGAGTGTATTTTTATTTTTATAATAATAATTAACTCGCATAATCAAGTCCGTGGTCACAGGACAGGCTCCAGTCACTCTGGAGCCGAGGAATACCCCAGAGAAAAAACACAAACCAAAAAGGTGGTACACACGCATATATCACAGCTGACGCATTTCATGCCTCCGCCAGACACACATAAAAAGTGCATTCGTACTCGTGGGTTCGACTTCCACGGCGGTGGCCACCAATGTGAAAAGGTGCTCTATCCCGGAACGGCCGATGTCGCGAAGATGTCGAGGCGGAAGATCCCTGGAGCCATATACCCTTGTGGCCTCCGTTACGGCCGATTCAGCCGAGCGTTTTCTTTTAAGCTGTTGGTTCGTTTACCAAGAAGGTGCTACAGCTCAGTCTAGCCAAGAGGGGTCATGGAGGCTATCGTCCTCACATGCCTCGCCTCTCGGTCTTGGTTCCGTGCCCTGATATTCAGTCAGGTGCACGGCGCAAGATCCGGTCAGGAGACAAGATTCCAAGGTCGTGTTCTGTAGGGTACGCACAAACCATACCCGGGGTATTACCCCGGGTATTACCCTACAAAGAACTTCTGTAAGTTCTGTAGGACATTCATACCCGTACCCGGAACTTCTGTACGATATTCATACCCGTACCCGGAGCTTCTGGAAGTTCTGCACGCCAGTGCCACGAATACCCGGGGTACGGGTATATCATTTTTATAAGTTACGTGAGTTCTGTACTCCCGTTCTACAGTATCCGGAACTTCTGTGAGTAACACTTCCATACCGTACCCGGAACTTCTGTAAGTTCTGTAAGATCCCCATACCCTAGCCCGGAACTTCAGTGACTTCTGTAAGACTGTGGCACAATACCCGGGGTACGGGTATACCTTTGTTGCAATACCCGGGGAGCCCACATGCATTAATTCAGGTTTAATAACCCAAAGAGTGTACTGTATTATGCATTTTATTATGACGTCATATCTTGTCAGTGACACCAACCGAACACCGAAAGCACAGCTGTATGTAGCAGTAGTGTAGTACGTATCGTGTGTGGTGATAGTGGTGATAGTAGCACCTACTACTACTGCTATAGGTCCTGTTAATGTTTCTTTCGTTTCTAACCCGTGGGCACGTATTATATTAACGGAGGACACTTTTGAATCGACAATATTCATTTTTTTATTAATCGAATTGAAATCGATTCGATTTGGTGGAAACATACGAATTTGGCTCCTATCGGGAAACCACGTGTTCCGTATTGTCAATGCTTTTTTTTTCCGATCGGAAGAATTCATACATGTGCCGTGACGGGGATGCAGCTACCATCGAGGTCTTGAACTATCCTATCCTCTGTGTTTTTCGGTAGTTTGGCTTCTTTGTCGCGGCACTTGGCTTTTATCGAGCTGGTGGAAAAATGCGGGCTTGCGACCGCCATTATTGAAGCGCCACAGCCGGGATACGCTACGGTATGGTCTGTTGCAGCGGAGTAAAGCAGTGATTGGGCTATTGCCCCCGTCGTCACTAATTGAGGTTCACGATGTATCGCCTCTCTCGGTGGTTTTGTCGATAGTTCATCATTCTCTTGACCCTTTTTTCAACTGGAAACCTGTTTTTGGGGACAAGATTACTTGGATTTAGTATATGGAGGGGTTCGGGGGCTCTAAAGGGGTTAAAGCTACGACAGATTGCCTCGGAGGCATTGGCCCAGTGAGAACATGCCGTGCAAGTTGGATTGAATACTCCACTTCAAATCGAACTCCCCCCCGAGGGGGCTTGCATTTACCCGGGTATTACCCGTACCCAGAACTTCTGCAAGTTCTGTCCGCCCTGCCACAACACCCGGAACTTCTGGAAGTTTTGTAAGACTATCATACCTGTACCCGACCTTCTGTTAGTTCTGTAGGACATTCATACCCTTACCCGGAACTTCTGTGAGTTCTGTACACCCCGTGCCACCATACCCGGGGTACGGGTACAGCACCTTTTGTATCCGCCCGGAACTTCTGTGAGTTCTGTACGGCCCGTGCCACAATACCCGGAACTTCTGGAAGTTCTGTTAACACTTTCATACCCGTGCCCGAAACTTCTGCAAGTTCCGTTAACCCCTTTACAACTGGAACCCCGTTTTTGGGGACAAAATTACTTGAATTTAGTATAGGGAGGGGTTCGGGGGCCCTAAAGGGGTCAAGACTCCCATACTCTTACCCGGGATCCACAAAACCCTACAGAACATACCCTTGAAAGATTCAGTACCCGACCCTCTTGTGAAAACATCCGGGTACACCCGTACTCCGAGTTTTACGATCTATACGTTATACGTCCTACCACGGTGTTCATCACAGGTATATTTTTCATACAAGTATAATGGCACTTCAGAAATCAGTTGCGTGTTCACCATATGATGTCATGATGTCATGACGTCATAATGACATAGTAGGTAGCACCAGGTATGTATTATAAAAATAAAAATACACCTCCCAGCTGTGAGATCGAAGATTTTGTCGAAACTCTATCTTTGCAAGCTGTGTGTGATACTCCGATCGCGCGTATTACGGGTTGTGTGTCCTCATTAAGGATATACGTCGGCGACTCCCCTTGCAACTACAGTGTAGCTTGTACCAGGGTCAACAGGGTGATGTTAGTCAATCTGTGCGCGGAAACTATAAAACCCGTTCTTGAGGGGGACAAAATCTGACAGCTGTGGAAGGAAATTCATCAGTTTATCAAGTGAATCCTGTAAATCGAATAACCGGTGAGGGGAGGGCGGAGTTTCAAGGACGTGGGGGCCTGGGTTTGATCAAAAGCGAGCGGGGGGGGGGGGGGACAGCTCAATCTGTGCGTGGAAACTATAAATCCTTCAAGGGGATAAATGTATGTATCACCCACGGAATGTTGAAGGAGAGAAACAAAAAACGTGTTCATACGCAACATGAGGCGTTGTTCGTAGTTGAAGAAAATGTACTCCCGAGTACATTTACATGTTTATACGTATTGGTGTTCCCGCATCAACTCGCATAATCAAGTCCGTGGTCACAGGACAGGCTCCATTCACTCTGGAGTGGAGGAATACCCCAGGGAAAACAAAACAAACAAACCAAAGCTGGTACACGCATATGTCACAGCTGACGCAATTCATGCCTCCGCCAGAAACATATAAAAAGTGAAATCGGGAGTCAGCCTACGATGTGCCAGGTCCACAATGGTGCATACGTCTCACTACTCGCGCTTGAAAAAGCCGACTATACCGCTTGCTACCCAGGGAAGACTACCACGTATATATTACACGTAGCACCTATCACTACGCATACGCACGTCAGACTCAAGCCAATCGAAAAAAAAGAAACAAAGGAAAGAAAAGAAGAGAAAGGAAAGGAAAAGAAAGGAAAGGAAGGAAAGGAAAGGAAAGAAAAAAGAAACCGAAAAGGGAAAGGAAAGAAAAGACGAGACGAGAAGAGGAAGCAAGGAAAGGAAGAAGGAAAAACGTTAAATCGACACACGACGCGTATGAAAATACGTGGAAGTGTGGTGAGCTTAAGCTTTATTAAAAACCCATCGGCCGGAGGATTAAAAAAAAAGAAGAAAAAAAAAAACTTCATACCAGCAGACCCTAGGAACTGACTAAAGACGGCAATGGGCTCATAGAGGGTATCAAGTGCATCAATGGCACTGGGGAGAGAGCGCAACATGGCGAAGAAGTCAGGGCAGTCTTATGCTATCTTGTGACGGCCATTACAAGGATCCCAACTTTCAAGACGATGATGGCCAAACCCAGACTTCAGTCTCTTGGGCATGACGCCCCCCCCCCCCCCCCCCCCCCCCTGGCCGTTTTGGGATGCCGACGTTGGATGGCGCTGCCGCGGCCTTTTGCGTGTCGCGCTGCGGCTCTGCGTCTCTCTGCCTCATGCCATTACCGCATGAAAAACTCGGCGCCCTCCTCTACCCGTCAATACCATCTGCCGGCCTTCTGAGCAGCCTTTCGCCACCCTTCGAATTTCATTCCAAAGACCGACATGTCCTCCTCCAGGTGCACCTACCAGTCCTTCTCTTGCCCCCCTAAGTAGCCCTTACCCCCAACAAGCTCCCCAAACATCACCCTCTGTGGCAGACGCTCCTCCCCCATGCGTGCTACAAATCCCGCAAACAATATCCTCCGTTTGCGCACTATCGCCTCTATGCTCTCGGAAGCTGTCTTGGCAAGCGCGTCGGCGTACGATAGTGTGTACCGCCGGTCGCCGCGGTGGCGTATCAGGTTATCCTCGAGCCTGGTATGGGTCAGTTTCGTGAGTTTGGGCCCCGCCGAGTGCATACTCGTATAAATTCGTTGGGACTTTTTCTTGTGCACAAATTGACTTGCGGAAAGCGCGAGAGCGTGAGTTAGCAACACTCGATGAGAAATCGACGAACAGTGGGATTGCTGAACCCTATGCGCGATAAAAATTGAAGGCGAGAACCGGGGGGGAGAAGGGATGGCAGCTGTGACCACGGCTTGTCCAGAAGCTG
The DNA here is from genome assembly GCA_012845835.1 of Undaria pinnatifida. Taxonomy (NCBI): domain Eukaryota; class Phaeophyceae; order Laminariales; family Alariaceae; genus Undaria; species Undaria pinnatifida. The sequence continues at coordinate 5,730,285 of JABAKD010000008.1, forward strand.
GAAAGTAGTAAGTGTGAGAGAAAAGAAGAAAAGAAAAAAAAAGGTGTACGATAGGGTGTGGTCGTCGCGCTTCCGTTTCCGCCATCCGAGGCATCGGAGGAGCATGGAGTGGTGAACCCGTCGTAGCCTGCCGTAGTCAGGCTTCTTCGGGCTCCACGTCGTGCAACCGTAGTGTAGTGTCTCGATCACCTCGGCTTTCAGCAACCGCACCTTCAACCTTAAGCGCACACCCTGGCGATCAATTTTCCATCTTGTACCGCTGGAAGCACGCACAGGCCCTATGAAGACGCCGCGTTAGTTCGATGCAGAGTTCTCTGTCTGCGGTGATAGCCCCGCCCAAGTACACAAACTCGATTGTTTGTTTGTATACCTGGCCGGCGGCATTATATATCAAGTACGGAGTATTATAAGAACAAAAATACACTCCAGCTGTGAGATCGAAGATTTTGTCGAAACTCATCTTTGCAAGCTGTGTGTGATACTCCGACCGCGCGTATTACGGGCTGTATGTCCTCATTAAGGATATAGGTCGGCGACTCCCCTTGGAACTACAGCAGTGTAGCTTGTACCAGGGTGAACAGGGTGATGTTAGTCGATCTGTGCGCGGAAACTATAAACCCCGTTTTTGAGGGAGACAAAATCTGACAGCTGTGGAAGGAATGCATCAGTTTATCAAGTGAATACTGTAACTCGCATAACCGGTGAGGGGAGGGCGGAGTTAAGTAAAAAGAAACTGGGGGCCGGGGGCGAAAAAGGGGGGGGAGGGGGAGGGGGGCGGGGACAACTCAATCTGTGCGCGGAAACTATAGACCCGAACGAAAAAACATACATGTGCCGAACGAATTATGAACGTAATCGAGCGTGGACACATCAAGGTTGTACCTTTTGAACATTTAAGCCCGTGTACTGGCTAGCACTTCTCCCCCTCGTGTTCATTGGCGGTGGCATTGCATGACCACATCACCCTGCTTGATGTATTTGCAACAAGTATCCCTGTCTTCATTTGGTGACGTCAGATTCCCACATCGGCAAGGTTATTGATTGTGCTGGATGTATATTATAAAAAATGAAAATACACTCCAGCTGTGAGATCGAAGATTTCGTCGAAACTCATCTTTGCAAGCTGTGTGTGATACTCCGATCGCGCGCATTACGAGTTGTGTGTCCTCATTAAGGATATAGGTCGGCGACTCCCCTTACAACTACAGTGTAGCTATCAGGGTCAACAGGATGATTTTAGTCAGTCTGTGCGCGGAAACTATAAAACCCGTTTCTGAGGGGGACAAAATCTGACAGCTGTGAAGGGAAATGTATCCTTTTATCAAGTGAATCTTGTAAGTCGAACAACCGGTGAGGGGGGTGGGGCGGAGTTTTGAAGGACGTGGGGGCCTGGTTTTGATCAAAAGCGAGCGGGTTTGGGGGGGGGGGGGGGGGGGGAAGGGGGCAATTTGTGCATGTAAGCTATAAATCCTTTCGAGGGGATAAATCTGACGGTTTTGGCACCAGTATATTATTGGGGGCGGGGGGGGGGGGTTATGTATATGGGTGAAAATGTCTGTTTAGCGTCAAGATCACGCTGTTGAATTATTACTATTAATATTTCATATCATATGTGGCACGCATTTTTAGTCGTAATGGTATATTTACAAAAATGAAAGTGCATGTAGCAATATAAATGTTTCGCAAATTTCCCACACTTCACTATCAAATACTTCTCAGTAGTAATCATGGTGATACTGAATGGTTGCATATGTCGAATGTTCTATCTTACGGCAACTACCCGATCCACGTATGATAACACACCGCGAAGCTACTACACATTCGTATATACGCCACAGCAGTTCTAATATTTTGCTAGCATCCACCTCCGCCCCCTGCCACCATCACCATCTTCACACACCCCTTCCCCTACGCACACAAAAAACAACCCCCTCCCCTCCCCCGCCGCCTCACCTACAATCAAATCTGCTAGAGTAATCAACACCAGCAGACAGGGGATATCACCTCATTACTTGATCCAGCCAGCCATGGCGTAGCTCCATATCATCCCCCCCCTCCCCTCCTTCCTCGCCACCCGCACCGCCTACACCTAGCACGTACAGTAAGCTCCTACCATTTATACGTTTATGCGACCTAAAGCGCTTTGAACCTCCCTCCCCCCCAACCGCCCCCCATTCGTTTTGCTCTTTCCCGCCGCCCTACCCAAAATCAAAATCTACCAGAGTAATAATCACTACCAGAGAGGTGATGTCACCTCATTACCTTTCTAGCCATCCATACCGTAGCTCCAAATATCCCCCCCCCCCGCCCGCGCGCTCCCCCCCGCCCCGTCCTTCCCCGCCACCTGCACCATCGCCTAGACCTAGCACCATGCGTATAGTAACTTCCTACCAGGTATAGATTTATTCGACCTAAAGCGGTTGTAGCCCCCCCCCCCCTCCCCCCCCTTCGAACACTCTTCCCTCTCCTCACCGGTTGTACGACTTACAGGATATACTCGGAGTACATGGCAAACTGATGCATTCCTTCCGTAAATATACCATTACGACTAAAAACTCGTGCCAGATATGGTAATTATTGTTGAACAAAATGTGTGATCTTGACGCTCAACTGACTTTTCACACAGTTGCATCGAGCCCAATCGATATCGATAACCTTGCCGATGTGGGACTCTGAGGTCACCAATGAAAGACAGGGTTATTTGTTGGAAATACATCAAGCAGGGTGATGTGGTCATGCAATGCCACCGTCCATGAACACGAGGGGGGGGAGTGCTAATCAGTACACGGGCTTAAATGTTCAAAAGGGACACCCTTGATGTGTCCACGCTCGATTGTGTCCATACTTCGTTCGGCATGTGTATGTTTTTTCGTTCGCCGCAGGTTGGGAGGCGATTGGAGTATTATCGCATTGTCCAGGGTACTATTACTGAAAGGGTATTATTACCTTGTGCCCTCGTGAACTAACCGAGATCATGGTGTTCAAAACCCGACTCCCTTCCCCCCCCCCACCAAAGGACGTAGGACGGAAGAAAAGGAAGCTTAGGCGGAGAAAACCGTCACGGCAGTAGTATTAATAGTATTGCCAACAAGAATACCCCCCCCCCCCCGCCTCCCCTTTCCACAATGTCCACACACCCAACCTCCGAAGAATCCAACGAAACACTGAAAAGACAAGCATGGAGACTCCATCGAATGGGTCCTGGGTCCGTCCTGTGTGCCTACAACGTATTGCCAGCTACCGCGGCTTTGACGGCAAAGGCTGCCTCTGCCTCGGCAGCTTCATCTTGCTCCGTCTTCAAGGCTTCCAACTCTCTATGACAACCTTCCCTAGCATACTAGCCCAGGAGTTAAGTACCTGTTGAGCCTGAGAAACAAAATATTATCGACTTTACTGGCTCCAGAAAGTGGTAAGCTCTACTGGGGGGGGGGGGGGGGGGGAGGAATTAAAAAATGAAAAAAATCAAACGGAAAAACAATCTCCTCTACATACCTACCGCTGCAGCTGTTCCATCCAAAGTTGAACAATCCAAGTTGGAATAATCCAGTTGCATCCATAGTCGTATGATGGGGAAAAGATACAACCGATGGTGAATGGAATGGGAACATCTGCCGCTATACAGTGAATTGCGGGATGGGAGAAACCTTTGTGCGAACGTCGGGATGGGATAGGAACAACCGGGCGGACGACGGGACGGGAAAAAACCGGGAACATACCTTACGGTGGGACGGGAAACAGTCGGGACGGGAACAGGATGCCGTACGTCGGGCTCAGACGGCAGGAACAGAGACCAAGGTCGGGAAGGGGTCGGGAAGTCGCGGTCGGGAACGAAAAACACTCGGGATTCCCGTTCCCGACCCGTTCCCGACCCGTTCCCGACCCGTTCCCGACCCGACTACATTTTCCCAACCTGGCCATTACCGCGCGTACCCTTGAAAATAACCAAAAGGCTTTACACGGGTCGGATCATGCACGGCTCAAAGGGTCGGATCGTGTCAGGTCGACCCGGCCCGACCCGTGATATGTGGAGATCTCCTGACCCGGCCCGGACCGACCCGTGACATTTCGAACACCCCCGAACCTGTCCCGACCCGACCCGCGACTTTAAATATAACATCCCTGCCGGACACGCGGATCGGGTCACGACCCGTGGTAAGCCCTGACAATAACGCCAGCTAACAGGGCTAAAATGAAGCCCTCTATAATAATATATGAAGTCCTGATTACATGATTATGTGAATAGTAGGCGGGTGCGAGTTAGTTTCGCGTGCCCACGGAGATTTACGGCGCGTCGTAGTAGGCCCAACGTCACCCAGCGTGCCCGTGTTTGTTCTTCTCCTATGCACAGGCGCAATGCCGTATTGAATAACATGAAAACCGGACCGGTGTACCCCGCGTGCCCGTTGTGATTATTTGCACGATCCAAACCAACTTGGCGCTGTGTTTGCAACGTGTGTCTCTGTCTCGGTAGTTTGTGACGACACACGATAGCTCGTTTCTCGAGGATGAACCGGCACGGACACTGGTTGTGCTGGACGTAGATGGGTGGAAATATCGCTTGTAATGTGAAGAACACACAGCTATATGTATATATATATATGTATCAGTTGCCCCAGTGGCGTGTCGGGTTGTCCTCGAGCCTGGTATAGGTCAGTTTCGTGAGTTCAAGGCCCGCCGAGTGCATACTTGTATATTTTCGTGGGGACTTTTTCTTGCGCACAAATTGACTTGCGGAAGGCGCAAGGGCGTGAGTTAGCAACACTCGATGAAAAATCGATGAGCATTGGGATTGCTGAAACCCTATGTATGCGCGATTAAAATTGAAGGCAAGAAAGAACCGGGGGGGAAGAAGGGACGACACCTGTGACCACGGCTTGTCCAGAAGCTGGAAAGTAGAAAAGCGCGCAAAAAAAAAAAAAAAAAAAACAGCAGTTTAAAAAGAAAAACACGGGTCCATGGTTATGTCCGGGCAATGAGTATAGATATCGTTGACCGAATGGGGGTACCTAAATGGTTGCCGTCTTTTTTTTTGTTCCCTCGCTTCCCGCTCGCCCGGTCACCCACCCCACCCCACCCCCGGCTGGCCTCTGATCTCTGACCCCTGATGGACTGCTTGTTCGCAACGATAACAAACGCTGGTCTGCTCACAAGCGCTCGCCGCCAGCGGCCGCTCGCCCCACGGCAGGCTGACGCCGCAGCTGAAGGAGCTTGAACTGGTGCACCAGAGGTTTAGAAAAGACGGCCTCCTGGTGCTGGGAGTTCCATCCAATGACTTCGGTGGACAAGAGGTGAGTAGGGTTAGTTGTACCCAGGGTGCATCCATTTTGCGGTTTTCTCCTACTGCTGTATACGAGTATGCTTTCATGTATTTTTGCTGGGTCTAGTACCAGGCTTACAAATTGTGCGCTATCGTATTCGTAGTCTGAGTCGTGTTTTCTCCCAATTGCGCTCGTAATACCCGCGAAAAAATAAATATATATATATATATATATTAATACATATATATGCGGTCAGTGTTTCCTAGGCGTAATATATCCGTGCTGCTTTTTTCCCCAAACTTGTGTGCGTCTTGCTGAAGGAGCATAGAGACACAGATTGCAAAGATGAGTTTCGACAATATCTTCGATCTCACAGCTGGAGTGTATTTTTATTTTTTTCTAGTATATACAAAATGCTATTTCATGGTGCTGCTATATAAGCCTTTCAGCACCGCACTCCCGACAGGGGAACAAAACACTTGAATTTAGAATAGGATAACATCCTAGGAGTTGGAAATGAGTTAAATGTGCACCGTGAGTAACCACTGAACCGTAGGCCGGGTAGGTAGTGGTCCGTGACCTTTCCTCAAGAAAGAAAAGGAGGGACTATTATGGGGGGAGGGATTCGAACCTATTAGTAGGATTGTTCTTTTGTTGATTGTGCAACCATACGAGCCACCAAACATGTACAGGGACACATTTCACAGATGCCATGTTCTCCCCCAACTGCTGTTGTGCTCGTCGTGCTCGAGGTGCACTGCCCAATTAATTAGAGCTGTGAGTCGGCACAACTTGTGTCACCGGCCAGTTGTTAGTCGGACTGACATTTAGTATTTGCCCAACGGTGCCGACTATCCGACTTATTTGGTTTCCATACGTGTAAAGGAAGGATTGTTCGTTGTGGGACGCATTTTTCCTTTCTGGGCGCCCCTCTCCCCCGCTCTTGGGGGGGCTGATTTAAGTCGTAAAGTTAGCTGATCATCAACTGGCTTCGCCACCCGACTTGCCGACTAAGTAGAGTCTGTTCGTCGGCCAACGGCGCGCCTGCTGATCAGTTTGTTAGTCGTGAAGAGTCCTGCCGACTCACAGCTCTCAACACCAATTATGCTCTACTTTTTGTGCTCGTGAAGGACTCGGGCAGCAGGATATTTTTTTGTCACCGTCGCTAAGTTATCTTAAGTTGTCTTAAGTTGGCGGATGTTAAACGCCGTTCCAACCGGAAATCCGTTTTTGGCAACAAAATCACTTGGAATTAGTATAGGGGGAAATTTGAGGCTCTATACGAGTAGGATGGGGGTTACGCGGCTGTTAGCGCTCGCTTGTTGTCTCGTGGGCTACCACGGGTGCTTGAGGTCACGAAAGACAGGTGCCAGTAGGTCTGCACTATGACACGCACCCGACGATTTCCCGTAGCACGTAGGTACCAGGTGTATACGTGTAAGCTGTTTGTGCGGCTGTAGCTGGGGCGAAAAGAAAGAAAGCACGAAAGGCGCCCAGGAGACGGCAGCTTTCGGAGTGGTCAGTCAGTCACACGTTTGTTGACAGGATCCCCCGTGCTAAACCGGATGCCTGGTATAGCACGTCTATTGACCCGATTAGCACCGTATTCCCGGCATCGGCACAAAACACTTGGAGTTTGACCACCCAGGATCACTTTTTCGGTTGGAAATGGGTTTATAGACGACCGTCCGCACAGACTAAGTCTTGACGGTGGTTTGTCACAGGCCAAAATTGCCATTTTTTTATCAACGCCGCCGTCCGTCATGGGCCTAAATTCCCCCGTTTCCTGGCACACCAGGTAGTTGCTCTCAGAAGACAACTATATTGCGCTATACCTACGATGGGACCCGAAGGGTGCGCCAGCTTAGCGTTGGGCTGCGAAAGCAACTGAGTTGAATCGACACACGACGCGTATGAAAAAACGTGGAAGTGTGGTGAGCTAAAGCTTTATTTTTCCCCATCCGCCGGAGGATAAAAAAAAAAAAAAAAAAAAAAACTTGCTTCTGATACGTCGATTGCACGTGCTCCGAGGTTTATCACCTTGCCGCGAACGGGTAGTGTAGGTCGGATTTTTGTTTCATGTTGTGTGATTTTGGAGGGAGTTGTGAGAGCTGTGACGTAACGTCGTTCAGTTTTTTTTCCTGTCCGTGCCCGTTCTCGCTGACAACGGCGTCTTTCGTGCTGTTCAGCCGTGGGAGGAAGAGAAGATCAAGGAGTTCTACAAGAAGGACTTCGGCGTTACGTTCCCCCTCACGTCGAAGGTGAGATTTTATGGTATCCCCTATCCCCTCCATTAGTAGTGGCGTTGTGATGTGCAATATGTGTCTTCTTATTGCACGTTTGGCGTTGCGTTCCCCCTCACGCCGAATGTGATATTAGTTGTGGTGTCCCCTCTCCCCTCTAGCGGCGTTATGGTGTGCAGTAAGTGTCCCCTCGTGGCACGTTTGGGGTTACGTTCCCTGCTCACGCCGAAGGTGAGATCCCCTCTCCCCTCTAGCGGCGTTATGATGTGCAGTAAGTAGTCTCCTTGGCGCACGCTTGGCACAACGTTCCCCGCTCACGCCGAAGGTGAGATTTTATGGCGTCCCCTCTCCCGTCTAGCGGCGTTATGATGTGCAAGAAGTGTCCCCCTCGTTATCCCTATTAATAGACGGCCACCCAAGTCCGATACAGGCACCGGGGGGTGTACAATGCGTTCAATAGGTAAAGCAGCTGCCGTCTAGATGAAAAGATGCGCGGCGGAATATATATATACATATATATGGCGTGACCGTAGACCTTTTTCTTTCTTTGCTCATGGCATATACGACGGACGGACTACCTAAAAAATCTCCACATATTTTCCCCCCCGCCAGATGGCGTCAAGGGCGCCCGAATCATTTTGTGCCTGATTTGCAAACGACTTTACCCGCGGTACAATGGACTCGCCTCATAAATGCTCCAGATTTTTGTTTTTCGTTCCTTTTCCCAGCAGACAGACGGTTTCAAAGGGGGCGCCTGTGCCTCTTTTGTGAACGGTTGCGGCAGACGAGTGTTTTTTCTCGGCGTTATCTAGATGTACAACGAGGCGCGCTCAATATGTAACTCTGGATTTTTTTATTTTTTTTCCCCGCCGGATAAGATAACTTCAAGGGCGCGATGGAGGATTCATTCATTTGTGAGTGATTTCAGTCAACTGTGTTAACGGTACCACGGCGGTGGCTTTTTTTTTTTACCGGTCACGCCACCCCAAACCTATCATACCAGATTTTAAGTACCGAAAATATTACGGTTTATTCACTATAATTGAGGTTTTTAGACGTGCTTGCTTTTTTTTTTTGCTGTGTTTGGGTTTTTTTTTTTAGTATTGCCAGATACGCATTGCGGAGGTTTTTAGGCGTGCTTTTTTTTGTGTCTTAGGGTGTGTTTTCTTTTTTTACAAATGGCATGATGGCGCATGGTAGATAGATAGACCCAACCCTAAAGCTTGACCTTATAACCCGGGCCCTTACACAGGCAGGCTAAGGCTACACACGATCCTTCGCGCAGCTTTCACCACACCAAAAAAAATCTGTTGCTTTTTGGTGTGGTTGGGGTGTTTTTTTTAGTATTACCAGATACCTGCTGGATACGCGTTACAGAGGTTCTTTAGAGACTTTTTGGGCTCGTTGTTTTGTGTTTTAGGGTGTGTTTTTTTTGTTTCACAAATGACACGAAGGCGTATGATAGACCCAACCCTACACCCTATAGCCCCGGCCTTAACCGAGGCAGGCTTAAGGGTACACACGACCCTTTGCGCGGCTTTCGCCGCACGAAAAAAATGTGCGGATCACCTAAAAAAACGTGCTGGTAATAGTTTTTGGTAGTTTGAGGTGGTGAGAATGCTGTGAAGTCTACTGTTACATCACGGACTCCGCCAAAAAAGGACCTCCAGATTTGTTTTTTCCCTGCCAGGTGGCTGGCTTCAAGCTTATTAAGGGCGCCTGCATCTTTTTTTGGCCTGATTTGCAGACGAGTTTTTTTCACGGTACAACCGACGCCGCGCTCAATTCGTTTCCAGAGTGTTGTTATGCCGCGTGACCGCGAGGGCGGGCGGGCGGGCGGGCGGAGCAGCCTCTGCTTCCTTTGTTTTTGTTTCGTTCAATTCGTTTCCAGAGTGTTGGTTGTGCCGCGTGACCGCGAGGGCGGGCGGGCGGGCGGAGCAGCCTCTGCTTTTTTTGTTTTTGTTTTTTTGCGTGAAACCACCAACCAGGTACCATTATGCCCGGAAATATAAGAAACCATTGGACATTCATATTTCAAGTTTATTATGCTTTTTTTTCCGGACAAAGTGGTACGACTTTCTGGTAGGATCTCCTTGTAGAGTTCGAGTTTCTGTTGTTGTTTTTTTTTCCTTCGAGAACACCGATCAAAGCCTTTTTTTTTAACTTGACCGAGGACCAACGCCCGAATGGGTAGGGTGGACCGTAACTGGACCAAGTCCGGCGGAAGGCTATCTCCCATGGCCAGGGGTTTTGTTAGTGGGTGAGCTTGCGCAAGTCCCACACTGCCCGAAAAGATGACATTCCGGGTGGCTATCTCCACCGAACCTGACCCTCAGGGGACAGGCCGGGTCGACATACACACGCATCCGTATACAACGGTAGCTTGCGCTGCCGGGGTTGTAACGAAGACCACTGATAGGGACAGCTTACGCTATACCTACAATGGGACCCGAAGGGTGTGCCAGCTAGCGTTGGGCTGCGAAAGCAACTGAGTTAAATCGACACACGACGCGTATGAAAATACGTGGAAGCGTGGTGAGCTACAGCTTTATTTTTCCCCATCTGCCGGAGGATAAAAAAAAAAAAAAAAAAAATGAACGGGAAAAGGTTAGGGACAATGAAAACGTGATGATCGCATGGTCCGGTGCTCGGTTTTTAGGGATACGATAAAGTTGCTCTGTCCGATTTACAACCTTGCAGGCAGTCGTATATCCGCCCCACGCGAAGCCTGACCCGGCATGTATTGCTGTGTGCTCACATTGCTCCCATATACACAGAGCTCCTTTTTTTTTCGTCTCTAATCTCTTGGTCTCAAAATGTTTGAGTGCCCCCCCCCCCCCCCCCCCCCTTCACTGTGTCTCTGTTAGGAGTGGGAACGACCATGGTGCTTTGTCTCGAAAGGGATGCGTAGTCAATGTTCAAATAACTAAGACAAGCAGCATATGAGCCCCCCCCCCCCCCCCCCTACACCGCCCCTCCCCCTCCGATAAGGTAAGCAGAAAAATTATGTGTGATATGCGCAAGAAACGTAATGAGAGACCATACGTTGGAGGTGTCTCTATCAGGAGTAGCGACGGTGCTGCTCCGTCTCGAAAGGATGTGTGGTCAATGGTGAACTGACCAAGGCAAGCAACAAAAGAGGACCCCCCCCGCCCCCCTGCTCCCTGCCGCTCCCACGGCGCTAACGTCCTTATCGCCACAGACGGCGGTGGTGGGGCCAGAGGCTCACCCGCTGTACAAGGCGGTAGTCGAGGAGTTCGGGGCCGACGTGGAACCTCAGTGAGTGCCTTGTTTTGTTGTCTTCGCTGTCTTGGGCCATGGTAACTAAAAACGACCTTTTGCGTTTGCCCTCTTTGGCGTGATGTTGTGCGTGTATAACTGCGTCCGCTGATTTCGGGAAGGGCGCTCGACGCGTGCTACGGTAGAGGTATTATGGTATTGTACCATTTTTTTTTTTTTTTCCTCAACCCGAAATCGTCGGAATGCCTTTTTTTTTTTTTTTTTTATCCTCCGGCGGATGGGGAAAAATAAAGCTTTAGCTCACCACACTTCCACGTATTTTCATACGCGTCGTGTGTCGATTTAACTCAGTTGCTTTCGCAGCCCAACGCTAGCTGGCGCACCCTTCGGGTCCCATTGTAGGTATAGCGTAACCTGTCCTTATCAATGCCATTTTTTTTTTTTTTTTCACGCAAACACTCATGTTTTTTTTTTTTGTACCTAGATATTGAGTCTGTTCGTCAAGCTGCGCTTTCAGTTTCCTCAAAAATCCGTTTTGGGGGGGCGAGAGGTGAAAGATACTGTAGTAGCTGATTTACTGAAAATCCTCGGGAAAAAATGGGTGCTCCTCTGTCTGAGGTACGCCGGGGGTTTTTTGCGTTTGATCCCTTTGGGGCTACAGGAAGTGCTTAAGATTCGCACGCCAATCGGGGACAAGTTGCTTGAAGTTGGAGTCAGAACTACGATAGTATATGCACACGCGACATGGTGTATGCACACGCGATATAGTATATGCACACGCGAATCGAGGACGAGCCACTTGAATTTTTTGAGTGGGATGCTTTTGGTGACGGTAACAGTAAAGGGCAGCGAAATTGCAAGGCTTTTTGCTCGCAAGAGACGCGACATGCCCCCGTGGTTCGTTCGTTCGTGGACGAGACGGGACGAGACGGAAAGGGGCGCGACGGGATGGGAAAGGAAGGAAAGGGAAGGGACGGGACGCGATGGGCCGGGACGGGAACGGATAGCTTGGAAAGAGGTTCCCCTTTTGCGCTGTCTGTAGCTTCCTCGCCTGCCTAGCGTGTGTCGCCGTGGGCGTGAAGGTGGTGAAACGCCGGTGTAGCGTCCTCCCGGGATTTGCGTGTTCGCTGTACAATAACCACGGCCTGCTTTTCTTGTTTTTGTAGTTTTGTGTCGTTGTGCTCTCCCAAGTGGAAGCATCTGTTGTCGCTCTTCCCTCTCTCTCCCTCTGTCCTCCCTCCCTTGCCCCCCCTCCCGCTTCCTCCCTCCCCTCCTTCCCCGCTTCGCGCCTGGTGCATGAGATGTCTGCCTGGTTGGTGAAAATCCGACGTGCTCCGTCCCGGCATTGTAGCAATGCCAGGGTCTATGACTACGGCTAAGCATAAAATGAATACCCCCCCCCCCCCCCCCCCCCCCTCCCCCGTGACTGGCTGCCGCAGGTGGAACTTCCACAAGCTGCTCGTGGGCACCGATGGGTCTCTTGCAGGAGTAAGTGTTTTAAGCGTTGCGTAAAGAGGCGAGAAAAAAACAAGAAGAAACATGGGTATCTCATTGCGACGCTTGCACACCTGGATATTTTGACCACACTCGATACCCGGGTATGTATATATCGATCGCCCCGGTGGCGTATCAGGTTATCCTCGAGCCTGGTAGAGGTCAGTTTCGTGAGTTCGATCCCCGCCGAGTGCATACTCGTATAAATTCGTTGGGATTTCTCCTTGTGCACAAATTGACTTGCGGAAAGCGCGAGAGCGTGAGTTAGCAACATTCGATGAAGAATCGACGAGCAGTGGGATTGCTGAACCCTGTGCGCGATGAAAATTGAATGCAAGAAAGAACCGGGGGGAAGGGACGACACCTGTGACCACGGCTTGTCCAGAAGCTGGAAAGTAAAAGTGTGCGAAAAAAAAGGTACCAGGGTACCCCCAGAGTGTAAGTGTACATACACACACCCTTGCAAAGTCTCAATATTTCCACACTTGATTGTTTTGGTCGTACTCAGGTGTATACCCGGGTACTCCCGGAATGTATACCGTACAAAGCACACCCTTTCAAAGTGTCATAGTATTCACGTTTCGTCGTTTTGGCCATACTCAGGTGTGTACCCAGGTACAACCCCAGAGTGTATGTATTCCCTGCCAAGCACACCCTTGCAAAGTCTTGCAGTACCACACGTGGTTGTTTTGGTCATACTTGGTTGTGTACCCCGGTACCCCCAGAGCGTGTATACACCCTGCTGAGCACACCCTTGCAAGGTCTTCGAGTACCACACGTGGTTGCTTTGGTCATACTCGGGTATATACGCGCAAAGGCCGCGGCAGCGCCATCCGCCGTCGGCATCTTTTAGCGGCCGGGGAGAGGGGGGG